>VWZZ01000018.1:68792-118491 GCA_013399095.1 Psophia crepitans
GGGTGGTCGGGCATTGGAACGGGTTGCCCAGGGAGGTGGTGGAGTCACCGTTCCTGGGGGTGTTTAAAGAAAGGTTGGATGTGGTACTTAGGGCCATAGTTTAGTGGGTAATAGGTGGTGGGGGGACAGTTGGACGGGATGATCCTGGAGGTCTTTTTCAACCTTAATGATGCTATGATTCTGAATTGTGTGAATGGCTCCCTTCCCTGTAACTCTTCCTCTCCCAGTTGAAAATATTTAGATTTTACCCTGTGCTCCCAGCTCGTGGGACATGTGGGAGTCACTGACCTAACCCCAGCGCTTCCTGAGAACTGGCCTTCACAAGCAAGTTTCACTTCTTACTTCCCTTTTGGGGAACCTTCTTATTTAACTGCCAGAGCCGGTGTTGCTGCCTGCGGCGCGTGGTGCCCCGCTGCCTGCTGAGCTGCTGCCCAGCCTGGGGGCCCGGTGCACCCACACCCTCAGCCCCATGCTCAGAGCAGCGCTGGGGGGATTTTTAACTCTGTTTCCTTGTGCAGTGGCTGTAAAAAATACATTGCCCAGTGGGTGCTGCGGCTTGTAGGGTGTATTGATTTCTGCAGCTCATTGTTAGTGATTTTCTGTCTTGAATATTTTTTCTGTCTTGTTATTTTTTCTTCTACTGAGTCTAAGCTCTGTTATTTTATTTTTTTTTAAAAAAAAGGTACCAGCTTCTCCATGTGTTGAACTTCGATCCTGTCCGTCGCCGTATGAGTGTCATTGTGAGAACCACCACGGGTACGGTTAAAACAAACTTCTAGATTTCCATGCAGTGTGGATAAATATAAAACTTGTCCTCTTTATTCCTGACCTGTGTGTGCCACGTGCTGTAACCCAGGGAGGCTAAACTGTTTGGGTTTTCATAGCTGGCCTAATTAAGTTCAGTACTGGGTCTGGTTGGGATAGAGTTAATGTTCTGAGTACAAGGGTTGGGGCCCAGCAGCAGATAAGAGGAGAGGACGGTGACCTACGGAGAGCTCCCAGCTTGCTTCGCTCCATCCTGGAGGTACAACTACGGTGTGGAGACCTGAGACCTTCCCCTGAGCGGGATGAGTTTTCATGGGGATAGCAGGCAAAAATTCAGAGGTCACCATCCTTCTCAAATGTCTCTCCTGTAAAGTACAGGATGCTGGCTTTACCCTCCCTGAAAAGGTTGCCAAGGCTTGTAAATAGGAAAAAATAAACAGCTGCTTTGTCCAGGCTGTTGTGGGAAGCGTGCTCAGAGGCAGGTGGGGACACCTGATGTCCCAGCCCGAGGTCAAACGAGGTTTTGCGCAGGTTAGTGCAGGCCACTGCTGGTACGCGATGGGGCTTCTAGCAGTTCCTTCTGTAGTCCTGCCAGATTCCCTCCCCCGCATCACTCGCTGGCTATTGAAGCGGTTAAGTCTTTCTACAGCTTGTGAGTAAACAGTTCATAATTTGCTTTTAGGAAAGTTGTTTCTCTTCTGTAAAGGAGCAGACTCCTCTATTTTTCCAAGGGTACAACAAGAAGAAATCCAACAAACGAAAGTCCACGTGGAACGCAACGCTATGGTGAGCACGCAAATGGAATTTGGCTGGCTCCGGGGGTCAGGAAAGCCTTATGCCAAAAATAGGGATGTGACCTTGCTTTGGAGGGAAGTGTTGAAAATCTGAGTGTCACTTCACATTGTTTTGAAGCCAAGCTTCTTTCCTTTTCTGTTTCTTTGGCTTCCACCTTTATTTGACTTTTGATATACTTATATGGTCTCTATCACAGTTGTGTCCAAACATCTCCCGAGCAAGTCAAAAATAGAAATAACAATAGCGGACTGTTTTCTCCGGTGGGACAAGTGCTGGGTCCTGGTCGTGGGGACACCCGGTCCCTGCTGGATGCACGCTCTTGGCTCTGCTCCTTCTCTTGGTTTCTCAGTGCCATATTGCATGCATGTAATAAGCAAAACCACAGTCACTCTGGTGGGAAGAAGTTGCTGTCTAAATACAGAGAAGTGGGTCTTTTGGCTCAAGCCAACAAATTGCCAGTGCGTCAGGGTCAGTACTGATAGAAGGCACTGATGGGGGAGAAAAGCACTAACTGTAAAGTGAGGAGCTGTAGCAAATCTGGTTTTAGGCCACTTATCCACTTTATTTTGTTTCCTTCTCCCTGCCAGGATGGCTACCGAACGCTCTGTGTGGCATTCAAAGAACTCACTCAAAAGGAGTATGACAAAATTGACAGACAGCTTAACGAAGCTAAGATGGCTCTGCAGGACAGGGAGGAAAAGATGGCGAAGGTTTTTGAAGACACGGAAGCAAACATGCACTTGATTGGGGCTACAGCTGTAGAAGACAGGTAAAGAGGTGACCGCCACCACCGACACTGTAGTACCTGGGGTTTCTCCCTGGTGTATCATGGCCCTGAGTCGCCGTGGTGGAACGGAGCAGCCAGGCAGATGCTGAAAGTGTCAAGGGCAATTAATTACTCCATGGCACAACCCATTACACAGTGTCCTGGTTGCCAAAGTTGGCTGGTGTAGTAGGAGTTAGGATTTATTAATGAAACCACAGAAGTACCTGCACTTCTGGAGAGGAATTAAGCACGCAGCGTAAACTTGCACATCAAACCAAATTCAGTTTTGTGTGCGGTTATAGTAATTGTGTGTGTAAATTAAACGCTTACTCTTGACTCTTAGGTCTCACAGTATAAAGCAGTGATAATGTTTTTTTCTTTTTGGCTGCAAATAAAAATTTGGGATTGCTGACTTCTAATCCTTATACCTATGGCAGCAGTCTCTCCAGCACGGAGAAAATCAATTAACTTCTCTTGAGCTGGTATTTGCTACCTGCAAAATACGGATTATATGGATTAAGCGTGGGCCAACCTGAGGAGTGATGTTTTGCTTCTGCTTGCAGGCTGCAGGAGCAGTCGGCAGAGACGATCGAAGCTCTGCACGCGGCTGGCATGAAGGTTTGGGTGCTGACAGGCGACAAGATGGAAACTGCCAAATCCACCTGCTATGCCTGCAGGCTCTTCCAGACCAGCACCGAGCTGCTGGAGCTGACGGCGAAAACGGTGGGCGAGAGCGAAAGAAAGGAAGATCGGCTCCATGAGCTGCTGATGGAGTACCATAAAAAGCTGATTCAGGACATTCCCAAAGCCAGGGGAGGCCTGAAGAGGTAAGTGAGCGAGAGGACCCAGCCCCATGCGCATTTCGGATGCAGATGCAAAGTTTCTGGAGAACTAGGGCTGGCTACTTGCAGACACTGCGACTGGCTCCTTTGCTTTGCTCATCATCTCCAGTCTTAGTTGGATTTGAACTTAATTACCTTGTTAAATCCAAGCTTTTTAAGATTGCTAAGCTCCCCAAAAGGGATGGGAAGAAGATTAATACAAAAGCAATTTCTTTTCTGCTAAGACGATATGAGCGGCTAGATGGGCTTCTTAAAGTCTGATGTTACTTCAAACCTGTTCTTTGTTGTGTCCCAGAAGCTGGACATTGAGTCAAGAGTACGGCCTGATTATAGATGGCTCGACACTGTCGCTGATACTCAACCCTTCTCAGGACTCCAGTTCTAGTAATTACAAAAACATATTTCTACAAATCTGCTTGAAGTGCACTGCAGTCCTCTGCTGCCGGATGGCTCCTTTGCAGAAAGCACAGGTATTTACCCTACCTTCAACTGTCTGAAGCACCTCGTTAGGAGACGTGATTGCACTCTTAATCTATCAGCTGGGACTTGACCTGATCGTCTTAATCAGCCAGGACTTCTCCAGGCTAAGTGTAAACCTTGTCTGAGCTTCCGAGTGTGATGGAAACACACCAGTCCTTCAAATCCGAATGTAAAACCTTTGTTTAATGTGCTTGCAGGAAGCCACAAACCCAAGCCAATTAGAAATAAACAGAAAACCCCTGTTTCTTCTTTTGTCCTTTCCAAATTTGTCAAGTGGTGTCCGTGACTTCCTCACGCCAGCTGATGGTATCGGAACCTGATAAGCGGTGCGTGTCTGTCTGTCTCCCAAAGGAGGGTTTCCTGACGTGCTGAGAGGTCCCATCTTTGGGAGAGCAGAAGGGAAGGACAGGATGCTGCCGTCTGGCAGGTTTTTAAATCCTGTCCTTCAGCCGTGTCCTGAGGATCTTGGCTTTTGCTCTGGTTGGTGACTGACAGAAATAACCAGGCGTTTTATTCATCTGAACTCACCAGGTGTTATTTTGCTGCCGTAAAAACCCAGCTGCTTGTTCTGACAGGGGCTCTTGCAATCAGGGCGGTTTTTTACTGAATTCTTGGTTTCTGCTGCTGCTGTCCTTTTTAAAATCTTTTAGATTGTGCGAATGGTGAAGAACACGAAAGGGAGCCCCATAACGCTCTCCATAGGGGACGGTGCGAATGATGTTAGTATGATTTTGGAAGCACACGTCGGAATAGGTAAGACCCCTGGGAACACCTAAGCCCTTGTCTGCTCTTGCTGGGGCTGACTGTTGAGGCGCAGTCAGTATTTCTGATTGCACATGGCTAAACTGATCCCACTGAGGGATGCTGAAAGCCTGCTGTTGCTGTCTTTGGAGCCAGGGTTTGACTCCAGATAAGTGCCTGGGCTCGCCATGTACTGCTCGCCTTTAATAGTACAACTCTCTTTATTGCTGATAACCTGCAGATCGTGTTCAGAACTCCACGGCCAGTTTGAAGGTGGTAAAGGTTGCTTGCTGGTCAGAGGAGAAAAAGGCCTGAGGAGCAAACCGATGGGTGGTCCCTGGCAGTCCTTGCAAAGGCAGTGCAGTGAAAATGTTGGGCATTGTTCGGGCTAACTGGGCGCAGCTGCCAGTAACTCAGCACTGGGGACCCACACGTGTCTCCTGAGGGCTGATGCTCCGTTTTGTTGTGTCTGCCCTGTCCCTACGACTGACATCAGGCTGGAAACAATCTTCCTTTCTGCAGATTGGTGTCAGAAATACGGGAAATACTGGAGATTAATTTTTTTCAATACTGCTAAAGAAGGGTTGGTGGAAGAGAAGGGACAGCCTCTTATTTGGGGCTGTTAGAAAGGCCGTGGAGCCCTCTAGTGAGTGGGTTTCCAGTGCAGTTCGTTTGGATGTGGCTTTTAAGCAAAGAAAACTGTCTGAGCTCAGCTCTGCAGGGATGCCTCGGGAGGCTGAGCATCTGCAGTGAAATAACTAGGCTGCGTGAGATGCAGGCGAGCCCGTGGGGAAGCCGATTCCTTATCTTTCATCAGGTTTGCTTAGATACTTTTCGCCACGCTGTCTTACGTAGAAGCTCAGACAGCAACCTAAATATAGATTAAAAACTCCAGAGGCAGGTCTGACTGTCGTGGAGCCTAAACCACGCCAAGTCTTGCAACACATTAGTGTTTTGTGCTCCTGGGGCGCTCGACAGGGAAATACATGGCCTTTGTGCTGCCTTGAGACACCGAGTGATGAGAGCAAACCTAATGGGTAGCATCGGTCCAAATTCCAGTCCCTCAGGGATTAACCCCTTGCCACGCTTCTGTCTGCAGGTATAAAAGGCAAAGAAGGACGGCAGGCTTCCAGAAACAGCGACTACGCTGTGCCAAAGTTTAAACATTTAAGAAAATTGCTACTAGCACACGGGCATTTATATTATGTGAGAATAGCACACCTTGTACAGTATTTCTTCTACAAGGTAAGGACGTGCGTGTGGCTTGGCTCTTTGTTTATACTATGGGTTTCTTTGACAATAGGAAAAACTAGTAAACAGGGAAAAAAAATATATAGGTTATTCTGTAGCTCTGATTTCCTTCCCGAAAACAGGCGGTGTCTCTGCCCTGTGCCTGTTGATTGAAAACAGCACTCACTGGGGAACGTGGGCATGGCTTTCTTCCAGCGTCTTCTGCAGATACGAACTGCTCATTAGATTGGTTTTGTGCTTAGTAGAAAACAGAGCCCTAACTTGTCTGATATTGTAACAGACACTGATGTCTGCTAACAGGAAAAATTATGTGGATTTAGATTGAGAAGTCGGGTGCTTCCCTGCTAACTGTTTGTCTTTTGTTTCCCTAGAACCTTTGCTTCATTTTACCGCAGTTTTTATACCAGTTCTTCTGTGGATTCTCACAGCAGGTAACTTCCAGTAACATGTCTATAAACTAGGATCAAAAGCAAGAGGCACAGTGAAGGTTCTAGCAGAGGCTTGCCTTTTGGCGTCCTGTCCCTTCCTCACCTTGTTTTAGAGGACAGTAGGAACCGACCTCGTTGCTCAGCACTGTATCTGGAGCGTAATATTTCTGAGACCTGTAACTGAAAAGAAAAAAATCCACTTTCTTCCTTTTCCCATCCACCACCCACAAACACAGATGGATGCCTTCCTGAAATAACGAGAGGGGCATTCAGCTGGTCTGTCACCACCTGATTTTACTACTTAAGAGAAAAAGTTTCAAAGACTTCTTGATCTTTTCTCCTCTGCTGCGTTTCCCTGCATTAAAGGGGTATCTCAAAAGGAAGAACAGTTCATTCTTTTATGACAGCCTTTAAAAACAGACACACAATGTGTGTCATCAGAGTCTTGCTTAGCCCAAGTGCGCGTTGGAAGGGCAGGTCCGTGTGGCAGGTGGGCTCACAGGCTTGGAGACAAGAGCTTTGGGTTTTTGTGTCTGTTTTGCCTCAAAAGTAACAGTAAGGAAGTGAATGATAGGAGATAATTCTCCAGTTGTCTCTCTGGAACTACTTGTTTTTTTGCTGTGGGTTTTTTGGGTTTTTTGGTTGGTTTTTTTTTTTTTTTAAAGTAGAATCCATAGTTCCTCTGAAACAGCCTAATCTTTAGAGTCACAGGAGACATCCAGTATATTAATAGAAACAGCAGCACAATAGCAGCTACAGAAGAGCTGTGATAAGGGCTGTTTAATACGTTTTCCTGAAGAATGAGCTGAAGATGAGACCAGCCAGTTACAAAACCTCCCTGTGGAGGGGACGGGGTCCTGGCCACGCAGCCTGCAAGTGCCTTGGCCCCCCGGTGTTGTATGGAGCGTGACCCCTGTCCAATGAAACTGTCCTGTGTGGCTGTGATGGAGGGATGAATCTGTAGGGTATGTGCGGAGGCAAGGAAACTTTAAATCTCGGGGGGACTTTTAAAGTGGGATTTCTGTCTCATTTTACCCTTTCTTCTTCTTTTAAGCCACTGTACGATGCTGCTTACCTTACCATGTACAACATCTGCTTCACATCACTACCTATCCTGGCTTACAGCCTCCTGGAGCAGCATATCAACATCGACACGCTGACCTCAGATCCTCAGCTCTATATGTAAGTATCACAGGACTAGGTAAGCCTCTGCACAACTTGGTTAACCACAGTTTAAGTTTTGTTGGTGGAGAAGCGTAAGTGGGTGTCCCTGTCCCGTGTTGGTGATGGGGTCACTATGAACTGCAGAAAAGGCTGTTTCTGTCCCTGCTGGCGCTGCTGCTGCTGCGTTAGAGCTGAGCAATGTCCTGTTTACTGCCTGTTTCTACTTATTTGTGCACTCCAACAGTATCCAGTCTAGCAAATTGCACTACTGCGTCTCTATAAAAAAATAAACTGTAGGTGGAATTCTTAATCCGTAAGAAAAATCAAGCTGCAAGCGCGGCTAGACCATTCATTCACGTTAGCTTTGCGCCCGGCAGCCAGAGCCAAGCATGTGACAGAGCGTGTAATGGATGGAGGGGAGATCTAGCTTTCAGGAGGGCAAAAGATCCATTCATTTACAGAAAGACGAATGTTTCTGAAGCCCAGCTCAGGCAGGTAGTTTCTCAGCTTGTCTAAATGGATATCGTCCCCCAGGCTTCCCTTCCACGGGCCAAATCCTCATATCAGAGACTACTGAGGAGCTCCGCTCCACGTGCTTGGAGTTTTCTGCTGTGCTGCCCAGTTTAAGAGGAGGCTGCCTTTCTCTGCTCTGCTCTGCTGGTTTCTTTCTCTCCTCCTTTGGTTGCGACTGAGGGGGGCTCCAGCCTCCCATGGAAACCGAGACGCTTCCCACCTTCCTCCCACCCCTGCCCACACACACACGCTTGAGTGCAGCCCTTCAGCGAGGTCTAAGGAAGATGCTTTTTTGGGGAAGCCCCTGTTTGTGCAACCCTGTGGCAAGAGACCAGGTCAGGGCTGCTCCAGTCCGTGCCCTGTGCAAGCCCAGTCACAATCATATAATGCTCCTCAACCGCAGAGGGGCTGTGTGTGACAAAGCTGTGCTGGAGCCAAGAGCAATGCTGTTGCAGGGAAGGGAATGAGCAGGTATCTAAAGATACTGCATGAAAGTTGCTTTAGGTATAGAAAATTCAGCAAATGGGGCAAGGGCTGTGAGGCTGGGAAGGGGGCATAGGTGTTTTTGAAATAAGTACGCAGATCCGTGATTGATTAGACGTCTGTTTCTCTACTTGTACGGCAGAATAAATTGGTAATTGAATATTGTGCAGCACAGACCAATAACAGCAGGCCCCTGTGCATCCCCCTGGTGGGCTGTCTGATCTCTGGGGTCTGTCCACTGAGGGAAAACAGATTAATTGTGCAGGCTGATAGCTTTAGCTTGCATATGCATCACCATGCATGTGCTGCTGAATGCAGAACAACTGCTGCGCCTCTGCTGTGTGAAGTGCTGAGCTGCTGCAGTGCAGATCTCTGGTCTGAGGCGCTGTAAAAAGCCTGTTTATGATGAGTGCTGCAGGATGTAAATGTGAATGCAAAACAGAGCTTGCAGTGAGGAAGCTGGTTGTATTTTCTCTCCTTGCAATAAAACCCTCTTACGGTCTGGGGTATCCGTGCTCTTTACTCCTACCCGAATTGCAGTACGTTAGAGCATTGTCAGTGCTTCGTCATGCACAGGATTCGGTAGGTTTTGGGGAAATGCAGTTATAGGAGCCAAGCACCACACTGTTCTGCAAGGTGCACCGTGCTGAGAATGGATGTATTGCTTTAGCAGTTACGAAGAAAAATGAGAAAAGAATGGGGATCTTTGGGTTTGTCATAAACATGCTTTTATCCCCTCATCAATCTTCAAATTTTAAAGACAGTAATCTGAAAAGATAATGACGCAGGGAACTTTTTTAACTCCCTCCTGCCCTGATAGCTGTCTCCACACCCCAGGCTTTGCGTGCCATCCGGGCAGAGCTCTGCCCACAGCGCATCCGTTTGCTGCTGCTGCCTCCATGCCAGATCTCATCCTATATTCAGCCAAGAGCCTCCTGCTACAACCCTGTGTTACAAACACCCACCATACGACTCAGGAGGTTATTTTCAGCCTGTGCAGAAAAACACCGCTTCCAGAAACAGAACTTGCAGAGCTTTTACTCTTGAAGAGCTTTGTGTGTTCAAAAAAAGAGGGGGAAACATGCCACAGATTCACTGCATCCCGTATGGCTCTTCGGTAGCATGGCCCTGGTTTTAAAATTCATCAGTTAATGGCAGATAGCGTGGGCGGCACGGCGACTGTGGGAGAGGCTCAGGACGGCATTACTGTTTGCTTTGGGCTGGCTTGGATTTTAATCCAAGTTACCTAGAGGAAAAGGACAAAGCAAATTAACGTGCTGAACCTTTTATGGTTTCTCATGGCCATCAGCTGCATATGGCAAATGTTTTCTGTGTCCTTTATGCTGGCAGGTATTTATGTGGTTTGCCTCCTTGTCTCCTACAGCAAAGCCTTGCATCATAACCGTGATGATGATGTTCTTGTTACTCCGTGTCTTGGCAGGAAGATTTCGGATAACGCGATGCTGCAGTGGAGGCCGTTCCTGTACTGGACCTTCCTGGGCGCCTTTGAAGGACTTGTGTTTTTCTTTGGGGTTTATTTTCTTTTTCAAAATTCATCGTTGGAAGATAACGGAAAGGTAATGCCACTAAAAAAAGAAAAATGAGTGGGTTTTTTTTGTGTGCGCTGCCTATTTTATACGCCTGGCAGGGAATATCTACCCGCTTACTCTGTGCGGTGTGTCTCGAGTCTTGTCCGACAGCGTAGCCTTGCTTATGGTGTGACTCTGCAGCAAATGCTTGAAATAAAACAGTTTCCAAATCACCATGGAAACAAGGCAGAGCTGGTTATACTCACTAAGTAAAATAACTAGTCTTACACACAGCCTTATTCCAACCCAGGGAGCTTTGCACAGCATTCTTCCCCTCTCCTGCGTGGTCCCAGCGCAGGAGCAGTGTCTGCCCTACCCACCAGCGTGCCCTGTGAAATTCAGCACGTCTTCAGCAGGGCTGTGAGCAACTGAATTAGCCCACCCTGATAAAATGCTGCTTGTTCGTTCGCTCAGGTGTGGCGCAGGGCTGCTTGCATGCTGCGACTGCTCTGGGGCGTGATTTCAGCCTCCCTCTGCAGTGGGGGAAGGCTGGTGCTGGGCTTTTGCTATCGTTTCGAAGGCAGCGTAAGTTAGCGTCGCTGTCAGAACGAGCAGGCTGTTCTCCCTGCTGTCTGCTTGCTCGTGCCGCTTGTGTCTGGACAAGCGCTCGCATCGCCGCGCGAGCGAGGTGTGGGAGCTGCGTTGGGTTATCTTGCACAGAAAAGGGGGAAAAGATTGAATTTTTTTTTCCTTTTTTTTCTTTTTTCTTCTTTTTGCTGGTTAACTGAGTACAGAGCAAAGCTTTAGTGCAGTGTGACTGCCTCACGTGGTGGCCTGGGCTGTCTCAGGACCCTTTGCCCAAGGGAGTACCCAGCGTGTTATCAGGTCTGGGCTGATGGAAAACTTCTTTCCACCATCACTTGTGACCCTTGAAAGTACCTTAGCTTTTTTTAGTGGCTAACACTTGGAGAAAAGCTGATGAAATTTATGTATGTATATGCGTAAGTTGCATCAGTGCCAACATTTACGGCCCCAGCTGTAAGCAGTCAAGGCCCTGTGTTGTAGGTTCAGTGCTCTTCTGTCTTTATAGCCATTCTGGTTGGTTTTGAATAAAACATGAAGCACTGATTTTTTCTGCAAATGCCTTGAGAGGTCAAGTCTGTGTGGCACTAAAATAAAATCTGTGGTTGTGTCTTGTTTTGTAAACACTTATACCTGTAAGAACTGCTACCAGCAATTGTTCATGATATCCATGTATGTTTGACTCCTTTTTCGCTCCTATTGAATTTAAGTTTTTTGCATTTTTTGAAAACTTTTACATTTCACTTTCTGTTTTAATGTATGCATTCAGATCTTGACAGCTTTTGGTAAGCATCCCTCCCATTCATTGCCATCGTTTGGATTTATATACAGTATCTGCTTTTCTTTGTCGTGCGTAGTCACTAGTATCTGCGAACAAAACCAGATGGAAAAATGCCCATTGGTGCGTTCTGCAAATGGGACTAAAACGAGACGATGAGCAGAGGTGTTGCGAGAAAGCCGAAACTGAGTAAATTCCCAAGAAATCATGAAATACAGGTGGTCCAATGACTTGTATCCTCAGTCGACATTGCTGTTAGTAGGAGGTTGTACCTGTCACCGTCCCAGCTCTGGGTCACCCGTCTGTGTGGCACTGCATGGCACAGGGTAGCGTAGCGGGCGGCGAGTTGTGCGGGGCGCCGGCACCTCTCTGAGCATCAGTCCCTGTAGCAGTCCCTCCACCCCCTCCTTCCTCTCTGGTCCCTGCTTGCACCCCTGTCCTTGTTGTCGTCTCTGTGCCTCTCCAAGGAGATGCCACAGGCGTCTCTGTCCAACGTAACGGTGTTTTTCAGGTTTTTGGGAATTGGACCTTTGGGACGATTGTTTTCACCGTGCTGGTGTTCACCGTCACTCTGAAGGTTAGGTTCTTCCTTTCTTTTTCAGTCACTTATTTTTGCAGTCATTTTCCAAGGCGTGTGTTTGCTGTGGTGTAGATCACCCAATCTGTGCAGTGAATGTGTTGAAGATGAAGTTTCTGTGAATACGTGCCCCCTAGACTTATGTCTTCTCTTCTTCCGTACAGGCAGACGTTGCCGAGTAGCTTCTTGACCAGTGTCCTTTGTGTAGTCTATGGTCTATATACATGAGGTGTGCTAGTCTATAAGTGTTTATGTTTTGCTTAAATTATTTTCCTGCTTTTTGCCCTCTCTTGAGAACTGTAGTTAATTCCAGTTGCCTTCTCCCCACGCTTTCACCCCTTGGCATTCACTTCCAGCGAGAGGAGAGGAACAGCAGAGAACTTGGGTTTGTCCACCTTGTTTCAGACACTGCTGAGCACCAGAGGGGTCACAAAAGCACATCTGTCAAATAACAATAGCAAATCTGCTTTGTTTCATGGAGCTTTCCAGAATGAGCAGTTTGCGTAAGACCTTACAAAAGGCCTTTTATGTTTTGGTTCAGAACAGCAGGTGGTGGCAGGAGGCAATTACAGCCCCCGTAACCTTTAGACATTTCTTTCCTGCAGCATCAGAGGTTGCATCAAATTTATTCTATTAGAGTGTCAGTTACAATTAGAAACTCCCTTTCTCCCTGTTGACACTGTGCCAATCTGTAGATACTGAAAATATTTTCCCCGGTGTGCGTATGCAGAGAGGTAGCCGTTCGGAGAACTTCAACCTTAATGGGAAAGCAGTCAGAAATTTCTTCTAATGCGATCAAATCCACCCTGCATCTAATGCCTGTTCTTGTCTTTTTTTCTTTTATCCACACAGCTAGCGTTAGATACCCGATTCTGGACGTGGATGAACCACTTTGTGATTTGGGGCTCCCTTGCCTTCTACGTATTTTTCTCATTCTTTTGGGGAGGAGTCATTTGGTAAGTATCTCTTCTTCTTTCTGCGGTGCTTTCTCAGGGGAATGCCCAGCGCTGTCTTTGCAGGGGACGTGGCTTCAACATCCCCTCGGGCTGTCCAGAGATTTATAACTGGCAGGGTGTGTGCAGCCATGCTTCTTTCTCTACCAAAGATAGAGCCTAAAAGCAGGTAACACCCTGGTCCGCCATCCAGATGCTTGGCTTCGGCAAAAGTCGTTTGGTTTTCTGCCCATGGGGTCATTTCTGGTGCTGAGGCACTTGTCTTCATTGGGAGGTTCTGGGGTAAATATTTCTGGATCTGTTTGTGTATGTGAGAGAAAGAAAAAAATGATGGTGGAAAGAAACCCCGTGATACAGAAGGGAGGAACAGATGAGGGAGATGCAGAGCGAGGGGACCCAGTACTGTGGGGCAGCGTAAGAGGGAGGAATAAGCAGGAGAAAGCACAGATCCTGCTGCTGAAATCCTGGATCTGAGTAGGAGGAGAAATTCTCATTGATTTGAGCGTGACCAGGATTTTAGGCTTAATGTCTTGCAAAGGCAGGCAAGCAGTAGTACACTACAAATACTACTGGTGTTCTGCTTCCCGTGCTGGAGTGGCAATGCTTTACATCTCCCACTGTACACCTTGCTTTCCCGTGGGCTAGTACCAGGGGTGACTGGCTAGATCCTTGACCCAGCAAACTGCTAATAAGTATGTGGAACCGGCTAGATCCTTGACCCAGCAAACTGCTAATAAGTATGTGGAACCGATTTAAACGTTCTAACTGGGGGTCGCTTGGTGTTCCTAAACAACAGATTCAGATCTGCGATCTAGCCAGGTCTCTCTGCTGAAACGTGTGAGTTTTCTACTGGTGTGTTTAACTTGCATAGCTCAATATATTTGAGTTAATGCTAAGCAACAACTGCTTGGGGATCCTTGTCATCAGTTATTTGTGAGGCTTTTTTAACAAGCATCTTGTCGGTTCCCCTCCATCATCAAGGGAGGGAAGAAGAGGCAAATAACGAAATATTTTAGGCGATGAGATGCTGGAGAGCAGCCGTGCTGAGAGGGACTGGGGGGTCTGAGTCGACAGCAAGGTGACCATGAGCCAGCAGTGTGCCCAGGCTGCCAGGAAGGGCAACTGTGTCCTGGGGGGCACCAAGCCCGGCATGGCCAGCCGGGCCAGGGACGGGATGGTCCCACTCTGCCCTGCGCTGGGGCGGCCTCACCTCCAGTGCTGGGGGCAGGTTTGGGCGCCACAGCACAAAAAGGGCATAAAACTGTTGGGGAGTGTCCAGAGGAGGGAACAAAGGTGGGGAAGGGTCTGGAGGGGCAGGCGTGTGAGGAGGGGCTGAAGGCCCTGGGCTGGTTCAGCCTGGAGAAGAGGAGGCTGAGGGCAGAGCTCATGGGGCCTCCAGCTTCCTCCTGAGGGGGAGCCAAGGGGCAGGCGCTGATCTCCTCCCTCTGGTGACCAGCGACAGAACCCCAGGGAACGGCCTGGAGCTGCCCCAGGGGAGGGTTAGGGTGGAGATCAGGATGAGGTTCTTCCCCCAGAGGGTGGTGGGGCCCTGGCACAGGCTCCCCAGGGCAGTGGTCACCGCCCCGAGCTGGGCTGAGTTCAGGCAGCGTCTGGCCAACGCTCTCAGTCATCTGCTGTGATGGGGCTGGTCCTGTGTGGGGCCAGGGGTTGGGCTGGTGGGCCTTAGGGGGCCCTTCCAACTCGGGATATTCTGTGATTCTATGATAACTTATTGTGACCAAGAGTCTCTGGATTTCCACCATCAAAAGCAAACAAAAAGCTGTAGCAAAAGTCCAAAGTAAATGGTCTGTCTTTTGATAAGGTGAATAATTTATCTGTCAGTGATAGTAGCAAAATTCAAACCCCAAAACGAAACAGATGTGAAAGATGCAAAATACATCGTCTGAGGTGACAGGACAGTTCTCCAGAGCTAACACAGTTGAAGGCAGGAGATGCGTTGGGAGAAGGATGGAGATTGTGTTCCTGTGCGGGCTGTATATGTGCCCATGGCAAAGGGAGGCGTTACGCTAATAGCTTGATCTAAATCTGCCTTTGAGTCTGACCTTGTTGAGAAATTCATGTTAACCAGAATTTATTTGTATCCTTTCTTTTTCAGGCCTTTCTTGAAGCAGCAAAGAATGTATTTTGTATTTGCCCATATGCTGACTTCTGTGTCCACGTGGCTGGCAATAATCCTCCTGATATTTATCAGCCTTTTCCCAGAAATTCTTCTAATAGTTTTAAAAAATATAAAAGAGAGAAGTCATCAGGTAAGGAACGAGATGATGTATTGCATGGTGTGTTTATGAAGACCTCTCTAAGTCTTAGGCACCAGATGAACCCGTAACAGTACTGTGTACTGCTCACATCTCGAGGAAGGCTTTCCAGAGTCTTGTCCTGCACTTTCACATGCCAGAAATGTCAAGAAGCTCATCTAAAAATTCCCCCTAGATCTGTAGGGAGGAGAGACTCAACCTGTGCCTTTCCTTAGTTGCCTTCACTGGATGGAAACCTGGGGTGTCTTACAGAAGTACAGTAACCCTTTTCCAGCCTGAACTGACCATACACCCCACCATACTGTGTCCTGAGAAAAAGCTGCTTGTTTTTATGTCAAAGAACAGACCCATCATATTTCCCTTGAGTTATGTCCTTGGGGGTCAGCACTGGGGGAACGGGGTCAGGTCTTGGCACACTTGCCCACCCCCCTTAATAACCACGGGCTTGTGCCTGCAGTGTCTAGTTCTCCTCACAGGCGCTCTGGTTTCTTACCAGCTTTCCTCCTCTTCCGAGGAAGGTGGCTTGTTTTAGAAGCGTAAAACATCTCCTTAAAAGTTTCTTCATCGCTCCTGCAAATGGTGAATGCCAGCGCAGCGTGCTGAGCCCCCCCCCCCGCCTCTCGCTCTCTGCCTGCCCAGAGGCGCCGACCATCCCGGCAGCCCCTGCTCACCCCGGCCGTGCTTCTGCCGCTCCCTGCGCCTCCCCCCTTCCTGCAGCCCCTCTCTTTCCCCCTGCAGCCTCAGCGAGTCCTGCCTCGGGTCAGCACGCGGCGTATTGCCAGCCGGCCCCGGCCCCTTGCCATCGGGTCTGCTTGTGGTTAGGCAGCGGCAGGGCGCAGCCGAAGGGACACAGGCCGGCACTGCCGACGTGGGGCCACCCCCCGGCACCCAGCAGATGCTGGCAGCGTGGGTTTGGCCAGCTGTGCCCCGGACCAGCACCGTAGTACCGGCAGACCGGTGCCTAGCTGGTGTGACCATGTCCTGGGAAACCACGGGGTGACCTCTCAAATACTGAGGTTCAAAACAGGCTTCTCTCCTTGAAGCTCTTGTATCCCTGGGGGTTTCAGTGCCTTTTCCTCAGTCAGGATAACTTATCTTTGGTCCTGATTTAAAAATTATTATTGCCTCCATTTAAAAAAAAATATTAAATATATACCCACAGAAGTAGTAAAGGTTTTCTCCTCCTATAGCATTTGAGGTACAAGTTTTGTAGTTTTGAAGTAAAAGACATATCTGCAAACAGACAAAAACCCAACCAAATCATTACCGTTAAAAGCAATGGAGATGGTAAAAGTACAGTTGAATTCTTTGAGGCTCCATTTAATTTCTTCCAGTTAAGTAGGATTTAATAATTTTTAGCTGGACACCCTTATTTATAGGCTGGGAGCAAGTGGCTCTCAACCCAGACATAGGAGAGTTCGAGGACGATGTCCCGGGGGTTTCCAAGTCCCAGCTCAACTCACCTGAGAGCTGACCCATTTTTGCCTTCAGCTGATGGCCAGATCTGTTCCCTCATGTAATTACTTGCTTTCAAGAGTGCTTTGTACATATTAAAAAAAAAAGAAGGCTCTTGAGAAATCGTTTAGCAAAGCAAAGTAAGTGTCAACTAGGAAAGTCTCTTCATGTGTGCGTACCAAAGTAAACACAGGCTGAGCCATATTTAAATGTACATTTTGAGTAAGAGCTTTATAAAATGCCTGAAGCAGGTAGCAGCTCCAGATGTCTGTGTCAGCACGCAGACCCTGAAGTCAGTCACTTAATGTAATGTTTAAAGGTAGATGATTTTAAATCAAGACCCTTTTTGAAAATCCTGACCTTAATAGTGGAAAAAAGTAACTATCGGTTTCCCGAGGGGAGTGTTAAAGTCAAAAACAAGATAAGGGATATTATTTAGGTGCCTGGACCCCCAACCTGGCAGCTGAGGGTCCCTCTGAAAGGGGAGGATGGGCTGAGGCCAGGTTGATGGTTGTTTGCCCTTGACCTTGATGGGACCGGACCAGGTTTCACCCCAAGTTCCCTGTAATGCAACACTTTGGCTCTGCGCAGTCTTTATTGAGTTTTCTGTGTGGAAATGTTTTGGGCTGCTTTTGGTTTTTAACTGCAAGGCGCATTTGTGTTTTCCTTGGTTTCTGCCTCTCTCTTTCTTGTACTGCAATTTTCTGTCTTTTGTGCTGTTGTGAACTAGGTAACGAAGCGCCTTCCTTCCTCAGGAACATCCACTATCTTCATGCTTTCTCAAACTTCCAGCAATCACAGCTTTTCTTGGAGTGAATAAGGTGATTTCCTTTCTGAGTCACTATGTGTTGCTTGCTCTACTGCTTTTTTCGTCCGTCTAACGCCTAACTCCTGAGAACCCGTGTTCAGATTTGCTCACCCAGCCAGCCCTGCTTTTCCTCCCTTTTTGCTTTAATTTAAATCTTTTGCTTAAATATTTTGTCTGCCTCTTCCCCTTTGCTCTCCTGCTGCACCTCAGGTAGGTGAGCTGGTCGTGCTCGGCGTGCCCGAGTGAGGTGGCCACACTTACGCTGTCCTTCCCCACTCTAGTTTTGTGTTTGGGGACGTCTCGAAAGCGTGGGATGAAGTGGACTCAATTTTGATCATCCTCTGGATGACTTGGCAAACAGCTCAGGCTTGTTTGATCTAGGAGGGCCTCCCCGCGTGCCCGTCTTGCCCGGTCCATCCCACTTGTTAGTGCTACCGTTGCCATCTGTAGAAGTGAATAAACCACTGTGGTCAACCCTCACAACGAGGGATAGTCTCAGACTTGCCGACCGTGGGGATGACAGGGCTACCCTGGAGCAAAGTGCCTTCAGTGTCCATTCCTAGCGTTTGGTTTCGCTGCAGATCTCCGGTATTACGTACTATTTTAAACATTATGAGGAGATCAAGGATGGTTTCCTCCTCCCTCGAAAGCACCTGTAGCATAAACCTCCAAGCCTGAAGTTAGCCATTTCAAGAAGCAGGGCTAGTTTCTGATGTTCTCCATGCATCTTGTGCTGCAAAACCCAGCCGGTATTACTCACTGTGGTATTTAGGGAGCACGTATTGCTACATCCCATACGGTTTAGCTGTAAAAGGTGTGTGTGTGTTATATTGTTTGACCATTAGGCAGGGGCAAGTGTCACGTGTGCTATAAGTCTTTTTGCCTCGCTGTTGCAGAGCAGCAGGAAGGCACCTGATTCATTGTCGGCCAGACCTTCTGTCAGACCACTTCTTTTAAGAACATTCTCAGATGAGTCTAATGTGTTGTAACAGGTACCCTGTCCGAAGGAGTTGGGACGGTTTTAAAAGGCATCAATTAACCAAATGTAACCCTCCCCAAATCAATTAAACTATGGTTCTTGTAATCCTCTTGACTATCGGTGTGGGGCACCTGTCCTTGTGGAATGGAGATGCAATGCTTGGGATGCATTTTAATTTGGGGACGTTGTCCTGTCCAACCTTTTCAGAATCCCATATGTGTACAGATCCGCACCAACTGCCGTATTTTGCAGCCCGTAAATGAATCTGTCAGTACAACTGATATTTTAGTCTAATATTAACAGACAACTTAGTCTGAGAACAGTCAGCAAGTCACGCTAACAGTCATTATGACAGCTAACATGTATTTACAGCTGAGTATTCAAATCTTAACTATTAAAATGATTCCAGTATTGCATCTGAGTTGTACCAAAATCCCTTTTTCTGGGGATGCATGCTGTTCTGTCAGAAATAAGTACATTTTAATTCATCTGCATAGACTGAAACTAAATGTGTGTACTTGTCCATGTATGTCAACACTCGGTACAGCAGGCATGTCTCCGTGTCTGTCCGTGTGTACGCACACGCAGAGCATCCTGCTACAGGTTCTCTTGATTTTAAACCTCGTAGTAAGCCGATAGCAGAATAAAAGAAAAGTGCCGGATTGAATTCACAATTTTGCTCTTAGTGAGATGTTACGTGGCCACTGCAACCATGAAACTGCGGATTTTCTGCAAACTTGTGCCTTTGTAGCCACACCTGCTTCTGACGAGATCAGGTTGGTGGAACGCCAGGTCCAACAGCCAGGCTTGCCACCGCTCCAGATGGAGCTGCCGTAAATCTGAGTTTCAGCTTGCCCAGGCGTTGCCGGCGAGCCGAGCGGCCGTTCCTTCCCTGCAGACGTTAGGTGGTGCTCTGCACCACTGTATACTGGTGCAGACTGGTGCGGGAGGCGGCTGGGCTGGGGCAGAATGGGAACCGCCAGGGACGGCGAGGCAGATGCCACTTTTAGACTTAAAGCAGCGTTTTTGCGGAGTGTGCAGATCCTGTTAATTTGGTTGTGAATGAAATCTGGCACTTTTATCATGGTCTAATCATTCTTCTCCTATAAAGTTTTAAGTATTTTTTTTCTAAAAATAACACAGGACAAGGTTTTTGAGTTTGGGAATATAACGATTGCAATACGTGTGTGTTTTCCTTCTGATTTTTGCAGACTGGTCCCTTTGATCTGCCTATGTTAGTCTCATACAAACGTATAGAGAATGGTTATGTGAAGACTGAAGATGCTGTTACTCATTTGGCAGAAAGATATCCTCTCAGGATACCTTAAAGTGCTCCATAACACTGCATATTGCCATGCTGTAGGAAAAAACCATGGTTTTAACCTAACAGTTCTCTTTAATATTACCAAGTACAGTAAGCAGCCGTGCCGATAAAGCAGTAGCCAGGGCACTGGCCCCACGGTACCAGTTTGTTTTCGGGCTTGTGGCTTCCCTACCCCCCAAAAAAAGAAGAGAATTCTGCCAAATTCTACATCGTCGGAGGCTGAGAAAGCATCTTTAGGAATTCATCCAAAACAGCGTGAATTGAAGTGCAAGAGAGCAATGCCAGCCCCATTTCACACGTGGGCTTCCTCTGCCTGCTGCAGATCTGTCCGAGAGCAGCAGAGCGCTGCTGAAGTCTCTTGCTCTGCCTGACCAAAGAAGTAGCACAGACTTTAAACCCAGTAACAGCCCCTCCGGCTCCCCGAAGGCACTGGGGAATGCCTGCTCTTCTCACGCAGAAGCCTGGATGCAGCCCTGCGAGCATCTCGCCTGCTGCTGGGGCTGCGACCCCTCGCCGGGGGGGGGCTGCCTCTTCCCAGCGCCGGGTTGCCAGATGACGTGGTAGAAATACTTGAAAATTTGGGAGAAATCTTCGCCAACGGTGCAAAGCGTTCAGTTGCATGTTCTTCCTCTGGGTACAGCTGGAAGCGGTCTGTGGTCCCTACGCAGCGGCGGTATCTACGGAGACCCGCGGTGCCGGGAAGCGCTTGAGCATCCTCCCGCGGCCAGTTTGCTGGTGGGTTTATTCCTGATGGAGGGTGAAGAAGAGCTCATTTTCCCTCGTGTTGTGGCTGCTGCTGATGGAAGGAAGCTTTCGTGGGGCGGAAAGAATCTCCAAAGCTGGGTTGTGCCAGACGTACAGCCGTTTTGCCCGGGCTGCTGTGGTTGTGCTTACATTCCTGCACTGTGCAGTTCCTTCAACACTTTAAAGGCCTGAGTGACAGTGCGGTCCTTGGGTGATCCCAGGGACACGGGCTGTGCCTGTAAACCTGCAGGCGTATAAAACTGCATCTTGAGTTATTTGCACTAAGAAAAAAGAAGCTGGTTTAAAAATAAAAGGAATACACGAACCTGATTTCATTTTACACTTTATTTGGTTTTTAAATTGGCATGTTCTTTTTAAATCTACCTGTACCATGGTTGTGGGAACTTTTTTCTCTAGGTTGTGAACAGCAGAGGTGAGATGCCTGATGCTTGTTTGGGGGGGGTTTTTGGGTTGTTTTTTTTTTAATCGTTTGATACTTCATACGTGGAAAAAAGCAGCTTTTTTTGTTGCGTTAAGTCAGGAAGCAGTGACGGAGCACCCTGCGTGCCACCGCCGTTCGGTGTGCAGGTCCCCCCTCGTGCTGACTGCCCCTGGCGCTCTGCGGAGCTACTGTGAGGAGCGCTCAAGTCTCATCCCAGAAGTAACGGGCTCTACGCTGCGGCCGGGTTTGGCTCCCGCTCGCTCAGGCTTCGTGTCACTTACATGCAAAGAAGCACCAGTTTGGGACTAGGTGGAACATCCCCTTCAGCAGATGTCACTAACAGCAGACTGTTAATTTGCAGAAGAATCGAGCCCTGCTCTCCGGCTGCCGCCCCTGAGGTCCGTGGAAGCGGGACGCGGGTCAGCTGCAGGCCAGTTCTGGTGTGCACGATCAGGACTTTGCAGTGGGCCTTACCTGAGTGGGAAAGGGGTGCGCAAAGTCCCTACGGCCAGCGGCTGCCCTTCAGTCACCCAGCATGGGAGGGGACCTACAGACAGGACCACTGTATTATACACGCCGCACTGGCCTCAACGCAAGTGGCGGTTGTTAGCACCGTGTTGGCAACCGCGGCTCGACTCCTTGCTGCATGCAAGTAAGGAGCTGCACTTCCAGCATGTCTCCCGTGGGCAAAGCTTTTCTTTTTTCCTCCTTTTTTTCCTTTTCCTAGCTCATTTCACGGACCTAGAATTCAGCGCGCAGACCTTGTCCCATTCTCAACTGTTCTTGCTAAAATGGGGTGCCTACAGATCGAGTATGCGATGAATACAACGAAGATATGCTCTATATGCCAAATCTAACCTTTCTCCTTAAATACATGGTTGCTGACTTATGTTTACATAACCTTTAAAAGTTATGGCGCTGAAATGCCTAATTCCTGTGATTCCGAACCATTCCAAGCCCGAATGGTCCCACGCCTGACAACCTTGCTTCTCTGTTTGTTTGGTGGTGTCCTCTACTCCCAGGCTCAAAGTCTGCTCCCGTGAAATTCAGCTGGAGGTTTTGCTGTCGACGTTAGTGGGAACGGGGCGAAGCTTGCCATGTACGTGCGATGTGTGAACTGTCTGATTAAAGCCACTTGGATGGGCTCATTTCTGCAGCCTGTTTTAAGATGGAGCCTCCTGAGCACCAAATCTTTCTCTTCCCGTTTCCATGTCTCCTGTCTCAGGACGGAGCAAGCCATTGCAGTGGCTGTACGTTCAAACCCACGGCATGTGTGCCGACAGGAGGGTTGGGGTTAATGTGAAATGTCTTCAATAGCAGCGCTTTTGGGAAAACGCAGGTTTTCTTGGGCTTGGCTTTGCAGCTAGCGCATGGGTGTGGTGCCGAGGATGCCAGGACGGCCGGGCTGCCCTGCACCAGCAGAAGAGCTGATCCTCATCATTCACCAACAGCAGGAGTGAAATTCCTGTTACTGTGGATGACTGATGAAATCAGGGAAAGCAGGAGACCCCGCCTGGGGCTAGAGAAGGGAAGAAAAAGCGGTGATGGTAACTGTGAGGTACCAGCCAGCGGGATGCTGAAGTGGCAGTGAGCCGACGTGATTGTTGTTCGCGTACTGTAACACACGCTGCACTGCTGCAGCGCTCACGAGTGAGCTACAAGGTCAGTACAGGCTTAACGGTGGAAAAACTTGAAGGAAAAAAAGGCTGGGGTTGGGTTTTTATTTGTCATAATAATTCGTTGAAGTTTAATCGCTGGCTAGTGACACTGAAAGATAAGAGAAGTAATTAAGATTCCCTCTAAAACTGTTACGTGATAACGGAGGAACTCGGTGTAGTCATAGCTACTTTTCAAAAACTAATCCTAATTGTTCTACAAATGACTTGGAATTGCATCAAAGCTTAAAATTCAATTTGTATACCAACAGTTGAAAAACTTACCTAATACTGCACCATTTACCCAATTTCCCAGCTATGGGTTTTTTTTTAAAACCCGTGTAGTATGTAGAAGATGTAAATTATATGCAGGCAGTGAGAAGATACATTTTCAGCTTCTTGAAAAAAAAAAAAAAAAGAGGACTGCAACCTTACATTTTTTTCACTTAAATGCAATTTTATACATTTATGTTGCTTTATATAAAGGAAATTGAATGTGAATGTTACCTTTTATGAATGCAACTTGCTCTTTTTTCATTACAGAGACTTTTGTTTGAAGTAATCAATAAACTTTGGTATGTTGTTCTGATTAATATATATTTGTTGTCTGTCTTGTCTCCTTGGGTGCTCGCAGGCAACAGTTTGTAACGTGGGCTTTTTTCCAAGGCAGAACTAGGGAGACCTTCGGCATTTCCACTGGGAGGCTGGTGATGCCAGCAAGGCCATCCTGGCTTTTCCGACGTGGAACAGCATTTCCCTAAGGAAATACTTGTTGCTTCCCATACGTTTTTTATCTTTCCAGCAAGGTGTTAGCAGTTCTGCTGCACGTAGCTGGCCTGGATGCTCTAAACCCGTTTCCCTCAAAAATCACGTCAAATTAATAAGTCCTGTGAATGAAGTGAATAAATTGATTTAACTCTGTAGCAGAGGTGAACTTGGAGCTTTAGCTGACATTTAGGAACTGGATTTTTTTGTTCCAGAGAAGCAAGTGCACGTGCCTGGCGTCCATACGTGAATGAAGAGTTTTTCTTACCGCTGTGTGTCATGGCTGCCTGTAATAAATGAGCATTTTTTAGTTCAAAGACTAGAAGCACACAGATGAGGATTATTCCGTGGTTTGTGAAGTGCCCAGCGCTGGCGAAGTTCATCCCAGATACTTGCATTGATGAAACGCCCAACAGCGCAACAAAACTGCTAAAGCTGGACTCGCAGTGTTTGTATAATACGCATGAAAAATAGATAAACTTCCCCCCCCCCCCTCCCAGGACATGGGTCTGATCCAAACCGAAATGTTTGTAATGAAAAACTGACAGTTTGAAAGATTCTGTTTTGGCTGCTTCGATTTCTTCAGCTCCCATGAGGCACCGGCGGACAGATGGCTGTGCTATTTAAAACAAACTATAACCTTTAAGAAGCAGCTTGTACTATTGGAAACCAGATACAGGCATTGAGAATCTTAATAGCCCGAGTGAGCGAGAGGGAAAATCATCTGAAGAGCTGGAAAGGGCTTTGCTCTGAGCTGGCTACCTAGGCTGGCAGGGCAAAAGTAAGCGGTGTGAGACATCCCCGGGTCAGGAGGTGTTTCAGAAAGCGCCAAATTAGCATTTGAAACGCCTGCGTAACCCCTCATGCTCAAAAGGAGAAGCAGCGTCACTTTATAAGGGTTTTTTTTAACAAGGACAGTAATTTTTTTGAAGGTCAGGCTGTTGGCATGTGGGGGCTCTTGGCATGTGGAGGGGTCACGGTGTCCCCGTCCCTCCCTGTTCCCCTGCAGCCGTTGCAGGAGATGCATCTGCAGCGTCCTCGCTGCTGGGATTGGGGTTGGCTTCTTAAATCTGCACGTCTGGGGATAACCTGCTAGGCTGGAAAACACGCTGTGGCCTGGAGGAAGGGCGTGTGTGCACCTGCGTGCGTGTTCCTTTCCAAAACCGGGAGCTGGAACGATAAATGAGGCAGGTGTGACTGACGCAGAGAGAAAGCGAGAGTGGGAGAGTGGAGAGGAGTCCGTTCTCTTTCTCACTGACGTAGCAGGTGAAATAAAACCCTGGTCCTGATGAAATCGGTGCAGGTTTGACTGGCTTCAGTGGGGCCGGGATTCTGCTGGGCTGTGGAGGTTCTGCTTCCGGACCGGCTTGGGAAGACCCACCCTGGATGGTACCCCTGGATCGGGGGTGATGCTGCAGGTGAAATCCTCCTAATATCCCCAGTTATGAAAACCATCCAGAGCGTAATTACTCTCCTGCACAAGTGCTTTGATGTCGCTATGCTTACTCCAGAGGTGAGCAATTCCCTCCAACATCAGTTTGACTCCAAACTACGCTTAGCCAGCTCTGTTTTTCCAGTTCCCAACACCACCCTAAAAAAAAATTAAAAAAAATTAAAGCCTTTCTGTCCCGTTTTGCCCATGGGAGTTTGGACATGAAAGACCAAACGGCTGCTCCCCATCGCTGCTGGGGCTCAGGGGCTAAGCAGGGGGCACGGAGCAGACGTGCGGGTGAGGATCAGGGGAGGAACTGCTGGTAAAATCTGGTGGGGCTCATGTGATGGAGCCTGCAGCAGCCTCCCAGGTGGTGTAGCAGAAAAAATGGGATTTTGGGCAAGCCAGGGAAAAATGTTCCAGCCATTGAGCCCTGGAGTCATGAGAGCAGGGCTGTATCGTGCTGAAATTGTCTGGCACCCGTAGGACTGCGTGTGAGCAGGGACAGAGGGATGAACTGAGGGCAACAAGTTAAATTCCCCGATTTAACCAGGAGCTCTTTGCCCCAGCAGCTGTCAGCAGAGGGGGGCTCCTGCTGGAGAGACTGGGAGGCGGGAGGGACTGAGCTGGTGGTGACAGGTGGGGTTTGTCCAGGCTCATCCAGGCACCGCTGCCCGAGCGATGTCTCCACGCGTGTGGCGAGGCTGGAGCAGCCGTCCCCAGGCGCACCGCTCGGCCCGTGCTTTCTGCTCGCTCCCGCGGTGAAGTACGGAAGCAGCAGCTTTTGGACGTTTCAGAAATCAAACCTGTTTTCTACAAATTCTGCAGAACTATATGCTGGGGAGCAGTAGCTGACACGCTTATTCAGATCAGTCTCCAAAGGTGAGCTGTGGCCTCAGAGGCCTGTCGGTGCCTAAAATGGAGCAGTCCTGTTATGGCTAAAAGGTATTTTTGAAGGGTGATTTCTAAAATCCCAATAGTGGCACCAGTCCCCACAAAAACTTCTGGTGTTTATCTGGAAAAAAAGAAAAGAAAAAAAAAAGGGTGTTGAATTTTGTTAGAGGGTTTTGTTGGTTTTTTTTTCCCCAGCCTCTGGTCTGGAATTAATGCAATTAGTAGGAATTCTCCTTACACCGTCTCCCTGAAATTTAAGGGTGAGGAATTGCACCTACATGAAATCAGACTGCGAACAGAGGTGCTGCAGCTGCTGGCAAGGTTTTCCCCAGCTCTCTGAAAGGGCTTTTTCCCTTCGCACACAGACAGATGTGCCGCTCTCAGAGCGCTGAACGTTGTTACGGGGCCTGGGTGGGAGATCCCTGACAAAGAAATACCCAGTTTCTGGCTGTCGTCGTTTCCTTTTTATCCGTCTCCTTGTTCCCTCTATCTCAGCTTATCATTCCTTGGGCAGGCAGAGAGTAACGCTCGTCTCCGGAGGAGACAGACACGTCGAGTAGCTTCTGCCGGTGTAAAATACGAGCAGCTGGATGGCACCTCTGCTGAGTGCGTTGCTGGAATAGCTGGCCGTTCATCGGGAAATGCCCGAAAGGAGGGGCTGTAAGCAGCCAGGTTCCCAGAAAAAGAATCTTTGTGGCCGCGCAGGCTTGTAAGGGAGCAATGGTAAGGAAAAGCCGTGGCTGATAAACCTTCAGCTTGAGCAAACGCAGCTTCTCCGTGCCGAGAGCTGGCTGGTGTTGCCTCGTGCCAGCTGAATTGGCTGGAGGAGGCGCAGCCTTGGGACGTGCAGGGCTCCTGCCAGCATCTGTCACCGCGGTCCAGCCTTGCACCAGGGTAGGGCGCGCTGGCTGCAAAACCCTCCTCCAGACCCAGCCTTAACCGTTTTGTCTTCTGTTCAGGGAGCAGACTGTCAAACCTTGGGGGTGACATAGCTGTGTCATCCACTGGCTAGCTTTGTTTTCCCAAAGCCGGGGTTGAAGCGGGTGCGTATCACCCGGCGGCGTGAGTCCCGGTTACGGCAGCACAAACCCTGCGCAGCAGTAGAATAAAAAAGAGACTTTCAGCGCTTGGACGGGCCCCATTTCTGCACGAGCTGTTGCGGTTTAGGGAAAACAGTGTTCCTGCGATAAGAGCGCGGGAGGAGTGTGGCGTGGCTCTTTCCAAGCCTGTGGCCTTGCATGTGGCTCTTTTATAACCACGTTTTACTGCACACAAACTCTCCCTGTTGCACTTGTTTTATGACCAGGCAGAAAACTGTCTGTTCAGTTATGTCAGTGAGGATCTGCCGCGTTGTAAACACGGGGCGCTGACTAACAGGCGGGTTTTCCTTCCAAAATTCTGTGTCAGTGTAAGAAGGGACACGGTCTGCCCAAAGACGGCGTTTTTCATTGTTAGACCTTGGGTCCTAAATTAATAGCCCTGACTGCTGAAGTGTTGGGGGAAAAAAAAAAAAGGCTGCTATTGTAGTAAGGAGCATAATTAAAAGGTTGTTTTGGAAAAACAGGAACATCCACTTCTCCGCGCTGCCTTGCTGGGCAGCTCGGCCTCCTGCTGGGGATGAGCTGGCACCGTGTGAACTGCGGCACCGGGGAAACTGAGGCCGGTGGGTCAGGCCAGCGCTGGGCTCAGGGCTCTGGCCAGCGCCGGGCTCAGGGCTCTGGCCAGCTCGGGCTCTGCTGCGGCTTGTTTAGTTCTTACGCGTCGTTCGAGGAATTTGCTAGAATGCCGCTTGCTGAGGACGAAAACGCTGTTTTTTCCTTTTTTCCTTAGAGAAGTGCTGTAGGCGCTACGGCGAGGAGCGGTTCCCGCTGCAGGGCGGCGTGCCGGGGCCACCGGAGGGGAGCAGTAAATTTAAAGAAGAAGATGATTCTATATAGCAGCTAGATTGTAGGATTTATTCTTACCACTTTTACCATGTGGAATCTGCTATGGTAGTTTACAGAGTATAATCTGGAAAAATGAGGCATTCACGTAGCAGAAGACCACTTATAATAAAGTCAATTAAATTGAAAGATAAATAGCTACCAGATGACACATCAAGTAAAGTGAGTAGTCATGTCCACTTTGGGTTCTATGGTACGGCTTCTTTCATAGCAGAGAAATATTGGCCCTTAGTCAAATTTTTCCTTTTCAGAGTCAGCAGAAGCTGTTTTCATCTTTCCTTCCTTTGCCTAATTTGGTCATATCTGCCCAAACCTCAACCTGCAGTGTGTCTCGTAGCAAAATCTTTTTAATGTGGGCGGATTGTGTGAACGTTTTTAAGGTTAGATTCTCATTCTTGTTCAAATCATTGCTTTTGATTTGGTGATAAATAGTATCCCGGTTATGACCCCATCTTTNCTGGGCACTCGGGGTGCTGCCTGTTGGGGGGGGCTGCCCGGCCGGTGCGGAAGGGGCTCGTTTCACACGGAGACGCTGTTTCACGGTGGCACGTCCTTGCTACTGGCATGCATTGCTCCAAAAGTATCTGAAGAAAGAAAGGAGATTCCTTTCGGTGAGCAGAAGGGTATTTCCCAGTCCGAGTCCTCTTTCCAGATCCCCCGTGGTCAAAACTAAAGAAATCTTCCCTGGGAAGTTGCATCTTAGCCTGGTGACCACGACGCGCCCTTTCCCGGGCAGCTCCGCAGCAGTACCTGTGTGTGAAGTGCGTGTGCCTGTCAGACAGCCCCTTCCCCCCCTCGTTTCTTGGTCTTTGAACACCGCTTGAACCCCGGCTGCACGGGGAGCACAGGGAGTTGTGAGGATGCTGTGGGGGTTCTGTGGCTGCACACCCTCAATGCGAGAGGCAATGCAGGCTGATCCCTCTCCCCCAGGCTGCAGCTGCCCTTCTGCTTCAGCAGGGTTTCCTTTGGTGGGCAATGGTCCGCTCAGAAACCGTGCGGAGCCCTGACTTTTTGGTTATCTTGTTTTCTTGAGGGGAGAACAGGGTGGTTTTTTTGTGGCGAGGACTTTCATAATCCGGGAGAGATAGTGGCACCTTGGGTGACTCCGGCCTCGCGAGCGGATGCGTACCTTGTCAGGAGGCGAAGGCGCTTATCGCTCCTTACTGTTCGCAGCCGGCAGATGCGCTGACCCAAAAAACCTTCCAGGTTAATTCCAGTTTCCTTGACCTCTTTGCAAAGCTCGGTTTGGGGTGCGGGAGGAATTTGTCCGGGGGTAAGTCACAGTGAGGACTTCACCGGTGTGTCACCGGCTGCTCAGGAGCTGCTGGTGTACGTGCTCTTCTGGGACGATGCCCATGACAGCGTCTCCCTCTCTGCTGTGGGCTGTCCTGCCCGCCGCACCCGTGCCGACCTGTTCGTTCGCCTGTGCCCTGCAAAAGGGGTAGGAAAGTGTAGGCAGGGGTGGTCGCGGCCGGTTAGCAAAGGATGCGGCTTGAACTGATGTGATTTAAAAAAAATTCTGATCCACCTTGCGCTGGTGTCAGCGCTGAAACACCCACGCGGCTTGAACAGGAGCCGGGTGACACAGGGATGGGGATGCAGATGGTGGATGTTTTCGGTGAGCGATGTAATGGAAGCCAGGTGAAAGCGGGCAGCGGGCTTCTCCTGAGCATGAGCCCTGTCTTCTAACCAGCTCTTGGCAGGTGGCCTTTGTGTAGTGCTTGCAGGAAATCAAAATACCTCCACAAAGGCACGCTTATGTGGTTATAGCTGCAGGATCTGGAGACATGATGGATTTGGCATCTACTTAGATTCTTAAAATGAGATATTGAAAAGGATACAAAGTTGAGTAAGGTTCCCCAAATCATGAGATTAAAAGTAAATCAGAAGGATTTTTTTCCTCATCGCTGATTTCTGAGCGTTCAGCCTGATCTGGGACCGTGTTTTAACCATTTCCCTTGGCGCATAAGTACTGAAAACTTGGTCGTTCCTAGCAGAAGGTGATGTTTTCCCGTATCTGTCTTACAGGGAGATATAAGCCTCTATAAATCCCAAGCCTTTTTCAGCTGCTCTCGTCTCCAAAATGGCTTGGTCTCCCTCAGAGAGCTGCAGCACTGCAGGGCCGGTAGCCTCCGAAAGCTCTGCACCGCTGTCAGACCGCTTTGGGTGGACCACGGAGGAGTAGTAGTCTGGGAGCAGTCAGTAGTACGTGGGACGTGCTTCCTCTCCCCACCTCACATTTGCTACAACCGCAGTTTAATGGTTTATCATTCGTTTACTAGGACAGAAGTGAAGTGACAGCAGGGCTGTGTGGGAGGGAGGCGACTGAAGTGCAAAACATGGTGGGGGGAAGAAAGAGTCTTCCAAAGCGCTGTCTTTGCCACCAGGCTGGAGGATATTTGGAGACACGGAGCTTCCCCCGTGTGCCGGGGAGTTCAGAGCTTGGACATTGCCGCTGGTCATGCTCCTGGCAGGAGCCTTTTGTCGGAGTTGGTTTTGGCAGGTAGGACCGGCAAGGAAATCCCGGAGCCACAAACCAGGCGAGTGCCCTCGGCCGTGCCTGGCGAACGGGTGGTGGCTTCATGCCGACTGACACCCATCGCTGTGACGGTGGTCGTTTCGGCCTGTGTGACAAGCACAGCTCGGGTCCCACGCTCCTCAACTCGCTCTGCTGCCAAAGCCTCGATCATCCCGTCCGTCAGCTTCCCTAACGCGGTAAAATTGAAGGCCATTGCAAATTTGGGGGCAGGGGAAGGAGCGTGAGGAGCTGTGGTGGAAGTGGCTGGGTGGGGCTGCCTCGTCTTCCGAGTCCCTTTTCCTCCCAGGCGGTGCTAGACTTGGTTTTATGGTGGGGCTGAGTCAGGAGCTCCCGGGGCAGAGTTGCTCCCTGGGAACTGGGGCTGGCTGAGCCGCCCGCACGGTGCGATTATCCATCTGCTGCTCCGTGGGTGTCTGTCCGAGGGCTGGGCGGTGTCAGACAGGCAGCGAGCACCAGCCATCTCCTCCTCCCCCTCACTTGCCGTGCCACTGACCTTCTCCTGCCGCAGGAGAGCAGTCCGCTGGATTTGGAGATGTGCTTTTCCCGAACGGGGGAATGCCGGGATTGAGCAGTTCAGGACAAATTGGGTTTGGTTTCCCTCACTTTGCAGCAGAGTTTCCAGGTGATGCCGTAGCGGGAACCTGGCTGTAGGATTTAGTTTCCTGGCTCTGTGGGCTCTGAAAGCAAATGAATTGTGCCAGTGACTTCAGTGAACTTAATTCCAGGTTCCTGGGCAGGTAGTGGGGCCCACAGATTTACATCTCCCAAGAGTTATTTGTGCGCAAAGCTGGAATTTGGCTTGGGAAGAGCAACACTTGCATCCTGTTGAACGACGATGGGGAAGTTATCGATGCCTGTATGTTTTTATTGGCCTTTGGAAGTGTTTTGTGCTGAACAGGCTCTGGTTTGGAGGCTGACGGTGTTGGCTGGGGAGGGGCACTCTGGCGGCAGATGCTGCACGGCTGGCGAACACGCCCCGGTGCCACTGTGCCAAACACCCGCAGACTTTTCTGGGTCTCCTGTGACAGAGGAGTGACCGAAATTGGGAGCAGGAGAAAATTAAAAGTGCATTGAAGCTCCGAAGTATTAGAAATGCAAGAAACTAGATTTTCTCAACTCCCACACGGAGTTTGAATCCACAAGAGTGGGTGTTGAGAAACTTTATTACATTTCTTGCGCTAGATGTAAATTCATGTATAGTTGAGCTGGCTTTTATCGTTCCCAATTTTTGCTCAGTTTGGGGTGACATGAGGAGGTGGCTTTTCTGGCTGGACGTGAGCACATCAGAGCACCCAGTATTTTGTTCCCTCGCATTAGCGGATTAGCCGCAGCAATACCAGGAGATAGAACATGTCAGCCTTGTTGCTGTTCAGTTTACTTTTGCTTCACCTTCTCAGAGCAGAAACTCCANCGAGCAGAAACTCCATGGTCTGCCAGCTGTTAAATCGAAATTGGAAGAGATTCCCCCGCACCCCCTTGCCCCCCCAACTCCTTGGTGCCCAGCACGCAGGGATGCTCTGGACCTCCCAACCTCCCCCGAGGATCCTCCTCCTCGCTGGCAGCACAGCTCAGCCCTGGCTCCCAGGGACCCGTCTCCTCACTCCAGCTCCCAAAGCTGTACTGAAGGGTGACACTCCTGCGAATGCGGGCTCCATAGCTGGCTGCACCTTCTCCTCCTGGCAGCGATGGCCCGTGGTCAGCAGGAATGAGGTTTTGCTGGTTTCCTGTGGCAGTGAGCGACCGCAGCTGCGCCGCGCCGGTGCCCTGGGCGCTCCTGCTCTTTCTCAGCCAGCGTCTCCCGCCGGCGGTTGCTGGAGGGATTCCCGGGAGCGGGAGGCTCCTGCCCTGGGGCTCGCAGGCTTGGCCAAGGGGCCCGATCCAGGGTCGCTCTGCGCACGCCTGGACGCGCTGCCACCCGATCCCTCTCGGGCCGTGCCGATCAGCGCCTATTGTAAGGTGATGATTCAGCTGGTCCCGTGAGGACGTTCGTCTGTGGGACGGGCACGCTGCCTGGGTGATGGTCCGCAAGCCTGGGCTGCACTGAGCTAACGTTTTCTCCTGTTTTTTTATCTTTTTTTAAATTCCACAACGTTTTTCTTTCGCCTTTTCACTCTCATCCTCATTGTATAGAAGTCTAAGCCTTGTGAAAAGGTCATTCGAGTTTTTCAGAAGCTACACTTTTTTTTTCCTTTTTTGCTGTACGATTTCTTACCTGGTTTCTCACCAGGTTTGGGTGATGGGGATGTATGTCTGCACTGAAGCATCAACCGCAGATAAGCCCCAGAAGGCCCCAGCAGAGAAGCGTAGCCACTAGGTCAGAAGAGAGGACCATCTGGCGCCGTATCCTGCCTCCTCCTACGCTGTGCCAGAGCGGGTGCTTGGGGAGAAGTCAGAGAAAACTTGCAAACAGAGTGAGCCTTTCCTCAAAATATCCTCCCCGGTCTGACAAAGAATAATTTAAGCAGTTGCTGAACATGGCGTGATGACCGACCCATCCTGGGGCTCTCCACATCACTTTTGAAGACCTGAGTCTTTTTGATGTGTTCCTGCCTGATGCGACCCCCTACGTTTCCCATCTGGGGCATGAGACAATGCTCCTGGTGAAGTTTAAATCACAATTTTTTGCTGGGCCATGCTCACATGCAGGCAGTTATTGCGTCAGTTTGGGAAGAGGGGTCTGCATTGGCGCCCACGTGGCTATGGAGGGTGGTGGCTCTATTGGGGAGCTGGTGCCGGCGGCTGTCCTGCTCAGGGCATGGCTTTGCAGGGGACAGGTCCCTTTGAAACGTGGTGTGGCAGATGTTGCTGTGCATCTGTCCCACCTGGCTCCGAAGGAGGCGTTTTGCTGCTGCGCTGCCTGCATAGCGGGCTCTCCGAGGGCCGCCCGTGCCTGGCTGCTCCTGGCAGCCCCTGGGATGGCCCCGCTGCCACCTGTAGCCTGGGGACCAGAGTGTGCTGCCAGCACCTGAACCACCAGCTCTCTAAATGCACCCTGCCTGTCCGCAGCTCCCATCGTGTTCCTGAGGTGCAGCTCTTCCCATGGCTCGGCCATCCCTGTCCCCTGCATTGTCCTGGTGTTCTTCCCAGGAAGCCTTGGCCATGGCCGCTCAGCCACCCTGCAGAAGCAGGTTTTGGAAGCGCCTCTGTCAAGTCAAGGATTTACGGAGAGATTTGCCTGTGGCAGGTGGAGGTTTGCCATCAGGCCGTTGACAGAACGGCCAAGGAGCCCCATCATCTTCTTCGGAATCAATACATCACATCTTCCAGAAAGATAGTCATTTAAAAACCTCATCTAATTGCTAATCTTTCCCTCTAGATGCAAACCTTGTTTTGACTGGCCGTCGTTACAAAGCAGGTGCCTGCAGGCTGAGCCCAGGGCTTGGGGGGACGCGGATGCTCCCCAGCAGCCCATGGCAGCGCGAGCTGTCCCCGCGGGCAGGAGCGGACAAAGGGGCTTGCAGCAGTCAAGGGTATTGAAGCTTTTCTGCCATAAATATTTTAATGGCTCTTTTGTGTCGCTCGCTTGGCACGGGGAATGGCTGCGCCACCTGGAATTACAAGCTGTTGAATGCGCCAGGTTTTAGGGCAGCAGCAGCAGTTGTTGTTCTTACACTGAGATGGCCAAAGGTGAAGCTGCTCCACCTGGCTCCCCTGGACAACCACAGGGCCTCCTCTTTGCAGCAGGGATCCCCAGCTACCAGCGTGTATCTGTGTCAGGGCAGGATGCGTGAGCAGCCGATGGCAGTTTTGGTGCGTATGAGGGCACGTGCAGCTCAGAGCTGATGTTGGAAGTTACTGGTGATTACATGTACGGCTTCTGCAGAGTACCTGAGATCGCTTGCAGATGCAGAAGAGGACCATGGCAGCTTTTATGTTTTGCACAATGAAGATCTTTAGCTTCTGAACTTCTGGGGTGTGGAGAGAAGGGAGTCTGTTTGATGCAGGGTATGCTTTAGTGCAGGGTGTGCATCACGTGGGGAAAAGGTGCCCACCGTGTAAGCCTGTGGCCAGGCTGTTACCTCTGGTGTAAGGGTGTAATTGCAGCATAAGGCTGTCAACCCCCGTGTGCTCTGCAGCTCTGGATGAGTCTGGTGGAACCAAGCAGAAACGTGTCTTATTAGCAGGCCCCTCTGTTTTTCTGCCCTATGGATTTTTAGAAGTCCCCGGTGTGGGACCTGCGAGCCCCTGTGAGCCAGCTTGCTGCAAGCTCACTCGTAGGGAGAAATGATCCCTTGGCCACAGGTCCCCAAGGAAGAAGCCACCAAGTCCTGGCTGGTGGAGTCCTGGACTTCATGTCCAGTCCCAAGACCTTCAGTTCTTTTGTGCACCCAGAAACCAGCCCCGTGGGTTGTGGAGACCTGTTGAGGTTAGCCCAGCGCCATCCAACAGTTAGTTCAGCAGGGTTTTTAACAGCCGCCCTTTGATCCCAGCTCTGGCACAGCCCATACAGATGTGGACACCTATGTCAGCCTCATGGATGGGGGCTGTTGGGGTCTTTTCTGCTCTTTTTGTTGGACGTGCTTGTGGCCCTTTGCTAACACCGTATCCTGTTGGCACTTGTGCCCGTTCCAGTTTGCAAATGAGGAACTTCAGCTCCTCACGAGCTTAAGTTGGAGACGCGATTTGCTTCGAGCTACCAAAAAGTTTAGTCTCAAAGCCAGGAAGCAGCCTCAGGACCTTGGCTGTCAGCTTTCTGCTCCGAGCAGGTCCCGTCAATAAGCTTTTGGTGAATACAGCAGGCCTTGTTGAGGAGCACAATGCCCTATTCTCTGCTATGCGTTCTCTGATGAACGTGTGGTTCGGCACGGTATCTCCATCAGCGCGGTGCCGCCTGGCCAGCCGCCAGCCCCTCCTGGCCCCGGTTCCCACGAATGGTGTGCAAACACCCGCGCGGCGTTTACACAGCATCGTATCCTGTTCCCGGGCAGGTGCGGAGCAGGATGGAGAGGTGGGAGGGTGGAGTTGGTGATGTGGAAATTAGGATCCTGCTCCAGGTCTGAGCTTGTCGGGGAAGCTGCTGCTCGGAGACCACGCAGGTGGGGCGCGATCCCCAGGAAGATGCTGGGTGAAGCGGTGCCCGGGCAGGGACGGCAGCTGCCTGTGTACCTCGGTGCCCCTGCCCTGCTCCTTCCCTGCGGCCAGCGACAGGCGTTTTGTCACTTGGGGCCGTGCTGCTGGACGGGCTTTGCGCAGATCTCGTGCCGGCGTGCCGTTCGCAGCAGGGCAGTTTGCAGACAGTATAAAATAGTCCTTTTTCCTCTGCTCACTCCCTCTGTCGTGCTCTCTGGACGTGGTGCGCTGATCGCGAGAGTGGCGATGTTTCTGGATGTGTGCTGGGTTGAATCTGCGGCCTTTCGAAACGGCGCGGTGAGGAAGGAGGGGGAGGCTCAGCCACGGCAGGTGATGGAGACTCGGGTTTCCCTCAGCACGCCGTGGGTCTGACCGCTGCTACGGGACGGAGGTCTGTCATTCTTCCTGGCGGAGCTCTACGGCTTTTGCAGATAATTCGGTTTCAAGTGAGCGTGCCCAGTGATGGGCTGCGGAGTCAGTGCTATCGACTGTTTCTTTACGGCTGTGAAATGGAGTGTAGCAGCAGGACTGAGCTAAGGGGACAGATCCCAGGGTGGTGCCTTGGTCTTCCTCCTCAGATACAGGACTGTGTTTCTATTCTTTGCCCCAATAAATATTTAATTTTGCAAAGTGGGGCATCTTCAGCCAGGGAAGCTGAAAGGGCCGCTGTCTGCATTGCACAGGGTTCATCGCTGGGGCACGCGGCTCTTCCTGTTCCTGCTCCTGTGCAAAGCAGATGAGTCGGGGATGGTTTAATCCTCACACCCAGCCTACCTGGTGCTCCATGGGCTGTTCTGGGAGGCTTGCACCGACCCTGGCCTCAGACAGAGGTGCGTGTGGCAGCCGTAAGAAACCCTGCTCATTGAAAGTCCCCAGCACCAGACCTTCCTGCAAACGCTGTTGGTTTCTGTAGGTCCGTGTTACGTGCATTGTTAGCCTCAAAGGAACTTCTGGAGGCGGGTGGGCCTTCCTGTGGTGGGACAACCTGAGACAGAGATGCTGGCTGATGACGCCAGTTAACCCAGAAAGTCACTGGGGGAAGTGGAAATGGGTTACGAGTGTGCTGATTAGCAGGCTCCCTTGACACCAAATAGGTGCTGCTTCATTGGGTGTAGATGTCCAAATGGACAAGCAAATCATGGGGAAGCTCAGCATGATCCTTTACCCTTTTCATTAGATTTACCTCAGTTTTGTTTCCTAGACTACAGCAGCAACCCTCACATGAAAAGCTGCTATTCTTCACTCACAACGAAGCCATATCCAAACGGATTTTATAGCTGCAAACAATATTTGGTCAGTGTTGTGAAGTGGAAGGCGCTATGATATCAGCTTGGCAGATGCCTCACACAGCTGCTGTCTGCAGACGCTGTGGGCCTGCGAAGTTTGGAAAAGAAGAGAAAACAATAGTTACCAAAGAGCAAAGCACGTCAGGGTTTAATGAGAGGAATCTGGACTCGCACTGTAGCTGCCCCCTCTCTGAATGTCGCTGCAGACCTCTGCCATACATGTAAGTCCCGCTGTGCTTGAATCGCCTCGAAAGGGAAGGTCACTGACAATAAGCATCGTTCTTACAACTGCAGTCTGGGCAATGGCCTTGGGATGTGGTCCTACGGACCGGACCCAGCAAAGTGTCCTGGGCTGTGTAAACCAAATCATGGGGCCAGGACAGATTGGGCAGGGTTCTCTGCTGAGCCACATCGGCTTTTCTCAACGGAGTACAGAGCTCTCTATTTCTCCTTTGTCTTTTCCCTGCTTGGCTTCGTGCATCCTCCGAAACTCTGTGCCATGGCAACGATCTCCTCCGTAGAGGAGTCTCTGAATGTAATAATTGCAGCAGCGTTTTATAACTACTCAGTTTAGAGCCGATGTAAAAAATGTGATTACACTGCGATGACAGTTTATCATCCAGATGCTGCTTGTTTTTAGTAAGACCCTAAAGCCTGAGGTCATATCAACTGTGTGGTGATAGCACTGTAGTTCGTGAAGTGCTCTGGGTGCTGTAACGCAAGGGGGTCGGGCTTAGTGCTGTGACAGTACCGCTCTGTTCTGTAGTAGCTGGTGATGACAAAGCTGCTTTCTAAGAGAAACGAGTGGACTTGCGTGAAACCTTGACTTCCTCCGCCTTGTGCCGGGGGAGATGCAGGCTGGATGTACTGTTCATAGCCGGTTCTGGCCAGTCCCCTGAGGTCTTTTCTGTTCTGTCCGACGAGTGTCTTTCAAATAAGAAATCCCCAGTTTGCTAATTAACATCAACTGAAGCCTTGTTTGAGAGGCGGATATCTTTGGTGCCCCACTGCCTTTCACTGTGCTGTTTCCAGAGATCAGCATTTGAGGACAGAGGTTATGCTTCTCTGCAGGATTTAGAGTAACATCCAAGTGATGTGCCGCAGGCACAGCGTCACGCTTGCAAATTCGATGCCAGCACTTGATTTTCGCTAAAATTTGCCCAGGAGGTTGAGTTTGGTGGCCAATGCAGAGCGAGAGATGAGTTGGCCAAGGAACAGCTCTAAGAGGACCACAATCAGCCTGTTGTTATGCCTTGACCTTACTAAAGGGCAGCCGTCCTGTTCCTCCATTGCCTGTTGGGTTCCTCTACCCCACAGGAGATGGGGAGGGTTTGTAAGGGAAATGTTCCCTGAGCCTTCACTGCCTGAAGTACATTGCTCTCACGTAGTTTTTCCTCGAATGAGTTATTTTGGGTGCTCAACTTGGGACTGCTCAGAAGAGTCTGATTTTCTGAAGGTGCTGAGTGCCCTCTTCCAAAAATGTCATCCCCTGAGAAGCAAGAAACTCTAAGTCATAGGGGTGCTTAGGAATCTGGGTCTCCACCTTTATGCCAAAGTCAAGCATGAAACTTTTAGTGAAATAAAATGTTGGGGAGCAAAGTCCTCACTGGAAACCATGACTCCCAAAGTGGGTCCCTCCTCAGATCATTCCCGAGCATGATGGGAACCCCCGTCCTATGGTGCTTTGCACCTCAAACCCCAGAACGCCAGATCTAGCCGCTGGCATGGCCCTGATGGCACTTGCCTAGCTGGCGGACTATATGGGGTGGTGGTTACCTGTGCCCGCGCTTGCAAAGGGCATGGCACAGCGCGTGCTACTGCAGCCCCCCCAGCACAGGTAGGATTAAAACATCATCAGTTGGTTTTTGCAGTTTCCATGATGATCATGGTCAACATGAGCTGGCAGTGATGTAAGGCTGCATGAGCTAGCAGCCCAGAAAGCCACCCGTGTCCTGGGATGCATCAAGACCAGTGTGGCCAGCAGGTCAAGGGAGGTGATTCTCCCCCTCTGCTTCACTCTTGTGAGACCCCCCTGCAGTGCTGCGTCCAGCTCGGGGGTCCTCAGTACAGGAAAGACGTGGAGCTGCTGGAGCAAGTCCAGAGGAGGCCACAAAGCTGATCGGAGGGCTGGAGCCCCTCTGCTCTGAGAACAGGCTGAGGGAGCTGGGGTTATTCAGCCTGGAGAAGAGAAGACTTGGGGGAGACCTAGTTGCGGCCTTCCAGTACCTAAAGGGACCTACAGGAAAGCTGGAGAGGGGCTGGTTCCAGGGCAGGGAGTGACAGGACAAGGGGGAATGGCTTTAAGCTGAAGGAGGGGAGATTTAGATTAGATGTTAGGAAGAAATCCTTCCCTGTGAGTTGTGGTGAGGCCCTGGCACAGGGTGCCCAGAGAAGCTGTGGCTGCCCCTGGATCCCTGGCAGCGTTCAAGGCCAGGTTGGATGGGGCTTTGGGCACCCTGGGCTGGTGGGGGGTGTCCCTGTCCATGGCAGGGGGGTTGGAACTAGATGATCTTTGAGGTCCCTTCCAATCCTAACCATGCTATGGTTCTATGATCATTGGGAAATTGTAGCTAAGAGAGATGGGAGAGAATAAGCACCAGACTCCGGGGTTAGAGCATGCATTTTTGAGATGGTGTTTCATTTCTGGAAAGCAAAGTTTGTAAATGTATGTGGAAAAATGCATTTTTCTTGTTCCATCTGTGGTTGTCTCTGGCTTGATTTAAGGCTGCAAGTTGCTAGGCTGTTCTCAGCGAGAAAATGTCTCGTGAAGCTTTATAATAAAGTGACTTTTTGGGGTTTTTTTAACCACACAGAGGTTGGCTCCCTTTTCCCAGCCTGTTCCCTGGACAGCTCTGGATAAACCAGCCCTTCCCTCCCATACCAGTGCAGAACCAGAAACAGAAGCTGCATTTGCTGTAGGCCTGTAGCTGTCTCTGCTTTTGCTGTTGAGCACTCGAGTCACGCCTGGGCGTTACAGCGCGGGGCGAAACTCTGCCTGGCTTGCCAGCGGCTGCATCTTCGGGAAGGCGGTCGGCAGGGGTGGGCGAGGTGAGCTGGCTTGGGGGGCAGGCTGCCCCCCGGCTGCACGTGGGGACAAGCTGCTGAACAGCCCCACGCCTTCCTGAGGCCAATACCTGTGCGCAGCCGCGGGCTTTTGTCTTGTGCTGTCACAGACCCGCGTGTTTAATATCATCTACTTCATGTGTGGAAGCTCATTAAGTTATTAAATGCCATTTTTATCAGTGTGAAACTGTTGACCAGGAAAAAAATAATCAACCAATAGAGGAGAAATCTATTGCCATCGCTTGTCCTCAGCTCGGGTGAAGCAATTGAATGAGAGAGAAATATTTGAAATATCTTTGCAAAACAAACTTCTTTCTTACCAGGACCAATTCTGGGACCTGTTAAAACCAAGAATGTTTCTGTAGATGCCAGTGGGACTGAGGCTGGATCCTTAACAAACAAAAATAACGTTTTTATCTACAAGAGGACAAAAAAGCGACGTGTGTTGAAGAGGGGAGAGCGGCCCGGGCAGGGTCCCCCCCCCCGGTGTGCGGCTGGGCTGCAGCTCCGTGTGGGCAGTTAAAGCCCTGAAAAATCCTTGGGCAAAGTAGAAGTGACCAGAAAGCTGTTGGAAAAAGTGAAATAGAATAAATATTGATTATGCTGGAGTGTGCTGAAGTATGCAGCCCGTGTGATTTAAAACAGCCAAAAGATTATTCCCTAGGCCCAACTCTGTAAAGTAATCAGTGTTTAAAATGTAATTACCAGAACGCACAAGGACTTTAATCTGTATGGATGTGCTTTAAAACATTTATTTGCAGGAACAAGGATGTTTAATTTTTAGCTGTCATTCCATTTATAGATAATCCAGAAAAACATCTGCCAGCTATAAGCTCCTCTTGTGTTTGTTGAGTCGGTTCTTTGTTTCCTTCTCACAGCGAAAGGTAAACCCATGAATATTGTTCCAGTGCGCTTCATTGCCGCTGGAATGGTCAGTGTGCTGCGTGCGGTGTTAAAACAGCCTCTCCCGTTACTTAAGGAAAAAGAAATCTAATAACTGGACGTAAGAACAACAGCGCGTGTGGCCCCGTGCCAGATGCAAACATGATTTCAGAGCTTTCCTGCTCAAAATTAAAGACTTTAACGGTCTGAAAACCCAGCCTTGTTCCCAGCAGAAACCTCGTCCCATGGCGTTGCCGAGGCTGGGAGCCGCTGGGGGACTTCTGCAAAATAGGGGAGTAAATGTCGTAACTCCGAAATACAAACATTGGATATACCCTGTTGAGGGAAGAGCAGCCAAGCGCCCTGGCAGGTCTTCCTCGCTACGTTTGATAGAATACATTTGCTACTGATTTATGGCATTTGCCCTGTTAGAGTCGTTGGAAACACTGGTTTCTCGGAGAACTGTCTACCCTTTGTTACGACATTTCATACATAATTTAGGGAAGCTGCGCTGGGTTCGCGCCCCACCTTTGGGTTAACACACTGACGGATGTGTTTGCTTTGGATTTTTGTGTCCTTTTTGACTGCCGCTTTTGCTTTTTTCCCAGAAACTGCAGTACCCATCTGTGCAAAGGACATCAGTGATGATCTGATGAAGGAGTTTGCTTTTCTTTCGGGTGAGTACAGCGCACTTCTCCAGGGTCTCTCTCTCTATGGGTAATTAAATACTCCAGACAAACTTCTGCGCTGTTTGGCAAAACGATACTCTGCACGGGTTGTGATCCATCAGGTAGCCTCCAGTGCCACTAGAAATGTTGTTAATAAAACATTGTGGCAGTTTGAAAGAGCATATTAGGTGTCTGTCTCAAGCCATACTGTAAAATATTCTTACCTTCAAACACTCAGCGCATTAACAAGCGTTTTGCTTTGAAATGTATTTCTCTAGGTTCCAGACCAGCGTGCTGATGTGTCCTTGTATTTCTGACTCCTTTTCCTGTCCCGTGTAAAGTACACTCAGTAAATAATGGAAATATCTGGTACTTAACACATTTTTTTTCCTACCACCTGTGCCTGTGTGTTGTGCTTGAAATCGGCAGCAGGATTCGACCTCTTTTTGCTGTTCTGGTGATGTAGTGATGACAGTGTTTTCTGACCTGACTGGTGGACCTGGGCTTTGCTGCTGGCCCTCCTCGAAAGCACGTCCAGGGAAGCATCCTTGTCTTTATTCCAGGTGGCCGAGGGAAAGACAAGGCTTGGATTATCACCCTCCCCGACAACGCTCGCTTCAACGAGGTGCCTGAGGAGATCGTATCTAAAGTCTTAACATACCTAACATCAGTCCCAAGGTAAGTGGATCCCTTCTAGCTCTTTGCCTGCGATGGACAAAGATGTTGGTCCTGCCTGGGTCAGGCAGGGGATCTTCAGGGTAAAGCCATGCATGGGGGTGAGGGGCATCTTCAGCTCTCATTGCAAGTGAGGTGGAGAAGATGAATGGTGCAAGCTTTTGTGGTGTCCAGGCGTGATATTTAATGTGCCAGTAACTGCAGCGTAAAAAGTGGATGGACATCATCCCGATGGCTTGTCAGCCTGCATGTATCATAAATTTAGTTTATTAAGTTTCTAATTAACAGCAAGCTTTCCTTGAGCTTTGACATGTGTCACTGCTTAAATATGCCATGCTACTGCAGAATAATATTTTGGCATGTACAAATAGAGAGTCATTATCGTGGAAAAAGAGAAATGTAACCGGAGGAAGAGACTAATTACAGGAACAATCCGTTTGGGGTCGCGATGGCTCAGCGGCGTGCCGCAGCTCCCATTACCCGCCCGTGTCTCGGCTGACAGTCTGCCTGTGCCACATACAGGGCTGTACACGTAGATTAATGGCCCTCCTGCTTCTTACTGCTGAGCCTGGTGACTCAGTTACCTGGAATGCTTCATTTCCTCAAATAATACCTGTTTTGGCAAATTTCTTCCCGCGGGGAGAGCAGGTTGACAGCAGCCGGATGGGAGCTTTCCATCAGCAACTGCCTTGGAAGAAGTACTGTGTGTTTAGTTACCTCTGCAGAAAAAAAACCCAGAGCCTCTGGTCCCTCTGCCCTCTTTTCAGATGGGCTCCTGGCCCACAGAGTGCTGTCCCAGGAGCGTGCCACGATGGGGGTGCCAGAGGGATTTCTCCTTCGTGCTGTGCAGGCAGCCCGTGCCTATGCATCCGCACTTCCCAGCTCTGCCCAGTTTCTCCAGGGCTTCTTATTTCATGTGACTGTAAACACCCTGGCATTAGCATGATGAGCAGTCTTGCTGTCCCTGTAATAGGCCAAACTCAATCAAGAAACTAATGAGAGCTGTGAGCTTGCTGGTGATTCAAACATGTTCAGCATGTTATTAGTAAAACCACTTTAATCATGCTTCTCTGCTCCTCCTGCCACCGTAACAGGCTGCCTCAGTACCTGACCACCTTAAAAAACACGTGCTTTTTAACACTTTGGGGTCAAAAAGGCTGTGGTGCTGGGGAGCAAGGAGAAGCATCACATAGGTGAAGGTGGAAGGCCTGGGTCAGCTCTGGTACCCCTGGGTATGCATCCATCAGCAGCATCACATCATGGGATCAGAGCTCAAACTTTGGGCCAGAAAGTCCCTAAAAGAGGTAAATATTTGACCTGTGTGTCAGAGTTAGCTGGGGATGCACCAACACCTCCCTGCCATGTATCTGTAGGTGGGTATGGGCATATCAAAACCACACGCACAGTGCCTTGCCTGGGCAGTCCACAGCAGGGACTACATCTTGTCCTACTGATACTAGTCTGAGGGAGCCTCATGGGATGTTGGGTTTGTGGCATTTTGAGAAGCTGAATATCATAAAGCATTTTTCTCCTGGAAATAATGGTTAGATAAAGGGGATGGATGCTGTAAACTACTCTTCTCTCTGCAAGGTGAGTGCATTAATAACAGAGCCAGGAGGAAGGTGAGTCTTGCAGGCGAGTTAATTTTAATTTAGGATTCCTGGGAAGGGTGCTGCAGGCAGGAGCAGCTGCAGAAAGTGCTTGTATGGAAGAGCTGTACGGAAAAATAAGTAGCCAGTCTCCACCTCCCATGCCCCACGCATCCAACTCCAAAGCACGTGGTGGGCTGCCTGCTGAGGGGCTGCCTGCCTGCCTGCGGGCTGGCTCTGTTAAACAGCACTGGGTGTGCTTGGAGGAGAGGCACAGGTGAATGCGACAGATCCCGGTGTTTGCACAAAGGTGACCCGTAGAGTGATAAAGCAGCACTTTATCCAGGCTTAGATTGAAGGCTGCTACAGTGTAGACTTTGCAATAAATACTGATCTTTTGTGTACCCTAAAAGAATTTATTTCTTCCACGGTAAGTCGGAATTTCAGTAGGAAAAAAAAAAGGTCAGTTGAAGTCAGTTACAGTATATGTAAGATTGTTGTTACAAAAACCTGTCCCAATTACAATTAAAATAAAAGACAAATCATGCTGTCTTTGAAAACTGAAATTCCCACTGTGTACAGCGTTGTTGCAGCCTCACCTTGAGCACCGTGTGAAGTTCTGGGCCCCACAGTTTAAGAAGGATGTGAAGATCCTTGAGTGTGTCCAGAGGAGGGAGACAAAGCTGGTGAAAGGGCTGGAAGGGGCGAGGGGGATGCTGAGTTCTTCTCCCTGGGATCCAGGGACAGGACACCTGGGGATGGCTCAAATCTGCACCAGAGGAGGTTTAGGCTGGACATTAGGAAGCATTTCTTTACTGAGAGGGAGGTCAGATGCTGGAACAGGCTTCCTAGAGAGGTGGTCAGTGCCCCAAGCCTGTCAGTGTTTGAGAGGCATCTGGACAATGCCCTTAACTACAGGCTTTGACTTGGCCAGCCCTGCAGTGGTCAGGCAGCTGGACTAGATGATCATATGTTAAGGGTGAGTGTCAGGAAGATGGAGCCAGGCTCTTCTCGGCCTCACTAAGCGATAGGACAAGGGGCAACGGGTGCAAATTGGAGCACAGGAGGTTCCGGGTTAACGTGAGGAAAAACTTTTTCACTGTGAGGGTGACAGAGCACTGGAACAGGCTGCCCAGAGAGGTTGTGGAGTCTCCTTCTCTGGAGACATTCAAAACCCGACTGGACACGTTCCTGAGTGATGTGCCCTAGGTGGCCCTGCCTTGGCAGGGGGGGTTGGACTAGATGATCTTTCGAGGTCCCTTCCAACCCTTGTGATTCTGTGATTCTGTGATTGTAGGTCCCTTCCAACTGAAATAGTCTGGTCTGGTCTATCCCGTCCCGTCCCATCCCATCCCATCCCATCCCATCCCATCCCATCTTGTTTGAGTATCCAGCTTTTCGGTATTCAGGCAAGTTCTGCATGTTTCACTTAGGTTGGGAAGTGAAGTACAAAGTGATCTGGAGCCGTGGCTGATAGCACGCACTAATGGCACAGCGAAGGGTGCTGTCGGCTGTAAATGCCTCTGAATTTAACTATTAGGCAGCGGGTCCTGGCAGCGTGCTCTGACCCCACCAGCTGCAAGGAGCCCTGTGATAAATCTCACAGCTGCAGACTCCGGGATCCAATTTCAAGTCCTTTGGCAAAACATCCCAAATCTTTATTTTTAGTCTGGTCCATCCAGGCTAACACATACAAAATTAAGGGTAGGCGAAAAAAAAGTGACAAGAAGCACCCGGAGAGAAATAATCCTCGATCCGGTTATCTGTCTCCTTTCTGCAGCTGGATGCAAATGAACCCACCCCTTGCAGCCCTGGTGAGAAAGCATTGATTTATTTTTATTGTCAGTCTAAAAGGCACATCGCAGGACTGGAAATCTGATCAAACTGCAAGGCCTGGGCTGCAAATAGTCACAGACTTGCTTCACTAGCCCCAGAAAAAAATGACAGATTTCCCACAGTAGGTTTCAAGGCTTTTGGACCGCTGGGAACTTTGTTTGTGTCTGTAAGGGAACTGATAAAAGGAAATTCGCGTGCTTAGGGGCTGCTCTCGGAATATAACCTTGTCCTGAGTAAATGGCATACCTTGACATACTTTTATTAACTGACAGTAAGCGACTACAGTCTGGCTGCCTGTTCTAAATTACCTGGGTTCTGGGGTTTTTCTTCAGGTTTTATGATGATGACAGCAGTGCTATATAAGCACCAGTTTTTTGTTGGTTTTTTTTTGTAATTGCAGCCTGTTGGGAAATACCATGGGGAGTTGGGGAATTGCTCCTCACAGGACAGAGACCCACCTTTTAACGTTTTAGGGTGTACTGAAAAACCAAAGGGCTTTAGTTTGCCCTCAAACAAAAGGATTGTTTTGCCCCCCCCCCCACCTGGGTCATTTAATTCGTGGCGGGGGCGAACAGAGCCGACAGAAACCTGCAGACTCATCTCATGTTGCCAAAGCTATTTTAATTGTATTTAATTCTATTTTTATTTTAACTAAATAGGGTTTGGGCTGAAAATGCGTGATCCAGCTCACAACGTGTAACCTCAGACTCTATTACATGCAGAATTTCTGGGTACGACCCATGTGTCAAATACACTATTTATTTTCTCCGCTCTTTTCTGCTACGCCTCGATGGCAGTGCATAAATTCGCATGAAACCTTTGCACTTTGGGTGTGACGTTAGAGATCCGTAAGGTTTATTTGTAGGACAGCTTGGAAGCTGGGTGCTTCTACATATCTTCAGTCAGTTGTTATCAGCCAAAGGGGATTTTATTGTGTTTTTTCTTCTCAGCACAACAATTCTTTTTAAATATATTTGTCGAAGGTGCGGTTGTCGCAGACCAGAGCAGCAAGATGTGCATTGAATGAAAACTCCTGCACTGGCCTCAAGTGTCTTCATTTTTTTCCCGTAGTAAAGTTGCCAAGCATTGTCTGCCATGTGATACTTCTGAGTAACCCACCGCCTGTTTTCGCTTGCCAAACACAAGAATTACTGAGGACAGTGCTTGCGGCAGGCTGCTTGCCTGGGGCCCAGCCCAGTGCAGATACCCGACCCAGCTCTCGGGAGCCAGCACGTGTACTGGGAGCCTCTCCGCAGCACTGAGGTGCCTGGATAGGGTGGCATGGGACATGGCTATCCTGTTTCAGCACCCGCAAAATAAATATTGTAAATATTGTCTAAGTACCCTGTAAATACAGTTACATCAGGAGACTTGGTTACAAGCCGGCGTACCCTTACCTGTGTGCAAACACGAGTCCAGTCTGTAATTCAGACTGCCCTGGAGTGTGCAGGGTCACGGGCTGAGCCTGGCTGGGCTGAGCCTGGCTGAGCTGTGCCCAGCTAGGCTGGGAAGGCAGTGTTTGACTTACGGACAGGAGCACCTCAGGTCACCCGCCAGACCGCGCATCCCCGGTGCTGCCGGCTCGCTTGGTAAGACTGGGGATTTCAAAGCAGCTTAAAGGATTTGGGTGTCAAAAGGGATGTCAGGAAGCCTGCGCTCACAAAGTGAACCAGAGCGTGCTGGAAATTGCCTCCTAGCAATCGCTGCCTCGCACGTGGGGCCTCGGGAGGTGCTGGGGAAGCCCCACCAGCCTGTTTCAGCACCAGCTCCCCTTCTCCCCCTGCCAGGCTGGCATCACCCTTCCCTGCGTTAGTGTCACCTCTGTTGCCTTGTGCCAAAACAAGCCAGGAGTCATCGCTTGGATGCTGTAATCTGGGCAAGCAGGTTACAGGCTCCCTCGGAGGGCACAGCTCAGCGGTGAGGGCAGGGATGTGCATCTTGGGGCAGCGACTGGTGGAGGTTGGGGGCCACCCTTGGGCTGCACAACCTCTGCAAAGTCCTTCTCAAGCCCAGTGCAGCTTTCAAAGCCACCCATGTCCTGGGCTGCATCACAAACAGTGTGGCCAGCAGGTCGAGGGAGGTGATTCTCCCCCTCTGCTCCACTCTGGTGAGACCCCCCTNCAGGGAGACCTAATTGTGGCTTTTCAGTACCTAAAGGGGACCTATAGGAAAGCTGGAGAGGGGCGGTTTGCAAGGGCAGGGAGTGACAGGACAAGGGGGTTGAGCTTAAACTAAAAGAGGGGAGATTTAGATTAGATATTAGAAAGAAATTCTTCCCTGTGAGGGTGCTGAGGCCCTGGCACAGGGTGCCCAGAGAAGCTGTGGCCGCCTCATCCCTGGCAGTGTTCAAGGCCAGGCTGGATGGGGCTTTGGGCACCCTGGGATGGTGGCGGGTGTCCCTGCCCATGGCAGGGGGGTGGAACTAAATGATCTTTAAGGTCCGTTCCAACCCAAACTGTTCTGTGATTCTATGATCTCCTGTCTCCACCTCCCACACAATGCCCGTATCAAAGGTGATGCTTAACCCTGGGCTAACCGTAAGGTGGGTTCCCAAATTTCCTGCTGGAGTCTGCTCACGGAAATATTTTCAAATGGAATTTTGGAAATTGTGGAAAATTCAAAATGTGGTTTGTATTCTGTGTTCTAGTGTTTGGGGTTTTTTTGGGGGGAACAGAATTACATTCCCTCAAAACATTATCTGGTTATTGGTATTTTCTTATCTCATAGTCAACATGAGTCTGACACCAAATTTATCCTAATCCTGGATAGAAGATTGGACACATGGACATCTGTCAAAATGACTCTCCAAAAAATAGCAGTAAGTCCTCTTTAATGTTAATTTCTTTAATGTACTAAGTCATCGTGCCCATTATGTATCCCTTTCAGAAAACACTGGGAACCAGGAGCACTGATGCTTGTGCTTTCTCTCTAGGTAGTATTTGGTTTTATGGCCCTATAATTAATTCAGCTCTATGCCCCATTTGAGGGCCTAAATGAGCTGTTTGAGTATTAACCGATTCATTTGCTTGGTTTTGTACTTTTTCAAATGTGTTTTGTGCCACGTTCTGTGCGTTTGATGGGTGGAGAATTTGGCTTCATACATGTTCTTTCTAGACACTGGTTATTAATGAGACTATGTTTTACCTAATTGTCAGTGACTGAAAGTGTTGGGTTTTTAAAACAGGCTTCCCAAGCATTTGTATGTGGGCATGGGTGGAAAAATCTGCTTTAGACGTGTATGTATGCATTCCTGTATTTTAAATATGTTACACGTGTTTACGTGCTGCGCATCATTAGCGCATATCCTGCCTGAACATCTCTCAGAAGTAAGCTTTTTGCAGCTCAGCAATGCGTTGTGTCTGGTGAAACCAGGGCGTGGTAGTGCCTGCAGGTGTAGAAAAGTCGTGTTTATGGGTGCCTGGGTAGGAACTAACTGATAAACACTTTGCAGATGTGTTGATCCATCTGACAGAGAATCAGGCAAACAGTATGTACTGAGAGCGCTCTTGCCTGATTCGGGTTAGATCTGATGAAGTTAGGTTTTTTGCTGTTTTAAGTAGTTAACACTAGTACAGCTGAACTCGGTGTTAGAAATGCCTGGCTCTGATGGATTTTGCTGATAGGCGCCCAGCAAAAGGAAGAGAGGGTCACCTTTGGGCAACGTGCGTAAGGTACCGCTATCAATATCTTGGGTTCTGATTTTCCTGAGTGTTACAAACTCAGTTTCCAAGTGTGGTTACCACCACAGCGAAGCAGCAGCATTTAAAAAGCAGTTCTTTAAAGTGATCATCAAAATTCAGTCCTGCTGCCGGCGTTGGAGCAGGTGCTAGCGCTAAGAGCATCCTTTAAGGACGGTGTAGTTGCTTTGCATAGCCTGGAAGTTTCAAATGTGAAAAAAATCCTGTCCTCGTTTGCGGCTTCTACAGCAGTGTCATTCATTTTGTCTTTAGTAAGAAAATTTAATTGTTGTGTGACTTCTGAGCGTATAAACTATTCGTGTACCTGTATGCACTGTGTGTCCGTGCAGAGAAGTGACTTTCCCGGTGGTGTCAGGGCTGTCCGTGGAGATACTGCAGAGGTGCTCTGTGCGAAGAGGAGTTGGGAGCAGGAAACCTGTGTCCATGAAATCTGAGGATTTGGGAATCTTGCCTTAAAACAGGGTCTGGCCCCGAAGGCCTGTCTTTGTGTCCAGGAGGCGTTTGACTGGACTTGCATTTGTGCAGCCAACACAGAAGATTGAGTCTTGATCTCTTTCCAATCATAAACCCGTGCTGCGATAAAAAAAAAATAAATCTTTTTATTCTAAAATTATACAAAGATCAGAAAAAGGAGTGCAAATAAGCTGAATTTGAAATACGGTGCCCTATTTTTTCAGCATATGTATATGCAATTGCAGCTCTGTGTTCGTGCATCTGATCCAGAAAAATTTTGTATCAGACTGTACGGATTTTTGTTTAACTCTTCGCGTTTGCCTCCGGGCTCGCGCTGGTCCTGCTGGCTTCGGGAAGCGAGGCCCTGGGCCCGGGCAGGAGCACCCCGCCTTCCTTCCCCTGCAAAACCCCTGAAAACCCGCCTTTGAGATCATCGCCGCGGGGGGAGAGGGAAGGGTGAAAGCTCTAAGCCGAGAGCCCAAACCTCCAGGGAAAGCGCTGGCCCCGGCAGCAGCGTGATTTTCGGCATTCCACCTTAAAAACAAACCCGGCGCTGGGAAGGAGAGCGGGGCTGCC
>VWZZ01000018.1:118644-233602 GCA_013399095.1 Psophia crepitans
GTCCTGCGGCGCTTGTGCCCGGGCACCCCCGGGACGGCCTGGGGGAGCCTGTCGGTGTCGCTCCGGCGGTGGAAGCCCCTCGCAGGGAGGGGGCCGCGGTGGGAGCTGTGGCTCGGCGGTGCCGGCGGCATCTGGGGGGGGTGGTGATGCAGCGGCTAAAATAAAGGTAGCGGGGCGCTTTGGGGTCCCCTCTGGGCTCGGGGGGAGCTGGAGCTCAGGTCAGCGGTACCCGGCGGTTTGGTGTGTGGCTTTCCCGCTGAGGGACAGCAGAAAGTCATTAACTTCAGCGCCGGTGTAGGGGCTGCTCGCCTCCATCCCCGTTGCTCAGAAACAAACTCACGGGCAGACACTACTTTTTCTTTACATTTATTGATTTCCCACCTCATGAGTTTCCCAGTGACCTGCAGGGAAGACGCTTCTCTGAAAACTGAGTTCCTAAAACTAGGGAAAATGACATGAAACGCGTCAGGATGAGGTGCTCACTGAGGAGGTAATAACTGCGGCGCTTTCAGCGTGTGCCCGTTCTTGTGCTTTCTTGGCCCAGTGTTGATGTGTCAGGGCTGGCTGCGTGGTTGCAGTCGAGTGCGGTTTTGCGTTTATACAGGTCGCTGGGCTGGGGGCTCGAGGTGGACACGTTTGTGTCCTCCGAAGGGGAGGAACGTTCTGAGCATGGTCTCTGGCCAGTGAGATGGTTAGTCGTGGCGGAATGGTGCTGGCTGCCTGATTTAGGGGAATTGGGATGATAGTTTTCCATCTTTCCTGATATGCTGCAGAGGGCAAAGCCTTTCGGGGGCTCTTTTAGGTGTTTTGTTACCTAAACCCAAGTTTGTCTAATGCACACGGTTCTTTTTTAGTGTTGCAAATAATGAGATAAAACGTAAGACAAGGTTAAGGACCCTTTGTCTTTACTTTCTCGAATATATTACGGGGAGGGGGTTTTCCCCAGCAGTGCCTTCAGCATCGTTAGGTGTGCGGGTAACTTACCCACACTTCAGCCCTTAGATGAACTGGAATTGTAGCAGTGATTAAAAAAGGTATAGTCTCTTCAGGAATGTTATCCCTGAGGAATTATTGATCTTTTCATATATATGTATAAAAATAAATACATTTTTAACATCTCACCTGAAGTCCATAAGAGGGCATGGGACATTGGTAGCTGTCTTTCTGCAAGCTTATTTTTCAGCTTGTTTTTTTGGATTTTTTCCCATGCTTGAAATATATTAGGTATCATTTGCCAAGCTGTATTTCTTGTTTTTTAGCTACTCATAAGTGCTGACCTTGATCTTATATGTATAAAATCAGCTGAAAAATCCCCAAACACTTTCTAAACTGAATGGAAATCAAATCGCCTGTCCTGGAAACCCAGCTACCTGTGAGGCGAAGAATATCGAGGAGCAGAAGGGATGCAGTTGTGTGTGCATGGGGCATAAAGTTCTATCAATGAAGAATTTGCCCCCGTGGCAGATGCGGCAGAAGGGTGTGAGTGCCAGGTTATGGTCTGTTCTTCTGTGTTGCGTGGAACATGTTGGCATCCTGCATTCATGAAACCAAAGGTGTCCAAAAGCATCTTTGCTGTCAGAGAGGCGTTTCACACCTTATTGCTATTGCAGTGTGGTTTTGGCAGGTGGCTCTGCCTCCTGATTGCTGGTCCATCTTCCTGGAGCTGTGGGTTTCCTGCCCAAGGGCTCATAGGAGAAGACATTCAAAGCCTACAGCTTTCCTTTGGGCCATATGGTTTGGAGACCTAGGTCTTTCCTCCGGGGAGTCTGCTCTGCACCTGAAGGGTGGATGTCAAAAAGGACTTGGAAGGAGTAGGAGAGGGCAAAGCAAACTCATCTCTGCCTGAAGTGCCAAACAGGGTTAAAAGGGACAGGGCATGGAAAGTGACAATGAGATAAGACCAAGGGAAGATGCATCTCTGGCTGGTTGTTCTTCTCAAAGATATTGCTGATGCATTTTTCAGGGGGAGGTCATGGTAGGAGCCTGAAGTTCAGAGACCTGAACACACTGTTGTGTTTCTGAGCTAGAAACAGTGACTTTCCCCAAACTATGTGGGACTTCACCATTGGATTCACCTACAGTGGACTCATAACCATGCAGAAGGACCTAAAATTGCATCCTCCAAGCTCCTTTAAAGCACTGTAAGACCATTGGCCTCACAAGGCTTTGGTTCAAGTCAGTCTGAGCTATTAATGCAAGGAATGCAAGACCTGTCTTGGAGCAAAAACATCCTATCCTTTGAGGTTTGCAGCTCATGGTGGCTCCTTGGTGATACGTTTGAAGCCTTGTTGGAGGATGCTAATGTTGTTCTGTCTGCAGAGAAATGTCCACTGGCAAATGCCCAGGATTTAAAATGAGGCAAACATGAACATAAGGATGGGTGTGGGGGAATGACACGTGATGGACCCACAGCTCTGCAAGGATGGGCACAACATTGCCATGAACGCAGACTGACAGGTCGCTTTCTGGGATGTCCTAGTGCCGTGGGATGTGCCAAAGCATGAAGAGTGTCGAGGACTAGCCAGGCCAGCCAACAGGCCTGGAAGGAGCAGTAGCAGTGTTTACTGGGTCAAGCAGACAGCCAGCACGCTGAGGTGGGAGAGGCAGCCAGCTTCTCTGGGATGTGCTGGTGGATGAGTGTTGGGCTTGCCAGAGACTTTTCAGTGAAATATTAATGCTGTAAATTTTCAGTTCATTCAAAATGTCTACAAGCCTGTGTAGTTCTGGTGGTCTGCAGTGAAGGTTTTCTGCATCCCAGGCAGAGATTCTTCTCAATCTCAAAGTGAGGAACCACTCCAACTCCTCAGAGGTATCCAGTAGACTGTGGATGATTGTCTCTCTAGTAATATGGGAAGCTCAAGTTAAAAATCCTGAGCTGAGCAGGATCTCTGGAATGGGCTGCTTTGCGGACAGAGCGGTGTCTGGTGGCCGGGCTGTTGGAGGGCCTACCTGTGGTTGTCTTGTACGAGAGCTGATCTTCCTTGTAGAGCTAGTTAAACAATCACTGAAACGGGGACCTGAACCTGAATCTCCTGCAGCCTCTCACCCACACTTGCTTGGGCAAGACCTGTCTCAGAGCTGCGAAGGTCTGGTGCCTCTGGGCTCCCAAAGTAGAAGAAAGACATGGCGCTGCTGGAGCAAGTCCAGAGAAGTGCCACAAAGTTTATCAGAGGGCTGGAGCACCTCTCCTACGAGGACAGGCTGAGAAAGTTGGGTTTGTTCAGCCTGGAGAAGAGAAGGCTCCAGGGAAACCTAATTGCGGCCTTCCAGTACCTAAAGGGGACCTACAGGAAAGCTGGAGAGGGGCTGGTTCCAGGGCAGGGAGTGACAGGACAAGGGGCATGGGTTTAAAGTAAAAGAGGGGAGATTTAGATCAGATATTAGAAAGAAATTCTTTACTGTGAGGGTGGTGAGGCCCTGGCACAGGGTGCCCCGAGAAGCTGTGGCTGCCCCTGGATCCCTGGCAGTGTCCAAGGCCAGGCTGGATGGGGCTTTGGGCACCCTGGGCTGGTGGAGGAGGGTGTCCCTGCCCATGGCAGGGGGTTGGAACTAGATGGGCTTTGAGGTCCCTTCCAACCCAAACCATTCTATGATTCTGTGACTCCAGGGCCAGGTTTAGAGCTTTGGCCCACCAAAGGTTTGATGGGTTTGGAAGTTGGTTCCTTGGGTCTCCTGTGGCTGTAGCCATCACTGCATGCCTGGGGCTGGCAGCCCTATCAGAGACGTTGTGTGCTCACCAGGTGCTGTGTAACAGACGTGCAGCACCCAGGGCCTGCAGCTAGCACAAACCTCTCTGATTTAATGGTTTGCTCTTGTTTCTAACACCAGATCTTTGTCCCTGGCACCATTCTTGTTGATTTCCAAAGAGTAGTGCCAAATGGCACTTCATTCACATTCATTTTTCATTTTTTTTCTGCTCCTACTTAAAATAGCGGCAGATCAATATATTTGATCCTAAAAGTCTGTGTCCATTTCTAAGTGGAGTTGTGGGCAATGGAAGCCACAACCTGACCTTTCCTACAGAAGACAACATAACCAATGAGTTACAGTGCAGTCCACGGGTGTCAGATCTCAGCCGTAAATCATGGCTCTTTTGAACAATGCTAATGCACGTTTATGGGAGCAAAATTTGTTTTGAAGGCAGAGATTAAGCGCCCTGCAGTGCAAAATACCTAAACATGTTCATGACTCTCACCCCTGGAAGAGATACTACTATTGTCTTCCTTGGAAGATAATAGAGGAGGATAATGTAAGGAGGGATATATGCAGAAATGTAACCTGGCCTGGCAGGATCTCAGAGAAGATCATGTGCCTTAATTAAGTCAATCCTCTGCATCATGCACTTATCCATAATTTAATGATATGACTCCTACTTTCTTAGAAATTCTTTTTCATTCTCAAGCATCCTTTTCACAGATCTATTTAAAAACGCACCTGCCAACCATATGCTTGTAAAAGGACTCCAGCAGCATAGACAGGAAATTCCAAATCGGTGCCACAAATTAAATGTTGCCTGGTAATTACCAGGGACAAGAAGAGTATGCGTGATGCAGTTATGGGGTGATTAGCGAGTTTGGCAATAAATTTTTCTTCCCCAATCTGTCATTCCCCTCGATGTTCCAGACCTCTGTTCCTTGCTAAGTCATAATTACTCTCCCCAAGTTATGATGCTGAACAAAATATATAGTGTTAAAGTTTATAAGTGGGCCTCCAAGGTGCATGGATGAAGTCCTGCCTGTTCCAAAAGGAAGTGGGACTGGACAGTCCTCCCACAGTTACGTCCCGTATCTCTTAACCTCTTACAGTGGTCTTCCTCCTGTGTAGAAAATAAGAAAAGGCTATCAGGGCAATCAGAAAAACATACTGAGATTTGAGTAATCTCCCCTCTTTTCAAGGCGTTTGAAAGATGTTGTTGGACCTGCCACATCCCCAGGTTGAATGTCATCTCTTTCCTTGCAGGCATCTTTCCCAGGGAACCTGCACTTAGTGATGGTTCTTCGTCCCACGGGGTTTTTCCAGCGCACCTTCACTGACATTGGATTTCGGTTCAGTCAGGAGGATTTTCTACTCAAGTTACCGGTACGAGCGTGCAGAGGTGGTGTGCCTGTGTGTGATCGGAGGCTGCCCGCACACCTCGGGTCAGGAGGGTGACAGTGTCCCACTGCAGACACCTATGTGAGGAGCAACTGGAGTGTCTCTGCCAGTAATGTCCTATTTCCACCAAATCTCTCCTGTAGAATTTTTCAGCTCCCTTGTGCACAGCTTCCTCCCCATGGAGCACATCTGTGGTGGGCTTCTCAGCCTGTCCTCATTCCCCATATAAGGTCCCCCACATATCCGCCGTATTCCCATGCCTCTGTGGAGGATAAAGTCGTGCTCAAGAATTTGTTTAATGTCTGAAAAGTAAAAAGACATGTCTAGTGAAGCTTTTGCTATGGTTTCTACCCGTAATTGCCATACCAACACCATGGTGGTATTTGTCTCTAAAATAGCAACTGAAAAGGTTTTATATTCTCAAGTCAGCGTTTCCAAGTCGTCTAAAGCCACCTTGATTAGAGGACATAATGAGAATAATTATGAGGAGAAAAGTATGTTTATGGAATCTAAGTGATGCAATTACACACTCACAAAACAAACCAATGTTTTCCTTTAGGAAGTAATATGGTTTTCACAAACTTTACATTTTTCATTCTAAAATGATTGTCATTTGCACAGTTTTGAAAATTCATGACTTATCCCAGGGCAAGTCAAGACACACAAAAAACCTATGAGCAGATATTTATGTGAAACTGGCCAATGCTTCAAAACTTATTAAAATGTATGTGTTGTTTTCCAGGTTACTGGTCATTCCTTGCAAATACCTGCATTATTTTTGCTTTCAGCTCTGTTCCGCAGTCAGATACTGCAGCATCTCACTGTGCTTTGCATTTAAGAAAGCAAGCACCTGGGAGATCAGGGTTGGGAGACAAAACTTGTTCAAATACATCAAATAAAAGCCATGTTAACCCATAAGCATAAGAAGAAAGCCATGCTGTAGAACAGTATTTGAAGAAAACCCTATTTTTAGTTACATAAAAGATTTGTAGGCTTGGTCCGTGTATGACTTGGGTAGAAGTTGTGACTGACCGACTAAGGGGTGTTGCCTCCTTTGCAGGTTGTTATGCTGAGCTCGGTTAGCGACCTGCTGACGTACATTGATGAACAGCAATTAACCCCAGAGTTTGGAGGCACCCTGGAGTACTGCCACAGCGAGTGGGTCATCTTCAGGACTGTACGTACCGGGGCTGAGCACTGGGCTCTTGGGCGTTTGGGATCGGTTGAGGAAGGTTTTCTGTAAGGCCATGAATAATGGATAGCTGAAAGTAACCCCTGAAGCCAACTGTATTTCCTCGATCAAATCTGCGAAGGAGTCAAGTGGTGTTAGGCACCAGATGGGTCTATAAGGGAATTGGATGGTTAGCTGCCTCGAGCTCCTTTTGAAAGATCTGTAGCCTTAAGTCTTTATTAAAATTCCCTAATAGTAGATATAGAATAGGCTTTTTTTTTTTTTTAAATTGTTGCTTCATGTGATCAATATCAGAAACGTGTTTGGGAACCAGGGCAATGAAACTGCTGTCTGCTTGGGTTCGAATGCAGAGAATTCAGAAGAGTTCCTTCTATTTTTTGCTTTGTAAGAATTTTCCTTTAATATTGCCAGGAACCAGACATTTCATTCCCCAAGCTGTGCCTTGCTGTGTGTTTCTGTGCTTCCTGTACACTCTTAGTTTTCACTGGGACTTTGCCTCCCATGTTAATAGCAGATTGGATTCCCAGTTAGCTTTCCAACAAATCAAAGCACTAATGAAAAATGTATCAGACGTCCTAGTGCCCCTTGTCCTGCAACATCATCCCCACCAGCAGATGGTGGAGCTCAGTATGAAGACAAAAGCACAAGACCTTGTAGCTGGAATAACTCAAGCCATCACTTGTGCCATTAATTTTGTGCCAGTTTATGCTGCTGCACTGCCAAATTAATGAATTTTTAAAATTTGGGCTCTTAGTTTTGCGTTTTTTTTGCGTGATGTGTTAAAGCAATAATGGCCTAGCTCTTACACTTGGAGACAAAAATGACAAAATGAATGACAGAAAATGTTAATCTAAGGAGAGGATAGTTTCTGGACAACAGCTGCATACGGTAGATAAGTGTCCACATGCAAAACCTCTCTCAAAATTCCCTTGTAGTGTGCCCATAAAACACTTCCTAAAATTTCCATGGAAAATACACACGGTGTAAAGAAAATATAAATGTGATCAGTTACATTTGTGTTTTATTACCACGCTCTCAAAAGCAGAGCTGGAGCTGTGAGCAGCGCCGGGAGAGCCCCACTTTGCCCTGAGGTGTGGGAGCTGTCTGGCATCCAGAGCTCCCAGTGGCCTTCTGGGATGTATTGGGGAGGTACCAGCAGCACTCATTTCCATCCCACTGTTTCCAGTTTGTCTTCGGCACGCTGCGTAGCTCCCTCCCTTGTCCTCCTGGTGAAGCTACAGATGAGATGTGATGCCAGACTGCCTTGTAACCCACCGTTCAGGTTTGCAAAACTGGGAACGTCCATCACCAAGAAGCCAAATACATCTCCAAAGCCCTACTGCCTGGAGGTGGTTCCAGTGTGGGTTAACCTGAGAAGAATAATAGAAGAGAAATTATAGGAATATGTGAGATGGATCCTATGGAGGCTTCTGCTATAGTCCTCCAATATGTGGTAGGAAAAAAATATCTCAGAGTGCACAAGAACAGGCAGCAGAAAACAGAGCATGAGGTATCTCTGCACAATGCTATCTGCTGTGGGTTCAAGCTGCACTAAAAGCTACCTGGCCACGTTTTGGTGGCCACTAGCTAATGCACCGCGGCACACATCACCTCCGTCTGCAGTAGGCATCCCACCCACCTCTCTCAGAGCAAGCTGTTGGGATCCCCTTCAGATCTCAGCCTTGGCTCTTCACATACTCTTAACGAGCTGTAGGAGTACCCTGAATCCCAAGCTGACTGCAATTATTGTCTCCCACCAGGCGATAGAGAGTTTTGCACTAACCGTGAAGGAAATTGCACAGATGTTACAATCCTTTGGCACGGAGCTGGCAGAGACCGAGCTACCCGACGACATGTATTCCATCGAGCGCATCCTGGCCCTGCGCACGGAGAAGTACTACCAGCTCAAGGTATGTCTCAGCAGCAGCTCTGCCGCACGTTTCCAGCCCCTGTTTGCACAGCAGGATGGGATTTCTGGGGTTTGGCTGCCTGTTTGTTTGCTGCCCACTTCTCCTTCCCTCCCATGCATGTGTACAAGTTGACAGACACAGTAAAACACAGCATGACTATTGCGGTATGTTACCCCTACACTCAAATTACCTCGCCAGCATCCGGCAAACTGTCTCAGCTGCAGAAGCTGGTATCTATAGTGTGCTGCTCCTGCCGTGGGCTTTGCACATCTCACTGGCAGGAGCGTGGGGGAAAGGCTTTGTCACTTGTGGGTTCACGCCCCAGTGGGATTCCTTCTGCTTCACCCCCGTGGTTGGAGGAAGCTGCACACAAAGATCATCAGCAGGTCTGGAGGGATGGTTTGTCCTCAGGTCCCTCTGCCTGATGCTGCTTCCCCCAGGGGGAATTAAGGGAACTGTGCTGGGGAGCATCCAAGGGGAAGATTTCATGTGAGCTCAGGGTACAGAGCATTCGAGATGTGATCCCTGTCCTCATGTGAGCCATGTTTCGTCTTAAACAACATTTATTTCTTTAATATTTTAAGATTTTTTTCCAACTATTTGTGATTATGATTAATGTTATTATAGGAGTTAGTGGAAGCTGTAGCACATCCTACATCATTCTGGGGGCAGTACAGGTCCCCAAACCCTTGCTTTGGAAACGATTCCCATGCTAATAGCCATGTGGTGTGGCTGTAGAATGAGCTCCGTTGCTTTATCTGCTTACATAAGTCGAAGAAGTGCATCTGTACCCATTTATAATGATTTGCCATTCACGTGACAGCGGGTTCCCAGAAGGCTGCTGTAAGAAATATGCAAAATGACATCCAAAGTGTGCCGTGAGTAGGCATCAATGTATGTGTGTATGTATAGACAGTATTGCTGCAGATACTGCCAATAGTCCTTTCTCTCTTCTGTGAAAAAGAAGAGAGCTGTGCTATAAAACAGCAGCTACATTTATTGCAATATGACTTACTGACTTAAACATCATGCTTAGGGCTATAGCCAAAGTGTAGGGGCAAATATCAGCTGCCCTACAAGTCCTGTATACGCAGCAACCAGTACTACACACTTTCCTCCGTGGAGAAATAACACGTCGTCTGTTTTCATTTGCATATGAAGCACAGCAGCACTCAGTCCAAGGCATCTGTTGCTTTTAAGACCTCTTCTATTAACTTAAAATATCAAAACCACTCACTGGCTTTTCACTGAAATGGAGTCCGTTGGTTTTTTTTCTTCCGTTCCTTCCAAGACCATGAAAGATAAAAGCAGATGAGAAACTGTGCGCAGATTGTGGTGGCAGCAAGACATGGGATCCTTGTCTCTCTGATGCCAATCCCGAGATTGGTACAGATGATTCCTGAATTCAGATAACGAGTAGATCAGAATAATTGGTGTAGCTGTGATACAGAACAGAAGTTGGTTGCAAACACAAGGAAAAAATTATAGAAATTAATTAAACAGAGTAACTAAGAAATTAACGTCTTTGATATACTGAATGGGAAAAAAAAATCAAGTTAACACCTGTTTGACAGTCAGGCTGCTTTGTTGTACGCATAACAAAAGGTTTTGAATCCAAAGGGGAGCGCAGGGCTTCGGAGGGTGCGATGTAAGAGGATGAAATAAGAGCCACCTGCGGTCTAAAGCGCGCTGCGTAATTCCTCTTCCCTTTTGAGTCTCCTGGACTCAAAAAGGAGATGGAGGTTTTTGCCTTGTGGTCACTGGCCATGATGTTTTAGTGATAGGGATCAAACTGTTAGCAAACACTTTGTGTGTGGGAGAGGAGAAGCTCTTGCAGCCGTGTCCTTCTGCTCCTGGGCTGCTGCTCTGACAGTGCTGTTATGTTTAGGTTGCTTTGAGCGATCTGGGGCAGGCAGGCATTTAAGCAAGACTCTGCTTGCTGAATCTTCTCCCAAAAGTGGTTTTACCGTTGTTTCTTTTGTAATAAAAATGTGGCCATCTCCTAGGATGGGCTCTTACTCCTCCAGGAGTTGGGTCTCCAGTGGGGCCATGCACAAGTCTCTCCTTCAGGGCTTCTTCCAACTCGGTTCATCAGTCACATCTATTTTCTCCTTCTTTCTCGCCTCTGTATTTGGTCTCCTTTTTTCTGAAAATAATTAACCAAATGCCCCTGTTTGCTTTGGGGCTGAGCCCAGCACAGCACACAGCACCTCAGCTGATGAGCAAACCAAGGGTTTACATTTTCCCCAAAGTGGAGGTTGCATTGGAAGTGTTGGCTTGCCTCTATACGTAGAGGCTCTAGTGAGTAATGCCACATGGTCTCAGTCCCAGCGTTGTCCCGCTATTCCTACAACCTCCTGTGATGACCTCGATGGAGAAGCACAGCCTCCAAGCTGCAGAAATACTTGCTTCAATACATTAACTTGTGGGTCGGTATCTAATACGAGCCCACCTGCTCACCAGGAGAGACCTGTGGTAGTGCTGTCCTGCCACTGGAATAGTTTTGTGGCCTGATGTTTTTATGCATGCCAGTTTCCACCCAGCCTGGTGACGAGTCCATGGTTCAGCCTCCTCCTGCTCCAGGGGCTAATCCCACGTTAAGGGGACTAAAACATCTGTTGGGAGTCCTTTGGTCTGATGGATACTGGTGCTTCATTTCGTACAGGCGGAAAACTAAGGTGGGAGATACATGAAATGACTTATCCTTACCTCACAAAAAGTAGCCTGAATCAGAAATATTTTGCATTATACAGGAAGATATTACAGCGGTCACAAAAGAAGGAAACTTGCTTTTGAGCAGTTTTGAAGAGCCTGACCCTGGGGAATGCAGTCAGGAGCAACACCACGAGAGGCCTGGGGACTGGGAGACTGTGCATCGGTGAGTGCACCGTGTTCCTCATTTGCCTGATTTTTGAGTGGAAATGTTCAAGTTATTTAAGTGTAGATTTGTTGTTTAGGTCACCTATCAAACAGGTAAAGAAAAGGTACCAGAGTTTTGCTCCAGACCCATCAAATTGCTGGGTGACTTCTGTCAAACGACTTTGACGTGCTCTGATTTTTTTTCCCCCCACTGATACGACGGGCCTGTGGAGCAGATGCAAGGTTCTCCCATGCCAGGCTCCCAGGCATTATTCTGATAAATGGAGACAGTAAAAACTGCTTCACACAGGTGCTGTCATCTGCAGTGATGATTTCATTAAAATTATTTCTGACATCTTCACAAATCATGTGTACATGTCCGTAGACTTCTCCGGAGAGCTTGGGTCCAGAAGACCTGAGCAGGTGATCTCTAGGGCTTGTCCATCTCTGCTTGTCCTCTGTTTGCAAATTGTTCCAATCCTGTGCTTTTTTTGTGCTCAAGGTTACTTGGTCAGCTGCATGAGATGGAGACGGCTTTTGATGGCTTCTGGGAGAAACATCAGTTAAAAATGGAACAATATTTACAACTGTGGAAGTTTGAGCAAAGTTTTCAAGAGGTATGATCGGATGTGCTGCTGTTGGCAGAAGGAAGAGTTGGAGATGAAAAGGAGGGGAGAGGAGAGACATTCTCATGCTTTTTATTTTGAGAGTGTTTAATTTATGCTGCTGTTCCTTGACTCTGGCAGCTAGCTAGCTTGGGGAGGCCACTGTGCTTCCTCATTCAGAGCTAATTTAGGTATCACTGCCCTGCAGTCGCATAGATTTTGCTGACAGAAGCATCTTTGAATTCAGAAATTAGTTCTTGGACACTAGTTTTATGATTGGATTTAGCAGTCTTAGCTAAAGTGTGATTAATTTTGGACTGAGAATGATTTTTCTGCCTGTGCTTTGTATCCTTTTGCAGCAGTCTTCTTCTTTGTGTCTAGGTCAAGAATGCCATTGAATTTTTAATGGGTCAGCAAGCGGAGCTGCCCGACACTGGTGACAGTGTCCTCCAAGTGAAACAGAGGCTCAAGGACTTGGGTCATTTCGATGGTATGGCTCAGGTGAGATAACCTTTCACAGAAAGAGGCACTAATGAAACACAGGAGGCACGTTCTGTATTTGTGGTAGGAGGTGTTTGCTGAAATAACCTGGTTCTGATGTACGTCGTTGGTAAGTGGCTGCACAAAAGGATTGATTTCATGTCTTTGGTCTGTGCAGCAACACTGTGATCACTCTGAAAGCAACAGGGTATTTAATTATCATGGTTAAAATAAATTGCTGAGCCACGATGAAAATCCAGAACAGATAAATGTCTGAGCATAGGGGAGGCGTGGGAGTTAATGAGCTGGAAGAAGAATTATTTATATGTTAAGTGCTTTAGCAATGCTAATAGGCAGAAACTTGTTACCAGGCACAGGGAGAAGCAAAAAAAGTTGCTGTCTTGACGTGTCTGTGATTTGAACGTAACATATGGGTGAAGCCTAAGAGATGTAGGGGAAAGAACAGTGAAGAGAGATGATTCACAGGAGCCCAACTGAGGATGTGGCTTCCGTAAAGCGATGCGCTTGGCAAATGCGTCAGGGTCAGTGGAGAAATCCTGAGAGATCTGGACGCAACCCCCAGAGGTTTCTTTGAAAAAAGAGTCCTAGGGGAAAGGTGTAGGGCTTTCTGGCCGTTTGGAAGAAATGTTTGAGGGGAGACCGAGGAGGAGCAAAAGGCCAGGCAGACAGGGTGCAACAGGGAAGCAGTCCCAGCAGAAAGCCAGCCCTGGAGAAGACGTGACCATTACACTGACCAAGACGTGCAAACGAGATAGCGTGTTCTTTGCATCAAGTTTTGCTGCAAAGGACCAGGTTTATTTTCACCATAAACCTTAACTGCTCAAATTCCCTTTCATGCTTATGAACATAGTATGCCTAACCTGGACATCAGCTGCGTTTTTGTTAGAGTGCAGTTCCTGGAGGCGACAGCAATACATTGCCAGCAGCCATTCCCAACACTGCTGGTTTGGTGAAATACTGTTTTCTTCTTCATCCTCTTTTTGGATAGCAAAAGTTTTTTTTTCCCAGATGATGGGTGCTGTTTTATCCTGCGTAAACCACCCATTCTGGCTGCTCCTAATGGCAGTGATCTCCATGTGTACCTGAAATCTGGTAAGACGAGAAAGTGCATGTTGGTATATGTAGATATTTGGGCATTGTTTCAGTAAGCGTGTAATCCATTCTCTTCCTGTCACTGAAGGATCTGATAGGGAAGGCTCAGGTGGTGATACTACATGGACACCAGCTAGCTGCAAATCATCACTACGCACTCAACCTAATCTGCCAGCAATGCAACGAGCTGCGGCACCATTCTGATATCTTGTCTGATGAGATCAAAAGGAAGCAGATGAGACTGCAGAAGACCTTGGACCTTCATACCCGCCTTCAGCAGGTAAAGTTTGGAGTCACAGGGCCCTGAGAAGTAGATGGGTAGCTTCACCATGGCGCTACCCTCTCCACTTATTAGCTGGAAGCTGGAAGCATCTGAAATCTGCAGCTTTGCTTGAGCAGTCCATGGTAGGAAAGTGTTCCCCAGAAGTAGGAGGAGTGCTTCACCCCTCACTTAGCTGGTTAAGTTAGCAAACAGGTATCTGCTAGTGCTGTTAATAGGCAGCAGAAAGAGCTGGGCATCTCCAGAGGGCAATTCAGAAGACCAAAGTTCAGCTGCTGCTGTTGGTCATGCTTTCATGCTGCATCCACGTATTAATTGACTTTGGAGGTTTTCATAGCCAGTGTGGTTGAGGTAATGCTTTCAGACCAACTCCGACCCTTTTTTCTTAGTGATTTATGAAGAACCTGACTTGTAGTAGCTGACTGTAAAATAAGGTGACAGATTGGTAGATAGGCGCAGCTGCTGTGTGCTAGCATGGAAGTGGAGTCATGTGGCTCCAACCCTCTTTGATATCTTAATCAGCATCAAATATTCATTTAGGGAAATTCACGCTGATTATGCCAGAAGGCACACGGCTGTGATATGCTTGAGGCCGTTAAGAGAAGCAGTGAAGTTTGACCCTCTTCCATCTCACTGTTTTGGGGGACTAGCGAACTTTTTTTTCTCTCTGTGTGCTCTACTTCCATGTTGCATCAATCTGCGGGGACGGACGATTCCTCAGCAGCCTGTCAGTTGCAGGGCAGTGTCCTCTCCTGGGCTTCTTGCAGTCCTGGTTTGTGCTAGTGGTCTAGCCCGTGGGCTCTGCTGGAGCACACCATGGTCCTGCTCTCCAGGGTCTCTCTTCCCATTCACAGCACTGGAGATCACAGAATCACAGAATCACAAGGGTTGGAAGGGACCTCGAAAGATCATCTAGTCCAACGCCCCCCCGCCAAGGCAGGGCCACCTAGAACACATCACTCAGGAACACGTCCAGTCGGGTTTTGAATGTCTCCAGAGAAGGAGGCTCCACAACCTCTCTGGGCAGCCTGTTCCAGTGCTCTGTCACCCTCACAGTGAAAAAGTTTTTCCTCACGTTAACCCGGAACCTCCTATGCTCCAATTTGCACCCGTTGCCCCTTGTCCTATCGCTTAGTGAGGCCGAGAAGAGCCTGGCTCCATCTTCCCGACACTCACCCTTAACATATTTATAAACATTGATGAGGTCACCCCTCAGCCTCCTCTTCTCCAAGCTAAAGAGACCCAGCTCCCTCAGCCTTTCCTCATAAGGGAGATGTTCCACTCCCTTGATCATCTTAGTGGCTCTGTGCTGGACTCTCTCTAGCAGTTCCAGTTCTAGTTCTCTAGCCAAGATCAACAGATCCTCTGTTGTTCTTGGCTGCAGCATCTTCTCATGCCTGTGCATACCGTAGTGTGTGAGTACCAACTGAACCCCAGCCCGGTGTTCAGCTATTACCTGTGCATGTTAAGTGCAGAGCTTAAAAATGCAATTTAAAATCCTTTTTTTTTTTTTTTTTTTTTAATACGTGAAAGCAATTACTTTGATCGTTTCTCTCAGTTCAAGTCTGTACCGAGCCGCTCATTTATCTCAAGAAACCCACCTGTCTTGTTGTAAACTCTGTTGTGTCCCCTTCAGCTTTCTAAGTTGGATAATTAAAGATCTGCTTATCATTTGGTTCAACTATGCTCTAAATAGTACTTCTGTGTCAGTTATACCACTGGTTTTATCCGGGTACGAGTGGGAGCACAGCTTGGCTGGGTATGTTGAGGACTGCAGTCACCCTCCAGAAAAAATGTGGCCTTTCTGCTTTCTAATCGAAATGCAGTAGCTGCTAAGGTCTTCGGAGTACTAATTAGCTCCATGTTGAAAATACAGATCTAGTAAATTATATTCCTCGTGGGAGCCTTGGTTTAGCAGAGGTGCCGCTGATGGTCTCTCTCCATTTGCCCTGTGCTCCAGGCTCTGCAGTGCTGTGATGAAGGTGCCTACCTGCTTGCCAACCAGCAGATGGATAAGTGCCAGTCTAAAGAAGGCGCTCAGAAAGCTCTCCAGGACATAGAAAGATTTCTTGAAAGCTCTTCAGCCTACTTAAATTACGATCCCCAAGCCCTGCACTACGATTTTGAGTCAGTCTTAACACCTGAACTGAAGGTAAGCAACCCCTCCAGGTCTTTCTTACACAAGTAAAAGGCAAGATCAGACTGTGTTGCAGCTGTTGGTCTGCTTTATAGCCCTCTGTTTTGGGTCAAAGTGCAAAATAATGGTAGTTATTTGATCATGGGAGTCTTTTTCACTCTCTACAGTGCCAGATACAGTCAGTGCAGGTCAAGCTTGAAAACGTCCGAAGCATGTTTGAGAATCGGCAGTCTTGCTTCAAGAAGCTGTTGGATAAACACGTGCGGCCCGTCCAATTAGTAGCCCCTCGGCCAGAAAATCCACCAAGATCAAAATCACCATTATTCTCTCCTAAACATGGTAAAATATTTTAAGTTTCTGATATTTTCGGATGATAATTTTGCTTTGAGGCAGAAAGAGTAAGGCTAAGGACAGTTTTGAGAAACCAGCTAAACGTTGCTGTGTAACGCTAAATGTGTATGCGATGATTCATCATCTTTCCAGTTCTTCTGTCTGGCTTCCCATACCTGTGTGAGGAACGGGGCTGGTTGCTTGGTATTTATTTTCACTTCCTACACGGTGAAAAAAGACAGCTGTAAACAGCGCATGCTTCCAGTTCTGCTTCACCGGCATCCTACTGGGCTGAAAACTGGGGAACTAGTACTGCAGGGAAAAAGGGCAAGGTGTATAAATTTGTTAGCGTACCTATTCTCTGCGACACTCTCCATAACTGTCTTGAGCTGGAACTGACATAAAGTTACACTGATGTTCGCAAAGGGGCTTGGAGAAATGAGGAGCTTAACGGTCATGAACAGAAACAAGGAGCTGGATGCTTAACTCCCTTTGATTCTTTGAGGACATCTTCCTTAAAGCCCAGCTGTGGAATAATTAATGCCCATAAAGGTACAAATTCTGGTTGAACTGAGGTCACTGAACGTTCTGCCTTGATTTTGGTAACGGGCTGTGGCACGACGTTAGCTTTTAACGATAACGTTAAAACTTTCATCGTTGGCAGCCCTGTGTGCAGCAGAATTAAAAAGTATTCCAGAGTACCATCCGTGTGTTTCAAATCAGGGGCATGCCAAGTTACGTGGGAACATTAAATTCAGTGATCCGACTGCATAAGGCAATTAAACATCTGTGCTTTAACACAGGTTTTTTTCTGATGAATTAATGAAGATTGGTTGTGGTGAATTGTAGCAGGTGTCTTACAGACAGTCAAAGTGGCTCCAGTTCAGGGAGCGACTAGCCAAGCTAGCGGAAGGATGGGTGGGGGGTATTCAGCTACTCAAGATGCAGGCCGATGCAGCAAATAAATCCCAAATTTCCTCTTCCCAGGCCGATGCCACCTTCACTAGACCACGCTTCCCTCTGAACCCCTTTCCTCAATCAGGAAAAAAAACTCTGAGTCTTTAGAGTATTGTTCGTTTTACCTAATGTAACTGTGTTAAGGAGGAATTACTGACTCAAAGAGCAGGGGTAAATGTGTGGCCGCCTCCGGGCGATGTTGTCAGACCATCATCAGTCGGCTGGACTTATTTCATGCCTCTGTGGGATGCACCGTTTTCTAGCAAAGGCACTCGGTCATCTGCAAAGCGCCGGCATCCTCCGTTAGTCCTCTTCCCGAACGAGGTGATCGAGTGTGTTGAAGTGAGCGTAGCCAGCAAGCGGGGAAAGACAAAGGCCTCCTCTTCGGATAGATCATGCCAAGAGAGCGTTTTAATAAGGCCTGTGTTTGATGGAAAACATCAAAATGCTGCAGGCCTGCTGGCCTGATGTGCAGTGTCAAAGACGCATGTTGGGCTCTCCCAGGAGGGCTTTGAGGTGGTGGGGTTTGTGGCGTGGATTGAAACCAAACCACCCCCGAGCACATTACTTTTGTCCTCTTCTTTTCTTTTGTTTCTCCCCCCTTCTTTTTCTGTCTGAGGACAGACGCTTCCTCTTTCATCTTTGCCCTAGATATGAGGCCTGGCTGATAAATGTGGTTCTAATTTTGAAACTGCTTCTCTGGGGGAGAAAAAAGAGTCAGCCTGTCCTGTCCTAAGCCATAGAGCGTGGCGAGGTGTGTGGCAGCGGTACGGCCGGCTGTGGTGCAGCCTGAGCGCCGGAGTAAAGTCACCCTTGTAAGAAAACACAGAGCTGCAGCTGGTGATCATCTTTCACCTCGCTTCCTATCCATGTGCCATTCCTCCCAGTGGGAATCTCCCAGTAGGACCGCTGGCAAGTCCTCGTTTCTTTTGGGTCTTCCTGTCCCTGATGGGTGACACCCCACGCACGCCTGCAGTCTGCTCCCCAGCACCCAGATCTCTCTCCTTCCTCATTCGGTGTGTTTACAAGAGGAGATTTAAGGCCCCGTGGGCGTGATAACACCTAACAGCTTTATCTTGCAGCAGCCCCAGCTGAAGATGGGGCGCCCGCTCTCCCTGTGGGTTTGCATTCCTCTGCATCCATTTTTCTCCCTACATCATCTGCTTCGCAAAAGGTCGCTCTTCAGTGCCAGCACTGTTCAAACCCTTGATCTAGACACAGCTCCTGTTGCGTTCATGCGTGCGTGTTCATTTGTGGTCCATCTCAGAGTCTGGTGCAGCCACTGGGGCTGCAGCCTGGCACGTGGCAGCGTCGCTGAGGCTGGAGCTGGCGCGATGCATTGCCCCCTCCGAAATGGGTCATCGTTGGTCTCCTGCCGGTCCTGGCTGCCTGCTCCTCCATCCTCTGCTGGGTCCTCTCTGTGTGCCAGACCCTGCACAGAGCTGGAGAAATGCATATTGCCAGTCACACTGGGGGGAAAAGACCCTTTTGGTGAAGAATTGTCATATTGACCGTTCAGGAATAAGAATTATTTGAAAGATGCCGTATGACTCGTTGGAGAGATTGATGTTGTATTTTTAAGCTACCAGTTTACCTCTGTAACCCGAAGTATTACAACTTGTAATTATTTACTGACAATATCAATAAATTCTTCCAAGGTGGAGAAACAGTTTATACCAGCTGAGCACCTTGCCCTACGTTCATAAAAGGACTTTAAAACAGTGTCCGAGGAGGTGATGTTCCTTTTGGTGGTTTATTTGATTTCATTCTTTTCTATCATTTGCTCAGGCTTCACGGGCTTTGTTAGGTTTTGATTACAGTGTTCACTTAATGGACATTTTGTTTTTTCTGATTACTTTTTACTTTATGGCCTTTACGACCATCCGTGTGACTTGTGTTATTTGGTATTACTGTTGTTGCTTGAGATATCCTTTATTTTGTCAGTTTGCTTGTAGTGTTAGCTAACTAATTATTCATTCTTACAATGTATCCCATTTTTCTTTGTGACTTATTGGTTTCTGTCTGAACCATCTCCTTTGCTATAGATGTACATAATGTAATTATGTGGGTTTTTTCTACCCAAGGTGTGGATTTTAATTCCAGTTTGAAATTTTCATTTGATCTCTCTCTCCCTGGGAAGAAAACATCACGGAAAACTCCAAGTTCTCGCAAGGTAAAAATTACTAATGAAATCTGAATGAGTTTTATACACTCTAAAAATTGATTGTGCTTAGATGTTGGATTTGAAGATGCTCTTTTTTTCCCCTTTAACAAACAAACACAAACAACAAAAGCCCAAACCAAAACCTTTTCCTATCTATATGGTCCAGTTGGATTAGTCCAGCACTTGAGATCTATCTTAGATTGTTTTTCCAAGTCACAGATAGCAATTTTCTGGGTGTTATTCCCTGAACTTGCTCTTTGCATGACAGTGATGACTATTAGGAAAACTCCCCATCCACAGATACTTCCCCTGTGGAAATTGTTCTCTGCACTAATGAACTATGTTACCAGTATTTCCACATTTTACGTAGCAGAATAATTTCTGGGAATATTTGGCTACCCAGTATACACTGTGCCCTTTGAAAGTTTTGTGTCACAGAGGGTTTCTTAAAAGGAAGCGTATTTCATCCTTCCCCAAGGAGTTCCCGTGCCGACACACCGCTGGGCTCGTCCTGCCTCTGCAGTGACCTCCCGGCAGCTCTTCCCAGTGCACCCCATTTCTCTTCCAGATTGAAGTAATGCACGACTATCAGGAAAAACGGAATTCCTTGCAGTATTTTATATCGGACAGTGACGACAACTTAGACATACTGAAAGGGTAAGCTTTCGCCCCGTTTACGTCACTCAAAATGATGTTTCTTTCTGGCCAGTCCTTGCCCCATCCGTGTGTTCCTCCGATCTGACCTCGGTGTCCCTTCGTGTGCTTTTACCTGGTTTATCATCCCTGTGTTGACTGGTCGTGAGATCGCACTGTGTTTTGGACTAGTTGAACTGCACTCGTTACCAGTGGTTTTTTTTTACAGACATGAAAATAATATACTTCTGTTTTTTCTTCTTTATTTTAGCCATGTCATAAATGAGCTTATAGAAACTGAGAGAGTGTACGTAGAGGAACTCTTCACTGTTTTGACGGTGAGTGACTTCTTCACGTTGCTCGTTACTGTTCCCCAGTGACTTGTACAAAAGGGCACCTGCCACTCTGTCAAACTAAGCAAAAATGTGAAGGGACAGGTTTCGACTAAACTGTCACATCCTGAGCTAGTCACAAATTTTCAAGATTTCTCCCTAGCTTTTCTTTGTTGGAGGCATCTGCAGGAACAGTTGGTGTCAGGGTGAGCTTTTCATCTAGAATGAGGGAGAAGCCTTCTGTTTGTACACAAAAGCACTGGTAATTAGTTTTATCAGTGCCTGGAAAAATGTACAAAAAGTTGTTATTTTTAACTGTTTCCTAATTCCTTTTACCTTTTGGAGACGAAAGGAAGAAGCTTGTGTTTTATCCTTGGGCAGATTCTGTCTCGATACTGTGAAGTTTTTGGACATATAAAGCACGTTTCTTTAGAAACCAGATTATAATTTCTCATTCTGCCATTTTAGACACTTCTATTTAATTCCAAAATAATTCTTGCTTACGGCCAAACCAATTTGGCTGTTAAATAGCTCTCCCCGCCCTTGCAGTTCTTTCACCCAGGAGCCAGCAGGATATAAATCTGTTGGGCTGCAGGTAGTTACATGTAATTGCCCTGCACTGATTGTTTTGGGGTTTTTGTGTTAAACTACAGTCCGTAGGACAAAGCAGTTAGCAGGTACGTGCGTATCAAGTCTAGATAAAGAAAAATGGACACAGACTCAAGCTTTTTGAAAACAGTATTTCCGTTAAAGAGAGAAGCCTGCCTGCAGTGGTTAAATATAAGTGACTAATTTTCAAGATACTTATCTTCTACTGCATCCTTAATCAACTACAAAATGCCTGCTTAGTATCAGGCGTACTGATTCCAGCCATGGTGAGAGATTAGTTTAGAAAGCCAGAGAAGATTTGCTGTGCATACAAAATATATTTTTGCAAAAATTTTTGCTGCTCATGTTAAAAGGGCGTCAGTTCTGTGCAACGCTTGGTGACTAGTGTGGCCACCTTGAGCTGTGGCTAATGGCCTTCTGGATGTCTTCTTGGTAGCAACAGTCCTGACCGCTGGCCGTGCCTTCTCCATACCCTACGCTTAGGACATTTGCCGCATCTGGTGAACGTTTTTGCCTTGGTGCAGTTGTGTGATTTTACAGAGGGGAGCTTCGCGTTGTTTCTTAGCTGTACCCAACGATTTGTAGTGCAGTGGTGTTCCTTCCAGCTCGTCCCTGCTTGGGAAGCTGTGATTTCAAGAGGCAAGTAGAGCCATGGAGAACAGAAATCCTGAGGCATCGAGGAGAGCGACACCCTGGCGCTCAGCGGGTCTTGTACAAGAGCAAAAAGCCCGTTGATTTTGGTATTTGATCTCAAGCCATCTCTGCTTTGCAACAAGTCACCCCGTGCGCCCGTTCTCGTGAGGCTGTGTGTAACTGCATACCTCGTACAAACACCTCGTTGCTCCTGTGTCCCACGGTCATAGCAACAGAGGTGTGTAACCCAGACAAGCTTTCCTCTGGGACCTCTCCCGCAGTCAGACCGTGGCAAGAAGAGCGTTGCTGCGATTTGCCTTTGGTGAATAGAGAGCATCTCCGCAGCGCTGAGGTGCGGAGCTGTCCCATGTCCCTGCGGACCACAACCCCCACGTGCCCAGGCACCGAAAGACAGGGGTTTAGAGACAAAACTAAGGAAATAAAAGGGATGTTGCTCTTTGAAACAAAGCAGATTTTATTGAAAGTCTGTTGACATCCCCTTTTCATCTGCCTTTGGGGATATGCCAAACCAAGGCCTCAGCAGCTGAGTGATGAACCCTTTTGCATCCCGCAGGGCTACAGAGCTGAGATGGATAACCCCGCCATGCTCATCCTCGTGCCTCCCGTGCTGAGGAACAGGAAGGACGTCCTCTTCGGAAACATGCCCGAGATATATGACTTCCACAACAAGTACGATGCTGGCTCTATTTCCTATAGCAATTAAATACCCAAGCCGTACCTCGCTCACCGCTGCATTTTGTCTCTTTCCCCATCTCTTGCAGAATTTTCCTGCACAGTCTGGAAAGCTGCCTGGGAGCACCCGAGAGAGTGGGATTCTGTTTCCTAGACAGGGTGGGTGACTCATTTTCGCACATAAAGCAGACTTTAAGGCCAATGTTTCTCCTGATTTGTCACACTCTGCAACATCTCAGTTATGTCAGTTGAGTAAGATGCTTCTGATGCGCAGTACCAACAGCAAGGCTGGGATTGTAGGTGCGTGCCCGGCAGCAGATGGGGGAGAGCAGCAGGCGTGACTGCGCTGTGGTCTGCTGTGATTCCCAGAAGTGGCTCTTTTACCCAAAATCTGTGACTTTTAGATACTAAGGCTGGAAGCAGAGATCAAAGCAAATTTACAGTTTGGGTGATCACCTTATTTGGCTGCCCAGCGGGTCTGCGTGCGTGCGTGTGACTTGCTTTTTGGCTTCCCTCACAGCGAGAGGATTTCCAGATGTATGAGAAATACTGCCAGAACAAGCCCCGGTCGGAGTCCCTGTGGAGGCAGTGCTCCGAAAGCACCTTCTTCCAGGTGAGCTGTTTGTTCCTACCAAGGCGGGCATCATCCTGGGACACTCACCGGTCCTCAACACCCTCCTCAGCACCCCAGTGATTTTGCAGCATGTTCTGTACGCGATTGCATGGAGGCCTCACAAAAATAGCAGGTGGATTTTTTTGTACACAAGGAGTTTAAGGCAGATCCATTCCTTGTACTATTTTACATGGTTTTAGATAATTTCTTTAGTTATAAACATCATATGACATTTACATGAAATCTTTGAAGTCATCAAACCATATTAGTCATGTTGTTGGAATAACTACTTGCAGCTGATGCAGAACATACTTCATCTGGGTTCTTTGTTCCAGGAATGCCAAAGAAAATTAGAGCACAAACTTGGGCTGGATTCCTATTTGCTTAAACCAGTGCAGCGCCTGACAAAATACCAGCTGCTTCTGAAGGTATTTCATATTCTGCTTTGAAAGGACATTGGGAGATAGATTTGTTTTCTGATTTGTTTTATTTTTCAATTAAAAGTTACCCGTAAATCAGCACCGAGCCTTAAATTACATATTGCTCATCTGGACCCTGTGTAGAGACTTCCAGTGAGGATGGAAATTCACATACTTGAAAAAGGAACAAGTGCTTTTAACAAATGGTTTTTAAGGGGAGAAAGACTGAATCTGTATAGAGATGCAAAATGACAGAAGCCCTTCTAAGATAACTGAACCAGAGATGATTGTAAGTGTATGAAAAATGAAATACATTGGTGCATCTCTTCTTCTCCTTGTGGTGTTATAGTGCCTGTAATTTTGAATCCACTTGTCCCTGTGTCCCCCTACTGAGTCAGGGCAGTGCTGTTATTTCCACTTTGCAGCGTGTGAACAACAGCGGGGTGGTGGCCTCTGAACCCCACCTTCCAGCGTCATGAATGAGGGATGAGTACACACGAAGCTGTAAGTGGGCAGAGGCGATCTGAACTGAAAGTAATTTTATATCAGTGGTATAATTCCCAAGTCTGTCTTCTGCTTAGTGCCTGGAAGGCTCTGGATTTTATAAAAACTCTTCCATGTGTCTGCCAGTCTGAAGACAATCATCTGCTGCAGCCTCATCTGAAGGCATATATGACATATTGGCAGCTGATGGAAAACCTGAGCCTTATTTCCCATTTCATACCAAGCAGAAAAACACAACACAAAGAACTCAGATGAGCCTGATGTTGCTCTATAACCTGACACCATCCTTAAGAAAACGTGGAAATAATGGGCCATGCTTCAGCGGTCTGTTCCACACCTCATACTGACTATGGTTTAGAGTGAGTCTTTTTTCCGGTGACGTATGGAAAAAGAAACTCAGGCGGTGTAGGTTGCTCTTGGGCACTGAAACTTTGGTCGAGATGGAAAAGTCTGTTTTGTTCAAGTGCGAACACGTGCTCTTGCATTTCTATTTTCAGGAGCTGCTAAAGTACAGCACGAGCTGTGATGGAGTTCAGGAACTTCAAGAAGCTCTGGTTGCAATGTTGGATTTGCTAAAGTCAGTCAATGACTCTATGCATCAGATTTCAATAACAGGATATGATGTGAGTAGATTTGGGTAATGAGAGACCTCGCACAAGGCCGGATGATGCGTTGGGAATGGATAGTGTCCCAGAATGTATGAGCTAAAAACTATACTAGAACAGATACAAAGCGAATGGGGTCAGGAAGCTCATACAGGTGACAATCTTCCATCCGATCTCAGAATTTCAGAAAATATCCGCATCCGAAGGAAGTATCCAAAGTCTCCAGTGCCCACACTTGCCACCTTGTGGTTCTCGAGAGTATTTTCCAGCATGCACCTTAGTTCTCTCATGGCTCACCTTATGATTCACTTGGGGTGTCTTCATAGCATTTTTCATTCAACATTTAACTAAATACTCTCTGAGGCTGATTTTGATCCTTGCCCATCGAAGTGGTTGTCTTTCCTAGGGTTTCAGGGAAGGGTGAGGGGATGGCTTTCTAAGCTGCTGACCCCAGTCCTGGCCTCCTGGAGAAGTCCATGCCCCAAGACCTCATTTCGGGCTCAAATCTCATCTACCCCCTCCCACTGAAGTAGCCAGAGCCCTTGACCTGGACTTCCATAGGAGCTGGAGAGTATTCCTATTCTCCTAGTTCTTCCAGTTACTAACTCGTGTCCCTTCACATAGACTCGTTGCAGCCCTGTGTCCAAAACCTCTCCTTCCGTCCTGGCACCATGCTGTCGCTCCCAAACAATCATCTGATCCTTCCAGGAAGACCTATTCTTAGAGGGACATGCCTTGGAACAGGGCTGGCCCCATTGCCTGTCTCTGTTTGGACTGTCCTCTTGCATTTTAAATGACATCCTTTTCTTTCTTTTTTTATTTGTCCTCTGCTCACCAGGGTGACCTGAGCGAACTGGGGAAAGTATTGATGCAAGGATCTTTCAGTGTTTGGACAGGACACCGGAAAGGTCCAACAAAAATGAAGGATCTTGCCAGGTTCAAGCCAATGCAGAGGCATCTGTTCCTGTATGAGAAAGCTTTGGTCTTCTGCAAGAAGCGAGAGGAGCATGGAGATGGATATGACAAAACCTCATCTTACAGTTTTAAGCATTTTTTGAAAGTAAGGACTCTTTAGTTGGGGCTGTTGCCATATATATATTGTAAACCATTAACTGCAGACCCAGCGAGTATTTTTCCTCTAACACAGTGGCTTGTTTTCTGCTATTAAGGGTTGTAGTGCCCCATGTGGCGGTGCCATGCCCATGAAAGGCTGTTGCTCGTAACAAGCTGTGAGGACCCTCATAGTTGAAGCAGCAGCTGGGAGAGCCCATGGACTCAGAGTCACATATCTGATGGCATCTGCCAGGGAAACAATGCTATGGGCAGGTCCCAGGGATGAGAACATGCCTTCTCCCCTCCCCTAATCCACTTTCCAGAAGCAGGGGTGAGGGCGTGAAACTGGGGAGGCCCTTCGCATCTTCCCCAGCCCACCTGGTAGAGCAGTGGTGCTCTCCATGCCCCTGGTCCCCAGCAAGGTTCCTGGGGCTGAGGTCTGTCTGGTGCACAGCCTGGAGGAGCCTGGTTCCTCCTGAGTCCTGTTTCCTAGCCAGGAGGATGCAGAAGTAACTCTTCTTCCTCTCTCATTCCTTTTCTCCTTTGGCTGGCTCTAACTGCACCTAAAAGTGCGATTATCAGGTGAAGAGAGTAGCCTCTGGCAAACTATGAGGGATGTAAACAACTGTCCCAAGCCTATAAACACAAACTATTACCAATAAAAATCCCAAACTGCTCCTCTAAAAGAGACCTTCTGGCATATTATGTGTGATGAGCATTTCTAACATCAGCCTTTCGTCTCAGCGTTCTGCTTTGTTTTTCTTGATAAATAAAACCTCACTATGGGTACGACTTAGAATGGAAATAAAAGGGCACTTGGAGCTTCAGGCCCAGGTGCTGCAGGTCCCTGATCTCAGCCAGGTCTGGGGAGGAAGATGCCACGAGTCGTTGGAAAGACTTGTAATAGTGGATAAGTCTGTTCAGCTCCAGTGCACGTTACAAATTGTGTATTAAAAGCAAATCCCAGGCCATATGTTTAGGTACTTAAATGTTTTCCCAAACAGCATCATTTTCCTTCTGGAGAGCTTGTTTTCCCTGTAGTACTTGTTTCACCATACGTGCTTTTGAAAGAACTGAAGAGGTGGCGCAGGGAAAGCCTGCTTGGAGGAGAAAATCCTGCACTCAGGAGTCCAGGCAACGTGGCCAAGGGTGTTCTTTGCCTTGAGAGGGCTCGTTTTCCAGTTGTTTGCATTGCCAGACTGAGAGGATGGGGTTAGAGAACCCATGGATGCTGCAGGATTACATCTGCACACATTGGTTTTCAGAATTGCTGTTCTGAGGGCAAGATCACTCAGGACCACCTAGATGTACTCTCGGTGGCCCTGCCTTGGCAGGGGGGTTGAACTAGATGATCTTTCAAGGTCCCTTCCAACCTCTAAGATTCTGTGATCATATTTCTGGAGCTTGACGTTTGTTTGATTCATGATAGCATCAGGAAATGATTTTTCTTTGCAAGGGTGTTTTCTGGGGATTCAGAATTAAAGCAAGCTGTTGGGTAGAAGCTGCGTAACTGGGCGTCTGTAAAACAAACAAAAGAACCTCTGAGGATAATATTTTACATACTATGTACAATATCCAGTGGTAAATAAGGTGCTAGGATTCAGCACCTTAGAGGATGCAGGTTCATAACTCACTGTGATGCCAAGTAAGTCAGTGTGCCTTGCACCGCTGTGGATGCAGATGAACGCCAGCCCAGGGCTGTACACCGACCCACCTGCGTCTGCATTGCAGCGAGCCAGCAGCTGAGGGACAGGGAATCCTGGGCAGGGGTGGGAACAGAAGTTCAACATCCACGACCATGAGTGAAATCTTCATAGTAGATCATCTATTTTTTTTTTTATCTTGATGCCTGGGCAGTTTTGTAGGAGCTTCTGTCTAAATTGCCATGCCAGAGGAGATGCCCAGGACTGGAAACTGCAGAATATGGGTGAGGCGCTCTAGGCTGCCCTTCCAACGTCTTTCATAAATAATATTCTTCAGTTTTAAATTTTTAAAGTTTTCATAAAATCAGAATGGAACCTGATCTGCCTTTCCTAAGGCTTTATGGCACGACACTGCACGGGATAAAATAATTTCAAAGAAACTATTTAAAAAAGATTAAATAAAACTAGGAAATGCTGACTGCTGTTCAGTGATGCGTTTTTCTGCATCTGGATGGAAACGCTTCCTCAGAAGTTCATAAAGACTCTGCTGTTCATACCAGTGAAGAAACGAGGAAAGCTAATTAGCAACTTGCTCCCTATTTCCTGAGGCTGTTCCTAGTCACTGAAAGTGAGTGTCGACGTTTGAGAAACTAGGAACAGAAAGTTTGCCCAGCTGACCTAATCTGTGGATTGTCGTAGTCTTTTAGAGCAAAAGCTCCACGGATGCCCATATTAACAAAGAGGAGCAGCAATGTTAAAGTGTTCTTTCTAAGACCTGATAGGTATTTATACTGATTTATATAATGCAGTCTGTGGGCACAATTTATGATAGATGGTACCATTATTATTAGATCAGTTTCAAAACATCTAAGTGGGATACTTTAGCTATTTTTGACCATCAATCAGCAATAAATTACTAGCAAACTGTGCTTTAAATGAGAAGGTGGTTTATGTGATACCAGGTATTAAAGCATTTTTCAGCTTTATGGTGTGTTCAGCAGGTGGGTCAGAAGTCTCCTGTTGCTGAGGAGTTTCTTGGTCTCTGATTGTAGTTTGAGCTACTGATTCAGTTGGGTCATGTTGTGCAGGCTCTGAATTATTTGGGCCTTTGGCATTTCCATCCAATTTATCAGAAGTGGTCTGTGATAACGGGTACCTACATACTGCAGCATTCAGCCACGTCTGGCTTGAAGTCTCCCGAAAGCTGGGTTTATGGCAGCTCAGGCCGTGTATCCAAAAGTTAGCCCTTCGTTTGGAAACCTTGGGGTGATATCTCAGCTACAGGGATGGTCAGGGACCAAAAGACATTGAACTGAAATTCCTAAAGGAGCCGAGGGCTTCGCAAAGATCCCTGAAAGAACAGAATTCAGCGAGTAAATAATCATATGGCAGAAATAATGGTTGTTGAAAAAAAAGTGCCATGCATTTATAAAGCCTCATATGCCTCATCTGAAGAAATTTCATGCCGGAAGAGCTATGAGATGACTTTTCACTTAGTTCCACTGATGCCCAAATGAAAAGTCCCCTAAGGTCCGTTGATCGGTTTCAGAAAGCTTTTGCAAGTACAGCAAGCTGGCGGGAAGTCGGGGGGTGAGTTAGATAATGACTTTCAGTTGCTATTGGAATTAAAGTTGATGAGATGTGTTAAACTGGGTGAAAGCAGGTTTGTTTAACATGCTACAAAATGTCTGGGATCCTGGGGAAGAGGGAGCGCTTGCTAGTATGTTTAATTTTTTTTGCGTCTTTTGCAGATGAATGCGGTTGGGATAACTGAGAACGTGAAAGGAGATCATCGGAAATTTGAAATCTGGTACAGTGGGCGAGAAGAGGTCTATGTCGTACAGGTTTGTAGCTTCAAAAATCTGGGTGTTTGTACATCTTCATAACAGCGTTAAGGGAATGTCTCCCACTGATCTTTACGGGATTATCAGGCGTTTAACTTGCGTTTCTTCTCCCTCTTTGCCCCTGTCAGCGTGCACAGAGCTGTCCCCGTGGCTGATCCTTGGTGTCTAGTCCAGAACTGTCCAGGTCATCCTAAAGTGGAGACAGAATTGCTCCTTGGAATAGAATAGAATAGAATAGAATCATTAAGGTTGGAAGTGACCTCAAGGATCATCTAGTCCAACCATCCCCCCACCACCTATTACCCACTAAACCATGTCCCTAAGTACCACATCTAACCTGTCCTTAAACACCCTCAGGGATGGTGACTCCACCACCTCCCTGGGCACCCCGTTCCAATGCCCGACCACCCTTTCCAAGAAGAAATTTCTCCTCATCTCCAACCTGAACCTCCCCTGGCACAACTTGCAGCCGTTCCCCCTTGTCCTGTCACTAGTTATCAGCGAGAAGAGGCCGACCCCCAGCTCGCCACAACTCCCTTTCAGGTAGTTGTAGAGGGCAATAAGGTCTGCCCTGAGCCTCCTCTTCTCCAGACTAAACACCCCCAGTTCCTTCAGCCGCTCCTCATCAGACCTGTGCTCCAGCCCCTTCACCAGCTTTGTTGCCCTTCTCTGGACATGCTCCAGGGCCTCGATGTCTTTCTTGTGGTGAGGGGCCCAAAACTGGACACAGTAGTCGAGGTGCGGCCTCACCAGGGCCGAGTACCACCTCCCTGCTCCTGCTGGCCACCCCATTCCTGATACAGGCCAGGATGCCGTTGGCCTTCTTGGCCACCTGGGCACACTGCCGGAAGGAAGTAGAACCTTTTATTCCAGATGAAATCTCAAATAGACCAGTAGTTGAAAAAAGGATTTTACTGTGCTTAATAGCTTGAGTGGATTGCGCTGGGAAACGGGCCTCGTGCTTCAAGGGCCACGGGCCACGTGCTCCTCCGCAGTTAGACATCAGAGCTGCTCCCAGAGCAGAGCTGTAGCTTTCCTGCTGCAACTGCCAGGAGTCTTTCGACTCACCCGCAAAGCAGTAGCCCCATTGACCTGATTTCTTCCTGATTTTTTTTTGTTTCCTTTCATAGTATTTGGAATGGAAATTTATGGAGGTGAAATGTTTGCCTAGCAAGGTGTTCACGGGAAAACCCATTGTAAAAATATTGTTGACCGATTTATTTTTTTTTTTTAATTAGTCTTCTGCCTCGCTTTTTTCTCCATGTTACAACACAGTAGCAACTTAGATTCATAAAGCAGATGTATGTAGCCAAGTATACATATAATCAAAAAGCAGATTTGGCCCATTAGGCATTTTGTAGAAGAGATAAGATGCACACACACGTGTGCTTTTCCTTGCACTCCTTGTGTCGCAGTGAAGGCTCCACAATTTTCACTCTGTTTTGCCTGGATGTAGTGGGCAGCATCAATTTCAAATGGTCAAGAATGTTTAAAATTTAGTGGTGGCTTTGGATAAATGGGGATTTCAGATAATTACAGCACAGAAAACGAAGATTTTATTCATACATTACGATGGATGATTCAGACAGTTTTCTCTTCTCCCAGGCCCAAACCGTAGATCTGAAGATGGCATGGTTGAATGAAATCCGAAAAATTTTGTTCAAGCAGCAGGAGCTTATAAAAGGTACATTTGACTGATTTCTCTGTGGCGTTCACTCCGCAGCAGAACCTTTCCTATTTTCACATTGCTAATCTTCAAATCCACTAATTCTCACCCGAGAATTGACTTTCAGGAGAACCCCAGTGGCAAAATGCTGGAGTGAGGCCTTACTTTACAGGGACGTAACATAACTTGGAGCAGGAGCGGCCAGGTGCTCGTGTGAAAATGAATCACAAAAGTACATTTTTTGGTCATTACTTGGGGATTATTTCACGTTTGTTATCAGAGGCTTAATTTACAAAATACATAGCAGATGCCTAGTTTTAAGCATATTATAGTCTCCAGTGGCATGCTCGCTGCTGGATTTGTGCTGACATACCATCTTGATCATGTCTGTGCTTTACAGGAGTCCCTAGGTCTGTTTTTCTCTAAACAGAAATCATTAGGATTGTACAGAAGGTCTAACTTTTAAAATAATGCTTCAAGTGTGACGATTACTAATTAAAAAATGGATTTTAAGCTGGTATTTGACCTTCCCGCAGTGGAGAAGCAGCAGCCCGGCTCGTGCACAGACCAGCTCCCGCTCTCCTCCCAGCTGAGTGATGGGTGAGTCTCAGGAGCCGGACCGGGGGCTCTCTCCAGTACCCTCCCATTGCTGGGCACCCAGTGCCTTCTGGCCGTATCCTGGCTCTGTGCTATTCCCCCCACCCTGTTTCTAAGACCTTTGGTTAGGTGGCAGGAGGGATGTGCTGCCGTTCGTCCTTTGGTGGGGGTGGTTTGGGGATAGGGTCTGTGAGGGGCACCCTGGCAGCACAGCCTGAGCTGCAGCCCCTCTGCAAATGGAGCCATGGATTAAAGACGGTGCTCAAATTCAGGGAGAGATTGTCTGGCACCTTAATTTCCCCTCCCAAAAAATTAAAACCAGGCACTGAAGTCCTTAACCTTTATAGAACATATATTAAAAATACTGTTGTTATTTCTGACGCTGTTTTATAAAACCTTGTGGAGTTTGCATTCATTCATAAAGTAAAACTAAGATTGCTTTCTTTTTTTTTTCTTTTTTTTTTTTTTTAATCATTCAGAAAGCAGCAGAGAGCCTCCATAAGCTCAGAAGAGAATGACTCGGAGCGCACCAGTCCAGTGATGCTGGACAGTGGGCTCCAGTCCCCCCAGAACAAGCCCCACAGAAGTACGGACCCTTCCCCTTCCTTCAGGTCGCGCTTTGTGGGTGCTGGGGTACCCCCAACCTGAGCTGGACGTTGTCTTGCAGGCTGGCCGGGAATGTCACAGTCCTTGGAAATCTGCGAGGGGCTGGAGGAGTGGTCGGGTAACCAGTACCTCTCCAACTGCTCAGACACCGAGGAGGAGGATGGAAATCAGCTGGTTAGTACAGAGATGCAATAATCCCAAAGCTCGGGGTGCTGCTGGTTTTGGTCTTCTCACTTTGTTTTGCTTCACTGGATAATGGATCTATTTTATCTGTGTCTCACATTTCCGTATCTGAGTTTTGGGGAATGAGGAGATGTCTCAGCCACAGTTCCTTGAAATAATTTTAATTAGGGAAGCTGATAGGGCTCTGTCACATTCCCTGCGGCAGTCAGAAATAACAGCTGCGTGATATGAAATGCAGCTAAGAAAGATCATTTTTTTCTTACTACCACAGTCTCCAGGAAAATACAAAGCCCTTGCAGACTGCAAGAGGAGAGGATCAGAGGACCTGCTGGTGAAAAATGGGGATGAAATTCAGCTTTTGCATGAAGATGGTGAGGGACAGTGGTAGGTATTTCAGGATTACTTTGCCTTATCTCCAAGAGCCTGCGAAGCAGTCAGGCAGTCCCGTGCAACCTCGTTTGCCTGGTGATACACTCATTGCAGCTTCTGATTAAGTTTTAGATTATCCCAGAACGCTGGAGAATTCGTTCCCTCGCCAAGACTAGAGGCTGTGTGCACTGGCTTGGCCTGGAAAACCACATCAGGGCTTCCCTTGCCATGGGTGTCTGGGCGGGCGTGTTTCACCAACATCTCCGCAGCCCCTCTTGCCGTGCTCTTCCCACTTCAGGCGATGCTTCAAGTGAGAGCTCTTTGCCCACCCCAGCTCAGCTGTTGGCTTTGTTCCTCTGGGCTTATTAATAGCAGTACAGAGTAATTGCGAGACGTTTTCCTCCCCCAAACAGCTGTACGAGTGTAACTGGTTAACGGCTGTGCACCGTCTTTCTGTTGTATTTAAAGCTGTGACTCACAAGGTAACGCTTCGCAGCTGGCTCCCTCCTTACGGCTGGGAGCGCTGCCTGGGAAGTCGCCATCCCCGGCCTCCTGCCTGATGAACCATTAGTCTCCTTGTCTCGGAGGGCAGCGTGTTGATCTCTTCTGATTTTTGCAGCAATTTGGCTGAGATTTCTGGCTTTCCTTTCCACGTTGATTTCTGACTAGCTCTCGTCAGCCAGCCTGGGGTCTCAGTAGGAGAGAGCACAGCGTGCTGGTGCCTTGTTCGGGATGTGGGAAGGGTGATATTAGCAGGAACCTGGATCAGATCACTAGCTCCCAAATGCAGAGGCACAAACACACCATGGAGGATTCCTGGCCGACGTCTACAGCCCTTGCATTTTCAAGGGAAATTCAGTTTGTTGCTAGCAAAAGCAAGATGTAAAGTATCTCAGTTTTGCTGAACGCTCACCACCTCTCACGGCTGTTTTGGCCAGTGTTGGGCAAAGATTTCTCACACCAAACTTTTTTGTTTGTTAGTGCAGGTATCGCTGCATGAATGAGACAGAGAAACATCGTTTTTGAGCATGGGTATTTCCAGCTGCCTACAGCTTGGTTTGAGTTTACATACAGTACCCTGACTAAATTAATCCTGTCAGTCTAGCTTAGTAGCAGAGAGTTGAGGAAAGTAGTTGCCCTTGGCTCCATCATGGTCGATGGAGGGAAACTGGGATCTCTGGAGGTCTCAGCCAGGATAACTTGTGCTCTGAAGAGTCCTGTTCCTCCCCATTGACTAGAGAGAGGCCCAAGGCAACTGTGCTCCCAATTTGTTTTTTAATTAAGTTCCTAAATTTAGGTGGGAAGAATACTTTAAGTGCATGCCCAGCTCATCTTAAAACGCTTCCTTGGTTTGAACAAGTTGTTGGTTGCACCGGCAGTTGTGTAGAGTATGCCCATATCAAACTGCTCCTGGCTTGGTTTGTTTCTCTTACTAATACCGTTGTCGTTCGAAGGTTGGTGAAAAACCTAAACAGAAGAAAAGAAGGCTGGATTCCTGTCCACAGTCTGCAGATAGTAGTTGGTGACTGCAGATTTCGGAATGCCAAAGTCGCAGGTATCATATAGCTCACCTAGCAGAAATATCTCGTGACTCCCATCAGGTCTTTTAAGCCATTTGCATTACACTTGATGTACTAAATCTGGCTGCGTATGCCTCTGCAGGAAAAAAAAAGGAAAGCAGCTACTCCAAAAAGCCTGCAAAAGTAGTAAATTGAGCTTTTTTGTTTGTTTGCTAACACCTTAAGACGTTTCTGTGACTTTAGGCACTAGGAAATTAAAACCAAGCATTTGAAAACATAGATTTCTTTGCAAGAGCACTGGGTAGAAGACTGGGGAGAAGAGACGGAGTCTGATCAGGGATTCCTGTGACTGTTTTCCCTACTCGCTGCCGTAGCGCAGACCCCGTGTGAACAGGAGGTACCTAGGCAAAATCTCCTGCTGCTGCTGTGAAAGACGTCGTGGCCAGACCCCCAGCACGCTCAAGGCAATACTTTATTTCTGCAGCCTCGCTCTTGCCCTCATTGCTGCCCGCTTGTTAATCCAGCGTTAGAATAGAGTTTATAAACAGGTTACCAGGTTTCAGCAGAAGGCTTCTAGTCTCAAAAATCACATTTCTCATCTTCTAGCTGTAAATGTACATAGAAGTAGATAGGGGAGCATAACCCATGACACAAGAAAATGCCTTAAGCGCAGCCTGTCGCCCTTGCCGTGTATGCAGCGTCGTTGCTCCGTGTGTTGCCTCATCACCATGCCGTCCGCTGGAAACGGGAGACCAGGGTTCGCGATGGGAGCAGCTCAGGGAACCCGCATAGATTTAGTCCGTTTGAAAAAAAGATTTAAAAAAGAATACAGCAGTTACGACCATGTGAAACAAATTTTGTGAGTAGATTGCTTTTTAAACGCTCGCTTTTTGTCAAAACCTATTGTTTTGATGAACATGAAGGAAGCCTTCCGAAAGGCTTGAAATTCCAGTCAGCTTTTGGTGGTTTTCTGGCATTTTTCAGTGAAGTCCTTCCTCTAGAGGAAGGTAATTTCTTACCCCCTGTGTGCAGGGCAGTCAGGTTTCACAGGCTGGAGGTTTCCTGGCTTTACGTTAGGGGTGGCTTGCAGTGGGCTGGCAGCGCAGCTGGGAGGGTTCCGGGAAGGCTGGTTGTCACATCTCGCCGGGTCCCAGCCCACAGCCTGTGCAGGTGGTTTCTCCATCCATAAATGCATCCTGAAAACAAGGTGCTGGCAAACTTTGAACACCAGTTTGCTTTGTTGGTGGTCATATCCCCCGAAGCCTAGGGACTCGCAGCTCCAGGCTGGTTTATGGAGTTGCTGAGTACAAACTAAGGAGAGTTTCTTAAGGTGAAACCACAGAAAGCTTCTCCAGGAGGTCTCACCCCGCTGCCCAGGTGCTTTGCAGCCGTGTGGCCAGGGTCTAGGCGCAGCGCTGAGGCTCTGGTTTCCCCGTTAAGATTAGCTCTGTTCTCTCTCGCTGTTGGTGATCGTGTATGCAGTCTCTAGGCATGATTCTAATTTTACACGCACTCCAGGCAATATTGTAGGATGATGTAGGATGTTTTTTTTGCCATTTCCTAGAGCTATTCCTAGAGCTCTTCAGTGATGTGAAGAGCCATAATGTACTTGCACTCTGAAGACTGGTTTTCAGACAGTTTCTTTGCATTTAGTAATTCTCTGTCCTCTGTGGACTGGTCATTTTATACTGCAGGTGACTTGATAGCACTGGCCGCTCTGGGACATGGTCTGGATGGGGCTCTGTTTTCTGCTTCTTCAGAAGGTGGAGCTCTTGCTCCAGTATAGCAGAGGAAGAATTAGGCAGCTGAACTGGTAGAGCAAAGTAAGGGGCGGGAGGGAGCACCATAACCCTCGCATGTTCTTAGCTGCCTGTGCTGAAATGCAGTTTTGCACGTAAACAGGGTAAACTTGAAATGTGCTGTGGGGTCCCCAAGAGCTTAGAGTTTGCTGCAGGAGCTTCAGAGCTGGGGGAAAGGCAGTCCTGGCCCTTTGTGGGGGTTAGTGCCGCTGTTATTGCTGGGCTCCAGGTTCCCACAATAAATAAAAATACATCTCAAATCACAGAATTTCATAACCAGATTTCATACAAATTTGGGATTTGTTTCAGGGTGGTTTTTTCTTTTTCTTTTTTTCTTCTTCAATGCAAAGCTTTTAGCTGAATAGATGAAATAGTTCCCTTACCTTAGCATTTTTTTTCTTAGATTTATACTGTGGCCCTAACAAAAACCTCCCACCACAGGATGGCTGATACCTGCATGCTTACGAGCTGTTCCTCTCCCCTCCCAATTACTCCAGTGTTGAGCCAGTAGAAATCATAATGAAGTTACAGGGAACATTGTGCTGCCTATTTGAAGTTATCAGATATATATTTGGCCATTGCCAGCTTTGCAAATCCACCGTCCTCCTGTGTCTGGCCTCCAAGGGAGAGCCTATGTGCAAAGCTGAGCCTGTAATGCACAAACCAACCCATGGGTGATTTTTCTTCATTTCCTGACACGGTTGCATAGGTAACTTTCCTTACAAATGAGTGGTTACTATTGGCAATGCCATGAAATTGATAAAGCAAGTTTTTGGGTCCAAATCTTCTTTTGCAAAGGTATGTGGGGGGAAACCATATTAAACTTTTTGTAAATCTTGGCCTGGATATAAGCCAGGAGGCTTTTTGGGGGAGGATGGCTGGCTTGGAGGTAATTTTGAAAATCAGTTTTCCTTCTGATATGCCTCTAGTTATAAATTCTGAGATTAGTCCATGCTGCTCTCTGCTGAATAGACTTACTCTGTCTCCTGTGCAAAGCCACGCTGGATTTTTTTACGTGTGTGCCGCAGGAATAGCTTTGTATTGCAGGGGGTAACTCTCAGATCTCAAAATGGAAAAGATTTGGCGAGAACTCTGCTCAGAAAGAGCAACATTCAGAAAAAAGCTCCTGCTGAGATTTACCCGTGTGCTGCTGGTTTAAGCAACGCCCTGCTAAAGCCGTCAGGCATTGCCCGGTCAACCAGCTCGGCCGTTGTGTGGATTAACGAGGAGATGCAAGATTATCTCCCTTCCCTCGTGCGAGACGCACGTCTCGGGGACAGAGAGGGCTGCGGTGTTACAGTCCCGGCTCCTCTTCCACAGCGGGGCAGGAGACAGAACATTTCTGCAAGTCCCCTGGCCGCTGGCGTGCCGAAGATCACCGTGTGCAGCCCTGACGGGGTCTGTGTCAGCGAGGGAAAGGGCGTCTCGCCCCTTCGGCAGGCGGGGAGCGGGGGCAGCAGAAGCGAGGTCCTGGCCGTAACCCACCGTAGGTGCATGACTCTTTTCTCACTTGAGTGACGCAGCGCTGGTGTCCAGCAGCACCGCAGCCTCCCGTCTCAGCGAGGTTAAGCCCTGTCCCTGCTCTGCTTTTCTCTCAGCAGTGCTAAACAGATGCCAGCGAAAGGAAACGTGTTGTTTGCTCCCACATTTTCACATCAGAGCAAAACGGGGCCAAAGTGTTTTCAGCTTTTTTCACCTGCCCTTTAAAAGCTGGGCAGAGAGGGGGGTGAGCGTTCGATTTCCACTTGCTGCGTGGGGGTTACGTGAGCCTGATTTCCTTTAGAGGGAGCATGAAATAGAGTAGCCTGAATAAGAAAAGGGATTCAAATGAAAAATGGAAGCACTGATAAAAGCCTTTACTTATTAGATTATATATATAAAAGGAATATTGCTACAACTTTCAGGTTCTTTCAAACAGCGAAAAAGTTTCGTGGCAGAACCTGACTGGTGCCCAAAGGCAAGGCGCGTTCAGAGCAGGCGCGGAAGGATGCTCCGTGCCAGGGCAGGCGCACCTACGCGCTTGGTTTAAGGAGGACGCGGGCTCCTGCTCTGCACACCAAACCCTCTCCTAGTTTACTTCAACACCCCACTTGCCAAATGATCTCTTCCAAGCCTTAAGGGGATCCCCTGTGCATGCTGCTCGTGCAATAAAGCTGAGCAAAGGTTTCCCCCGCTGGTAGTGCCTGAAGGACCGAGCTTGCATGTCCTCTGCTCCTGCTGGCCAGGGCAGTGGGGATTGTCCTCTCCACTGTGGTGAGCTCAAGGCAACCCTGGACGTGGCTCCCTGGGCCACGTGGCTTCCGTTTGCCCGATAGGAGTATCGTACGTGGCTGAGCTCCTGCAGGCCGGCGTAAGCATGTTAGCTGCAACGCGCAAGTTCTGTCAGCGCTCCGGTTAAAACGCCACTTGTAGTTTTGCAGACGCAGCGCAGCTGTTTGCACTATTCCTCACGCACTTTAACGAGCGCAGCCGCAGGCTTTCGTATTTATGCAGGGTCCATTAAAGGTAATGTTGATTTTTTTTGTTTTAATTATTTTTTTTTGGCCTTTGAAGCGTAAAGCAGGGTCTCCGTGTACAGCCTGCAATGCCAGCCGGCTTCACAGAGCAGCCCTTTTGTAACGCTGTAGAAAACTGTTTTGAGCCTGACAAAATAAGGAGCCTAGAGAAGATCCCGGCTGGCTGCGCTGTGATAACCAAGTGATAGGTGATGGAAATGAGCCAAACCCTGTGGTTCTGCCTCAGACAAGGCTCTCACGGAAGCGTGTGGGAGTTCAGCTTTTAGGGAGAGCTGCAGGAGTGCACCTATTATTTTTTTTTTATGTTATATAAATATTACATGATTACAGGGAACAATGTATTTCTTGGAATAAGATGCTTTAATATTAACACCATTCTTCATTACTTTATAGATGCTGCCCTGTGTAACATGAGAAAGTTTAGTTCCCCTTGAATTAAGGGTGAACTAGTAGCATCCCATTTTCGATGCTCTTTGGAAGCTTTCAACTAAGTGTTACAGAGAAATAGCACAGTAGTTGGAGTTGTCCTGTACTATTCATCACATTCACAGACCTCCACAGCTTCATCTGCACTGAACGGGACTGGGGTCCTAAGCAGCTTCTCATAGTCATAAAGGAAGCCATTCTCCGCTCTTTCTTTTTTTCTCCTGTGGAAAGTACAGTATTTTATTAATTTTACCGGCTGTTTTTCCATGACATCCATCACGTTTCATCAGAGAAGTACACTACAGTTTCCTGACACTTTGTTTAGATGCTTGAAATTTCCTCTACAGGTCGGTGGCTTTACCTACTTATTAGCTGACAGCTGTTGAAGTTGTTTGCCAATAAAAGAGTTGAGTTTTGCTAAACAAACAAAACCACCAAAACAAACCCAAACCAAAAACCAAACCAAACAAAGAAGCTGTGTGTCCTGCTCAGTTGATTTTATGGGTGGATTTTTCTTAAATATCTCCTTCAGCTGTGTGAATGTAATGTTCTGTAAGAGCATCATCTGGCTGACTCCCATGCGAAGATGCAATAAAGATCCTCGCTTTGCACTTAGGGTCTGACTCCAGCCCGCTGCAGTCAGTCCCGTTGATTTCAGTGAGGTTTGGGTCAGGTCGAACTGACAACTCAGGGTTGTCGCCAATCACTTAGGGTCCCAAAGTGTCCCAAGGCTGAAACCTGTATCTAGCAAGTGTTGAAGTTTACATTCAATGTATGTACTTTTGGAACATGTGCCATAAATCAAAGTTAAATGTCCATGTTTGCACTAAGGATGTTCTTGTGATAAGACTGTACTTTTCAGCATCTTTAACAATAATGCATCTACGGAATTTTTGAGGAAGAGAAAAGAATATTGGACACTCATAATTTAATTTTGTGTTTCTTTGTCTAGTTTATGCTTCTGTAGAACATAGGTACAGGTGATTTGACTCTTAAGCAGATGCGTGCGAAGAGCATCTGGCTGCGGTGAGAGCAGGGTTAACAGTATGCATGCGGTAGTGAACTTGCTCTGTCCCGTCAAAATGAAGCGTTTTATACTCTGGACTAAAGGGGGACCGGCATGATCCGACCTTGATTTGTGAACCAGGGATTCTTAGACACAGTCCCAAATTGTTAAGTTAAAACATGTTGGTGGAGTGGGGTTTTTTTTTTGTCTGTTTGTTTGGTTTTTCTCCCCTTCGGTGACCATTTTTTGGGGGGAGGAATTGTTGAACTGCTTGATGGCTGTGGTTGCTGGGGGGTTCCCCGCCACGCTGGCACGCAGCGGGGGGCGTTGCTCCGGTTCGGGTGGCCGGTGTTGTGGGTAACCCCCGTACACCCTCAGAACCATGACCAGCTGAGTCTGAACTGAGCCACACCGCATGGCTGGAGAGATCCCCCTGCTCTTCAGCCACTGGCAATCCCAGCAGAGAGGTTTTAGGTCACTGAAGGTTATTTCCATCTACTCTAAAACTGGTCACGATGCACTTGCTGGGTGGAGAAGTAGGAGTCTCCTAAGTCACTGTCGGGGCTGTTTATAGTGGTAACAATTCTTGTGGTAACAGAACACACTTTGAGGTACAACTGTAAATATTTGTCTCAAACATAGCACACATTGCATATTAAATGGTTTTAATCTTTTTTTGTCTTCCATAGTTTTAAATCTAAGCTTTTATTAATTTATGAGGTTGATAAGTTCTGCGAATCTGAATGTACAGTCTGAGATTTTTAACGTTTGAAACTTTGCACTCGACATGGTATGTTACTTTAAGTATGCTGTTGAACTAGGCTCTTCATGTATATGTTATTACAAATTACAGTAGAGAATTTTCTCTGACTGCAAGTTTAAATGAACTATATTGTATATGTACCTGTAAAAATGTGTCAAATCTATATTTAAAAATTAAAAACTTGTTAAATAAATTCATACGGGAATATGCATTTCTGTCCAAAGACACCTCTGCTACAGTTCTGGAGGAAAAAAACCCTAATTCTCACAGTGTTGATTTTTTTTTAATTTCTTTGGAACAAATATAACCTTCTCACATGCATTTTGATTTAAAAATAAGCAGTGGCAGATGATCCAATTAGCTTCTCGCTGGATGTAGTGGCAATGAGATTGAGAGGCACCGTAGTGCTCATTCTGACATCTGAAATCGCAGCCGTTGAAACCCTGCCCCGGCTCAGGGTGCCTCCATCCCCAGCCTCCCCTGCATCCCAGCACCGGGCAGCGCCGCCGGGAGGGACCTCTGTGCTCGTGGGTGGGCGTACGGGGCCATGCCGGCATCGACAGCCCTTCTGTGGGTGGTGCGGGAGGGAGAGGTGGTCCTGGGGGCACATCTCACCAGGCGGGAGGGAGGAGAGCCCCCGTCAGCGGGGATGTGCCGGGGTCCTGTACCTGTGCCCGCAGGGTGGTAAAGCCCGTGCACGAGCTGCCCGCGGCCGGCAGCGCAGCGTGCCCTTCCCAAAGACCACGCTGTTTCCCTGTGCGCCCCTGGAGCTTTCCATGGAAGGAGATTGGAGATGAACCAGCACCGATCAGGCATAAACGTCCCTTCCTCTGCGATTATTCCCCTTTCTCAAAGTTGGGAGCAGAGTTGAGCCCGCTGGAGGTAGCCCGGCCCAGAACCTCTGCCTTCCCTGGGATGCCAGCTCCCCTCCCCACACCTCGGTACGGTACGGGCGCCCACCCCGGGCACGGGGGCAGGCACAGCCCAGTGAGGTTTCTCCTGCCTGTTCCGGCCAGGCACTGAGGTGTCCCGCGCTGCCTGTGCTCAGGGGACATCCCGCACGGTCCTTTGGGGAGGGCGATGCACCGTTTCTGTCCCCACCAGCAGCATCCGTGGCCGCAGCCTCTAATTTAACGTGATTAATATGAAGACAAGGACAGGTAATGAGCACTAAGCAGTTCTCTTTATAATCCTAACAAGGCTCAGCAGAAGTCATTAGCATAAAGCCTGCCACTACCTCTAGATTAGTTTTATACAGGTTTTAGGTCATTTATACAGCCGATTTATGCTGTCCTAAAGCAGGAGGAGCCTTTCCTGCCGCCTGTGATCCATCTCAGCCTGGCTTACCTGAAAACGTCTGGCCAAGGGTGCTGTGGGTGCAACGCTTCGCGTGTTTGCCTCCCCCTTGGGCTCCTGCCACAGGGACGATGCGGTATGCCGGTGCCCGAGGCACCCAGTACCTGCCGGCCCCAACCCCTTGCCCGTGGTGCTGCGTGGCAGCTCTGGGCACAGCAGTGGCCCACTGGCCAGGGACATGTGTGAGCCATGCCCCAGCTCATCCACACCAGGCTCTGCACTCGGGATTTGGGATTTACCCCAGCTCAGCAGTGCTGGTGCGTTCACGAATGTAGTAATGGGTAATTAAAAGGGCTTTTGATTTCCACATTTCCACTGTGTTCTCTCAAGTTTTACCTCCCAAGAGCAGAAGTCAGTTCATTTAGAAATGTTTATTAAAACACAACAATTTCCAAAAACATGTAGACTGCTGTGGTCTCTCTTCAACTAACCAGTCCATCCCCCAGCACAGCATCACCTCCCACAGGTTAGGTAAGCCTGGTGGTTTCCTTTATCCACTTCAGGTACTTGGAGACCCTGGTGTAGATGCCGTATTTACCTGGCTTGGCACATTCCTCACCCCAGCTGGTGATCCCCGTGAGAAACCAGGTGCCCTCAATCTCGGTGGTGTAGGGACCTCCGCTGTCACCCTCGCAGGTGTCACTGCCCCCAGTCGGGAAGCCGGCGCAGAACATGTTCTGCAGGATGGTGGTGGAGGTGCTCTTGAGGCAGGTTGGACGGTCAACGAAGGGCACCTTGAGGATCTGGAGGACGGTGGCGGGCCGGCCGCGGAAGAGCATGTTGCCCCAGCCGCTCACCGTCCCCATCCCATGCTTCAGCAGGGTGTTGGTGAACTCCCGGCTGCCGATGCAGATGGGGGTGACGTAGCTGTTGAAGCTGAGCGGCTGGTCCAGCTCCAGGAGGGCGATGTCGTTGTGGTGCTTATTGATGGTGGCGTTGTATGTGGGATGGGGTAGGATTTTCACCACCTTGCGCCACTGCTCCGTGTTGTCGTCCTCGTTGGTGTTGTACTCACCTGCAGAGACAAGCGTGGCGTGGGCTGGACCCTTCCGGGCTGGAGCAGCGAGCACACCCTGATGATGCCATCCCGATGGGATGCCAGCCCAGCTAAGGGATGAGCACCGCATGCCCCAGCCCTCGGGCTGCTCTGAGCCTGCTGCTGGCCAGGCCGCTTGCTCCTTGTCAAGGGGTGTTGGAGGTTCCCCCACAGCACCACCTCCTCGGTCCCCGCAGCCAGCAGGACCCGAACACCTAGATGTGACACCGGACACGCATCGGCCGATCAAGTGCCAAAGGTCCAGCTGATTCTGCCCAGGCTGGCAGCAGTACGACTGTTTCCAGGCTTTGTCACCCTCAAAGGAATATAAGGGGATGTTGCCCTGGCATCAAAGGGGGACAAGGCTCTAGAATTAAAAATCTTTGTTTAAAATAAATTATTTGTTAGTCAAAAGAAACCCAACCTTCCCTTTCCTAAAACCACACAGCCACAGGGCAGAACAGGGTGCAGGGGGCTATAGAATGCCTTCCCCCCCCCAGTGCTCACAGGTGCCCCGAGGTCCCTGCGGCCGGTGCGGGGCTCAGCTGCTTGCCATTGCAGGGAGCCGCCCGCAGCTTCAGGCTCCGGTGATTGAGCTGCTGGCAGCCTGTTACCTCCCCTCCCAGCTTGTGTAACAGGTAGAGGGAAGGGAAAAATGTTCTGTGGTCTCAGGTCAGCAAGCGGGCAGCATCGGGGTCTGCCTGTCGCTGGCTCCCCTCGCCTGGCAGGGGGCTGGCTCTGCTGAAGGCTCAGGAGCAGTATGACTTTTGCTGCTTGCTTTCTGGCAGCCCAAAAGGCTCGGGTGCTGTTAACCCCTGCTGCGGTATTTCCACACGCTTCGCTGTGATCTCCAGAATATATGATCTCCTCTAAACAGTAGCTGCAGCACTCCTGGCCCTGGCAGTGCCCTGTGTCTGCTGCGTCTGTCTGCGAGGAGCAGCACGGAGCCCGGCAAGAGAGGTGAGGCAGCTTTCTGCGTTCGCGCTGGCGCCTGGCGAAGGCGGGTTTGGTGGCTGGTGCTGCTGATGTGCTCTGTGAGGGTGGTGGTTTTTTTTGCAGCAGAGTGTGAATGTCAGCTTTCTCACAGGCTGTGTTTCTACAGCCTGAATGCAAGACAGATGTGGGGGAGACTTTGAGAGGGTTTTTCTTGTGCTGCTTCCTATTGCTGGGGACCTGAAAAAATGCTTCAGGGACGAAAGTGGAGGAGCAAAGAAGGGGAAGGGAGGGGAGTGTTTATTCCACCCTTTGCTATCAATTTTTGGGCCTCCTAGGATGCTATATACAAAGCTGCACACTTAGTGTGAATGCACATGAAGGAATCAGATGTTGCCCCTGCGGTGTACGTGGTGTAGGCACAAATCCGATAGTCCCTGAAGCCCTGCAAAATTGTGGTTTGCTTTCTTGACTCGCTGCCTCTCCAAAACCCTGTCCTGGAAACTCAGCGGTGCTGCAGAGCGGTGTGGGGGTAGCGCAAGGGGAGCTGGCTGGTAACATATCCTAAATGGAAGGGGGTGTGACAGGCAGGAGAGCCTGAAGGGAGAGGCAGCTTCCATGCAGATACAACGAACGCGAGCCCCTGCCCAGGCGGAAATGTGCTTTCCTGGGGGAGCAAGTCTGGTTTTGCACTGGGCGTTTCACACTTTCTCCTGTTAGTGGGTACAAGGCTGGGCTTTGTGCTGGGCTCTAAAGCAAAACTGCCTGAAAGTAGATAGGAAAACAGTGCTGTCTGCAAGCTGCAAGCCTCATCCTGCCAGCGCCGGGCAGGTGGTGCCCAGCCCCGCGGTGCTCAGTCTCCAGGGTCTGGCCAGGCACACCTAGGAGCTCGGCTGCGTTAACATGGAAGATGAAGCACTTGATGAGCTTGTTTCTATAGATATAAACTCAATGTTTCGAAGCTCTGGCAGAATCTGATTTCTGTCACTAGTGCACTTCGTAGTGTTTAAACAGAAAGCAAGTCTCTTCTGCCTCCTCTCAGCGCTGCCTGTAGCAGTTACCAACCACTCCAGTGTTCCCCTCCCGTACCAGATGTCCACGCTGGGGAGAAACAAATAGTCTGGGGAAGCTGATTGTGCCACAGCTGGGAGATGTGGCACGGCGACGCTCGCCAAGGCGCCGTGCTGGGCTATCAGCGGGCTGCCTAGCAGGCGGTCTGAAACTGCTGGGTGCCAGGAGTCAGGGGGGAACACCGTTTTCAAAGTGGAGATACGTTTGTTCCGTGACGTAGCAGCGTCGCTTGCTGTGCAGTCCGGCCACACTGCCCCTGCCTAACTCCCCAGAGACCCTGCTGCAAAAGCACGCTTTCCCACATGCCAGACCAGTTTCCCTACTTCAATCCATAAATACTATTTACTTCTAAAGAAGTTAGAAGAAAAAGCAGCCATCTTCTCCTTACAAGGAGCTAGTCAGGTTACTGGTGCCCCTCTTGGACCAGCTACACGAATCCGTTCTCTGAAAGTCTGAAAACTTGGTGTGACCCCTAAGAAGAGCAGAAATCCCTAGTGAGGTCCTACGTGGCCAGCAGAGATAAAAATCCATCATGCCAGTTGTGAAGCAACATCATAATCGAAGTCCACCAGGCCTTTAAGCAGCCTGGAATCCTCCCCAGCTTGGGTGAGCTTGCCTGTGGTCAGGGCGAGCTGTGTTTGCAATGTGGTCCAGCAGCTCCATGACTTTGGGACCAAGGCCAGACCCAGCTCACTGCTCCCACCAGAGGTGGTGGCACCTGCAGAGACCAGGATGCCAAAACGCTGCAGGCTGCATCTGGGGCCTTGGTGCCCTAAAGCTCCTCGTGCCACCTTGCTGCCCATCCCGTGGGTGCAGGGCCCAGGGCTCTGTGCAATGCCTTGTGCCCGGCCGGCGTGAGCCCTGTCCCACGTCCCTTGTCTGCGCCGGCCCGATGCCACCCTAGGTGCTCACCTGCCACGGCAGAGACGTTGTCACCTGGGTTCAGGCAGTGTGCCGCCGTCACTACCCATTTCTCGTTGATGATGGAGGCGCCGCAGAAGCCCACGCCGTTGCTGTTCACCAGATAAACCTGTGGGATCAGAGGGAAATGACACCTGTGGGTTTGTGTAAATCGGAGGGGAAGAAGAGTGGGATATGTGGGGTTTTTGGCTGTAGGGCAGGCTGTGTTCAGGTCATACAGACCCAGTGCTGCCAAAGATGCTGCTCCTCGGGCGGTCCCCATCCCTCCGTTCCCTGCCGCAGAGGGTGGCCAACGCTGCCCCGCACACGTGTTAGTGCCCCGTTGCGCTTCTCCTGGCCTTCGCTGTGCCCCGCACAGAGACCTCGGCATGAAACTCAGAGCATCCAAATACGAGCACTTCCACACGTACCTCCTAGAAGTGACTCAATTTGAGCTGGTGAACTAGGGCCGGAGGGCAGCGCAGGCTGCCAGTGGCGGCTGCTGCTGCGGGGCACGGTGCCTCCGAGTGTCCGTGGGTGCAGACTGCCCGTGGGGCATCCAGAGAGGAGACAGGAACATGGTTTGTAAGGCCCTTCGCTGGGATCTGAGCCCCACAACCACCTGGCGCCCGGGGGGATGCAGCACCGCTCCGGGCTGCTGCCTGAATCCCAGCAGGCTGAGCATCCTCCTTTGCCAGCTGGCAAAAGGGCAACTGAGATTTTTTCCGGGGGGTGCCTGGTGAGGTAAAGGACTCCGTGAGCACAGCCGCTTGGTGGGCTTGTAGCACGTGAGTTGACTTTCTTTATGGATACTGATTTCTCACAGTTAACTTTCTGGTTCCCCCCCCGACTCCCTATGAGTGCGCAGTGGGTGCCAGCATCACCTACGGCTTGTCCCGCGGACGGCTGTGCCGCAAAGCTCTGCATGGCTAGGGCAACGGTGTGGCCTTTCAGACAGAAGACATGACCTCCCAACAAGCCTCCTGCCACTGCTTCTGGTGGCTGTGTGTCCCCCCAACACATTACTGGCTTTTTTAGCTCTGAAATGGGAGGCAGACACGTGCTCCTGGCCTATCTGCACACACCCTGCTCACTGCCGCGCTCCCTCGGCAGATGGAGAGGCATCGGCTGATACGTGTGAACGGGCATTTACGTCCCTGTGTGGTCAACTTTTCACTGGCGTCACCGGTGTCGGTCTGTGTCAGAGCTTGAATGGAAAGAGATTTGCCATTCCTAAAACCTCATCTGAATTTAATATTTTGTAGTCTCAGCCACTGAGATTTCTGCACTTGCTGAAGCCAAAGTAGAATTTAAGGACAGTAGATGACTTTGAAACAGATCCAAGCTAGGAGCTAACTTCTCTTTTGATGACAATTTAGAAGCATTTGCAAAGTGATGGGCTGGAGGAGGTTTCTTTGCAGCCCCCCCTGACCTGTGATGTCACTTTTGGTGAGGTAGAGATGACTATGATGTCGCAAGCAGGATATGGGGTTGGGTAAAGAGAGAACAGCTGGATTTGGTAGATGTCTACAAGGACAGATCCTTTGTTGGTGTAAATTATCATGGATCTGTTGAAACTGATGGAGCAAAAAAAGGAATTGCAGTGTTCCTTGCAAAGCTGTACCTTGCAAAGCTTCCCTCCCTTGGCCTCTGGCTTCATCTTGGTAAACTACGTGAACTTCTGGGGAATCTGTTGCTATAGCTCAAAACTGGATCCTTTGTGTCTCACCAGATAAAGCTGCTGTGACTCTGACTTCTAGCTTTTTTGCCAAGGTAGACCCCCAGCCAGGCAAGTTTTGTTGCTGTAGTGTAAAACTGTGTACAGAAAGAAGCTGTGTTCCTGTCAGACTTGAGACCTGTTGCTAAACTAACCTCAGAGATGAGCTTTGGGTATGGAGAAGTAAGATGATCCTGCATTCAGAAGGAAATGACTAGACAGAGCCATTGCTGGGGTTACGGGAGAGCTGCAGAAACAGCCAGTACCTGCCAAGGCACCTCGCCTCTCATGCTGTCCGATCCACCGACCACCCGGGTGCCCGTCTTAATTATCGGTGTGATTTTCGTGGTGGTGGCAGTGCTGGTTTCCGTGACGTTGTCAAGCACCTCGTCATGGGCATCATCGTGGTCATCGGTGGTGATGTTCCAGTGCTCAAAGGTGTTGATGGCTCGGGTGAGCTTGCTCTTCGCTTCAGGAGCCGTGATCCTCCCGCAGGGATACGGCACTGGGAGAGAAAGAGTCGTGGTTATGGCTGGCTGCACGTCACGCTGAGAGTTGCAGCAACCGAAGGAGCAGGCGAGGGACAAATGCTGCCTCGTCTCAGCTCCCTGTTTTGGAGCCAACACGGGAGACGCAGGGCTGCGGGCCGGCTCATGCGTTCTCCGTGCAAACAGATGCCTGTGCCTTTGAGCTGCAGCGCAGGTAACGTGGAAGAGCAGCAGACAGATAAATGGTTTCTGGGCTTTGGAAATTAATTGTGAGCAGCTTTTAAAGAGAAGAAAGCTTGTGAGAGAGAGCGCACGGCTGACGGGACGGTGCAGCTGTGCCTGTGTTTCGTGGGGTGCCGAGGTGCGTGCCTGGGAGCCTCGCCGCAGGAGCCGGCCGGGCGCTTGGCTGACATTTCTGCAGCAAGTAACTCTAGTACAATAAAAGTCCAGCTGGGAGAGGGCAGGAAATAATATCTGCCAATTGTACAGATAATCCCGCTTGGCACCAAGGTGAGGAAAACATTAATAAACTCTTTCTAGAGTTGTAGATTTTCTCTGTTAATGAAGATCTCATCTGCAGGCTCGTTTCAGGCGAGCTCTTCCCATTTCTCTCCTACGCAGCGTGTGCTGAATTCCTGCTGACAGTGGCAGTCAAAATAGCAAACAGCATCAGGCATTGTCTTTCATCTGAAAAGCTTTCAGCAGCACTGTGCAAACAAACATTAGTGTAAAATCAGATGTGAGTGTGGCCTACTGAGATTTTACTTTTTTTTTTAACCAGTCCGGTTTAGGATTAGGACGTAAATAAGCGTTGAGTGATGGAAAGTGCTACCTGTGAGGTTAGGTTAGGAAATGAAGGTTTCGGAGCCAACACAAGCTAAGCTTTTGCAGGAAGGGCAATTACCCAACCTGAAAGATGATCTTATTGCTAACAGTAAAACTTTCTGGTCCAATGAAAGTGATACGGCATGTTGGGCAGCACAGGCCTGAGCTCTTAATGATCTCCGTTACCAGAAGGACTCCCAGCCTAAGCTACTTCCCACACCACCTGCTGAAAGTCAGCGTTTTTGGGAGCTCAAAGTGTTCCTGGCTGTAGCTGTCGGACCTTCAGACACTAACTCAGCTCTGCAGGTGCCTGCACGCTAGATTAGGTGTGCCAGAAATATGATACCAGCAAATGTTAAACTGAGCTTAGATGACAATTTTTTTGGTTCTCAATCTCCTCTTTCCTCCGCCAGATGTGCTTCTGAGATGCTCATGGCCAATTAACTTGCTGCGTTGTGGTGGGATGGTATTGCAAGTGTCGCTATTGTAACAGCCTAGGAGCGGGGTAAAGTTGGAGAATATAACAAAACCCAGCTATTCTTTAGCCCTTTTTCAAGTTTCAACCTCAAGCAATGCATTTCCCCTCCAGCCCTTAGGCTGCCTTTCCATTTTGCTCCCCAGTACCACAGCTGAGATAGAGTGCATTTCTCTTTGAGGGTCTTTGTGTGAAGATACACACTGGTGGGAGGACATCACCACCACAAAACTTCACTTGCCTCTACCCAGCTCAGGTATGATGTCCAGCCATCAAACGGACCATCAGGAGGACTTACAGTAAGAAAGATTGCCTTTTGTTCTGAAAAAGCCCAGAGCATCCTCGATGTAGGATCAGTAACTAAATGGTAGCTCTTACTGGGAAAACATGGGAGGGAGCTCTGGATGGATGGGAACCAGCGTGTATTCTCGTGTAGCTGAACATACTTCTCTCTCCAGAAAACTACTGATCCATACCTAGAAAAATAAGATGGCCACAAGCGGCAGAGTTGCCTGTGTGAGTAGCTATCTGAAACAAGCATTTACCTTATGCGCTAATTCCTGGGCACCTACCTTCCTTCTCCACCCACTGAGGCTAAAAAAAGGGTGTTTAAATTGCATCCTTTGAGGCTGACCCCACATCTGCCGTTGGGAAAGTCTAGGGTCAGGCTCTTTACATTTGCTAAGCAGGAAAACAAGTCAGTTTTCCAACAGGTTATTGTATTTCTATGAGAATCACGTATCTAAATTCAGAAGACGACCTTGGAAACTTTCACCCAAATCTCTTAAAAGTACTTGAAAAGTTAACCTGCAGGTTCACAGGACTTTCCATCTTCATGAAGTTGATAGCCAGTGGCACAGGAACACACAACTTTCTGTGGCGGGTCATGCCTGCAAAAGTGCTTGCAGCCTCCATTTTTAATAGCACAAGTGAAATCTGAAAGACATTTAAACAAAACTGTGACAGCTCTTTTGAAATACAACTGATCAGAGATTTGTTGGGACCTGGGCCTTTGGACTCAGCCTATAACCCACTCCAGTTGTTCCAGAGCACGGAAAATGGATCCCTGTTTGCAAGAAGAGTGTCCTCCTTCCAAAGCACACGCCTGTTCTTCGTAAAGGAGTGCTGAGCACCTCTTTGAGAAGGCAGGTTGAGGAACAGCCCTATGAGAGGTCCTGCTGAGCCCTAGTGCAGCCTCCTGCCTCCAACAACTGCGTGCTGTCTGAAATTTGGCAGCCTGACCCTGAAGGACTCCTGCAAATATTTGGTTATGGGCCACGTGATTTCCCCTTCGTGGAGCTGCTCTCCTCCCCCCTCTGCTTACGGCAGTCCAGCTCGGGAGCAGATGCTAGTGGAGAACTCCGTGTGTTAATGGGAGCAAACCCTGAACCCAGGAAGGGCTTTGTCCTGGGATTATCGCTGGGCTCTGAATTTAAAACGTCAAGCAAAGCCATATGTTCTTCCTGACACACCAATAAATCATCGCAGCCTGACGTGGAAGACCCTTTTCAGCAGGGTGTTTGATGAAACAGGTCCCAAGCTCAGGCACGGCGAGACTCCTGTGACTTGCCCGCAACTTCTCCCACCCCACCTCGTGCTCTCTGTGGTGGGAACACCATCTCTTGGAGTTGGGAAACCACTAATCCACAGACGCCCTTCTAATTCTCAGTGAGTTTTCAAATAACTTCACAGCAGATTAACTCCACTCCTACTTCCTCAAGGACACCTCCCTTCCTGTAGCCATTTTAATGCCATCATTTACTATTTTTACAGAGCTCCTTTTCACGCCTCACTTCTAGCTCTATTTTTGTTCCTGTCTCACTTCCACGAGAAATCTGCAGTGAGACGATTTAAATTTGATGCAGCTTTGAAATGCTCTTTTTAACGTACACTCCTCTCTTGCCAGAGCAGAAGCACAACTAGAAAGAGAATCTTTTATTAGTGCAGTGAGTCTAGCACATTATGCGAGCCGCACAGCCCCTGATTATATTATAAATGTAAGAGCTGAATATCCCTCTTGCTTAAATTATCAGCTGTTTGGTTTTCATAAACTCCTCAACCCATCAGGAAAATATTCGCCTTTTGTTTGCCTTCAGAATCAAGGTTGCTGGTGATAATTATAATTATGAATTTAGTAGAGTGCCGTTGAGAGGAGGTTGCGATAATCCTGCCCTGCTCAGCACCTGCTGCTCAGCCTGGTGTGAGGAATGGAGAGCGGGAGTGAGAGCGTGGGGGCCCCGCCGGGGTCGGTGGAAAACCGTGGCTTTCAGCGGGTGAGCACGTCGTCCCCTGATTGACAAGCAGCCCCGGAAAGGCTTGTGCTGGGGAGATAAAGAATGGTCTCTGTGTCAACATTTGCGCTGGCAGCCGCAGCGTGCGGAACAAAAGACCTTGAGCCTGAGTCTCGGTTGAACCCTGTGTAAGAGCAGGCATCTCGGTGCTCAGCGCAGGTGGAGCTGGGGCTCCATCAAGGACAGGAAAGGACAGAGACATTCCCTCCTGTACCCCTGAGCATGTCCCCCTGTAATCCCATTGCCAACGGGCTGAATTTGCGTGTTCATAAAGTGCCTTACAGCAAGACAACGTGTGTCTGAAACAGCCCTCTAGTAGGATGACATGCTACTCCCACTTCGATCCGATGGGATTTCAAGTAGGGCACAGGATGAGCCCCCAGTACGTACCTATCTCACAGTTTCTGCCTTCGTACCCAGCTGGGCACCAGCACACGTAGGAACTTACTCCATCCTTGCAAACAGCTCCATTTTTGCATGGATTGGGGTCGCACTGATCTCCATCTTGGAGAGAAGACAGGAGAATTAACAAACATAAGCATCCACCACTATGGAAAATAAGTCAGATCCTGGTACCCAAGTGCACAACAGACAAGGTCAGAGCTTGGGTAACAGCAGTGCTGTACCCAGAGTCCTAATTAGATACCCTGTCCCATGTGGGCTAATTCTGCTCATTTCAGCAGAATCTCTTCAGTCTCCCTTATGCAACATCTCAACTGGATCTCAAGTCTTGGCTAAGTTAGACAGACAAAGTTAGAAGGTTTACTTCTTCAAGAGTGGTTAGAATTTCCTAATCTGGGTTATTTTAACACCACTGCCTTTGTTCTCTGAAGGTTTGGGCCTGTCCGCTTGAGTTTGAAGGCCTCTCTCTGTATTAAGATTGAGATCCTCAATCATTGCTCTTTCTTTCTAAGTCTGGTACTACTGTTAACTGGTCTAGATTCTGCTTTACATGTCAGGGCTTTTACTTTCATGCAGTACCCAGTATTGCAAAATTAGTGATCTAATATTTTGGAACAGTAAGTCCGTGACGTTAAATTACAGGGAAGCGTGCTTTGAAATGGTAATGCAAGGAGGAAGGGGAGTGTTGGTGTGTTGGTGTCCTGCCAGTAAGCGTGGCTGTTAGTGGTGCTTTGAGGCACGGGATGGAAGGCAGGAGGCAGCTTGCAAACGTGGACAAAATGGTTTGGTCTTGTCTAAGGCATGGTATCTGTGTTTGCACAGAAGGTGTGGATCGCGGCTCTCGTGGCTGTCTGGTGAGGGCAGTCGGAGCTTGGTACCACTTGGGTGCTGCGCAAGGCTCGAGCTCCTGCGGGCTGCTGGGAACAGCAGCTTGTAAGCTGAGCTGTAAACCAGGCACTTTGGATGGTAGGGGAATACATGGCAGTGTATTTTGAAGAGCTAATTGGTTACAGTGGCAGGGAAACAAATGCAGTGTTGAGTTTCAGCAGTGTTTTTTTTTTCAGAGGACAGTCCTACAATGGAAATGTAACTTTTTTATTTTATAGTCTGGATGGACTAATCTGAATTATTTAAGGCTTTTTTAGTGAGATGTTCTGGGCGCTTTGCCAATCTACAAGGCAGTTCATTTATTGAAATGTCCTTAAAATTAGTTTCAGATGTTTTAGTGGGCATTGAAATCTTTTTGGTAAGGGACTGAGAAGTCGTTGGGGATGGAGGATGAAAGGGAAAAAATTGATGGTGGAAAGAGAATGGTGGAGAAGCAAGGGTCTGGGACCACTGGTGTGAACTGCAGACAGCTGTTTGCTATGATCATGTTGAGGCTCTGCTTTAGTATGACATTTCCAGGGATTCATGCTGTGCTGGCACAAGGCTGTGCCTTGTCTGGAGATCTCTGCTCGAGAACAGAGCATTGCTCAGGGCTGCAGGGGTGTTAATTATCGCTGTTGTGTTTTACTCTTCTCCACAGCTGAAACTAGGAGCCCTGAGTCTGACCCGGGCTCAGCAAATCCAGTGGTCTGTGTGAACGGGTTCTGTTCTGTGAGGTGTTTAACGTTTGTTCAAAAAAAGCCTGCTTGAACAAAGAAAATGTTAAGTGATTATGTTTTTGGCTTGTGGTTTGTATACAAATGGGACAGGCCCGGGCTGGGTGGCTGTGGGATTTAGGGTGCGTGACTCTGACTAACTCTGTCATAAAACAGTTTCTGAATGCTGGAATACATTTGTTTCACAAAACATCTGCTACTTATGCACTGAGAGATTAATATTATGCGTTTGAACATGAAGAAAGCAGCTCTTACCAATGTATGTTTTCCAAAATTCCATCTGCAAAGGAAAAAAAAAAAGTTTCCTTTGATTTCTGATTTCTGGGCACTGCCTGACTGAAGTAGTAAAGGGATGACTCCAAAGCTAAAGCAAAAGACCTGCAGGAAAGCAGCCACCTCCATAATCCCAGTGGTGACCAACAAGCCTTCAAAGCAGTTCCCCAGCCCAGCTGATGGATCACAAATGAGAATAAAATGCGATAGATGCTGCACTTGGCCCCTGCAGGGTTTCCCCTTGTTGTTCGCTCCGTCTTCCCCCTCTGCGCCTCACCCAAAAGGCCCCAGAAGTGGGGGCTGGGGGGAACAAGGTGTTGCCATTTTGCAGCAGCAATACTCACTGCTTTTTCTGTGTTTTCAAACACTTCTCGGGCTTCTTCAAAGCTGCATTTTTCTTCTATGCACTCTCTCTCGAGGTTCCCAGGAATGACTTCTTCCAGTCTGTTAGAATTGGCTCTCTTTTGCCTGTGCAGAACGGAGCTCGCCTCTTTGTTCTCGATGAAGACTGTAATTTGAAAAGAAATAGTGGGTAGAGAGGAGCACGCGCCATCATGTGATGCAGCTGGGGTGGGCTGTCAGGGCCCTGTTCCTCCAGAAAGCGAGCCCTTTCCATGTGTTTACCCCCCCATTGCCCCATGGTTGGAGACGTTTCAGGAGTGTTATCATCTACTTGAAGTTTCTTTGGTGTCTAACTTAAGTGCAATCCAGAGGATCAAACCTGGAGAACCAGGAGTCAAAGAGGGTGGTTAGGAGCACTGAAGTTTGATGTTTAAAATACCCTAAAGCAGATGGTGTGTGTACCCTGGCAGCCCAGGAAGCCACCCGTGTCCTGGGCTGCATCACAAACAGTGTGGCCAGCAGGGTGAGGGAGGTGATTCTCCCCCTCTACTCTGCTCTTGTGAGACCCCCCTGCAGTGCTGCATCCAGCTCTGGGGTCCTCAGTACAGGAAAGACGTGGAGCTGCTGGAGCGAGTCCAGAGCAGGTCACAAAGCTGATCAAAGGTCTGGAGCCCCTCTGCTACAAGGACAGGCTGAGGGAGCTGGGGTTGCTCAGCCTGGAGAAGAGAAGGCTCCAGGGAGACCTAATTGCAGCCTTCCAATACCTAGAGGGGACCTATAGGAAAGCTGGAGAGGGGCTGTTTTTTAGGGAGTGTAGTGACAGGACAAGAGGGAATGGATTTAAACTAAAAGAGATTATAAACCAAAGATTTAGATTGGACATTAGAAAGAAATTCTTCCCTGTGAGGGTGGTGAGGCCCTGGCACAAGGTACCCAGAGAAGCTGTGGAGGCCCCATCCCTGGCAGTGTCCAAGGCCAGGCTGGATGTGGCTTTAGGGAATCTGGTCTAGTGTAGGGTGTCCCTGCCCATGGCAGGGTGTTGGAACTAGGTGATCCTTGTGGTCCTTTCCAACCCAAACCATTCTATGATTCTACCCTGCTATCATAGATGCACAGACCAGAATAAGCTACTTTAGAGGAGAAAATAATAGCCTTTTTCATGCTGCTGCCTGGTGACGTCTTGTTTGGATACTGAAATTGCCCTGCTTTGACAGTCTCTGCCTGTTTCGGCTGTGAAAGGCCATTTGCCTCTGCAAGAAGCTGTGGCCCTTGGAAACCACGGGCCATTTGCTTCTCTCCCTGCTCTTCACCCTTGCCCATGTGCATGGTACCACCATTTCCTGCTGGCAGGAGGGGGGAGATGAGTCCTCCTCATGCCCCTGGGCCAGGTCATCTTAACGAGGTGGTGTGCATCCACCTTCAACTTGCTGGCCAAGCTCCTGGGCAGAAACCACCAGCAGAGTTCTGCTGGTGCTGCAGTGATCCCCAGCCTAGGCAGGACGTCTGTGGTGGCCATCAGCCCTGTCACAGTGGCTGCCTGGTGAAGGGCACAAGGACATGCTGTCCTGTCTTGGTGCTACCACAAAGGGTCGCCATACATCCCATCAGCAGGGGCAGCAGCAGCTTCCCCATGGTAGCTGCCTGGCAGGGTTTGCTCCTGACCCACCTTTTGGAGACCACTGTCTCTGCTGAGCGCTCTTCCCCCATCCCACCACTCTAAAAAAGACATTATTCACCCAGACGAGCTTCCTGCTTTGCCTGCTCAGCCTCTCCTCTCCCTCCACCATTAGTGCTCGCAGCCATGTCGTTTTTTGTCACCAGATGGCACAGCAGAGCAGCTCGTCTTGGAGCTGCTGGTGGCCACTCTGGACATGGACCCTTATCTGAGGGCTCTGTGCTGGAAGGGGTCCAGGCGCCTGTGGGTCTGCCCCCAGAGGATTAAGGAGAGTGTAAGCTCAGCCAGGAGGGCAGAGAGGAGGGTGGGGGGCAGGTACCAGCCGCTTGTTCCTTCTCATGGCAAACTTCTGCTCTTGATCCAGGGCAGATCCCAGCCTCTCTGAACCTGCAGGAGATTGGGTTTGTTGACCTCTCATGAGACCCAGACAGGTTACTCTGATTCACACCATGCCACTGACAGTGTAACCCACCCCTTCACCTAAAGATCTCTCTCCAAGAGATTGAATTAATTGTTTTTACAAAGCTTTTAATCATTGTGCAGCAAGCTTGCGCCTCTGCCTTCCTCATGCTAGGGTGGTTTTCGTTAAAAACAAAAAGGGGTGCATTAAAATCCTGGCCTTAATCTATCTGCTTTGCAGTAGATATTGATGGGTGAAGCACTGCCCTCTGAAGAAGCCTGGCTTGTTTCAAACGCTGCAGCCCCCGTGGGGTGGCCGGTCCCCTCCCAGCTGCAGGGGTATGGTTTACGTGTGGAACATGAATGTACACCCCCAAGGCTGAGACCATGGAGGCACTGGGAGGCACAGCCTCGGTGGAGGAGACCTGCCCGCTTCTCCCCATGGCATGGGCTCCAGCCTCCAGCTTGTCCCCAAGCAGGGCAGAAAAGGCTGAGGTGGGAATGATGGAGCAGCCTTCCTTGGCTTTGCAACCCTGTTGGGGTCTCCGTGTGCTCAGGCCGCCCCATGTGGGCACAGCCATGCGTCGCCCCGCGTAAAGTGAGGCAGCTGCGTAGGACCCGCTCCTTCGTCTCTTCCCGGTGGGATGTGCCAGGCAGGTGCCCTTCAGTGGAGAGAACTCATTTTAAGGAACGCAGCTTTGCTCCCCTCAGACCCCTCTAGGCTTTCTCAGTTGCTTCCTGATCCTGCATGTTTCTTTACAAGCAAACCGTGATTTGAACTGAAGGTTGCAGGCCCCACAGGGTCACAGGCACCGTACTCACCCTGACCGGCAACCATCCTCGCACCGAACACACACTCACACATAACTTACCAACTTCAGAACCAGTATCTGACAGAGTGAGATGGGTTTCTGGGCCAAGGGGTTGTGGGGAGAGACCTGTCCTGCCAGCTGAATGAAGTGTTTTCTAGGAGGTACGCCTCAGTGGGCGCTTCACACTGGGCCCACTTTGCATTGCTAAGCAGACATTTTAGAAAGAGACCTTTCTTTTTTTTTTAAACCTGTTACTTGCAATGTTTTAATGAAAGAAGAAAGGGCAGCCTTCCACCAAACAAGTACTCGCACTGGATGTCAACCCATCTCTGCTGGAACCGTAGCTGCTACAGATAAATCAAGCAACAGCCCGCATTACTACGTGTGATTGCCCACATCCATCAACTGCTCTATCTCGTCGGCAATTTTGGCTGCATCTTACAGCCTTTGTCAAATTCATGCTGGGTTTGGCTTTAAAGAATTGTTGCAGTGGCAAATCCAATGACTATTTCGTGGGTGGGAGTACTTGCCTGTACTCCAGGACAGAGCGGTGGCACACGCAGAGGTGTGGATGTTACTCCACCAGCCACGCTCTCCCCTTTGTTCCTTCTCTGCCTGGGTGCGTGCATTCTAAAATGGCTGAATCAGGCTCTGGAAGCTTAAAAGCTGCAAAAATTCCAGAAAAAATCCCTTTCTTAAAATTAATCCCTGTGACACACTCTGCCTAAAATCAGCATTAAAACTATTATTTCATTCCCAAGAAAAGAACCAGAGCTTTAAAGAGAGGAGCTATGAAACACAGCAGTCTCTCTGGGCTCTCATCTCTTATGAGACCGCCCAAGCTGTCCCACCGTCAAGTGACAAACTGTCCCTTCACCCGTGCCAGTACCCCCCGCCCCCAAAGGTGAAGGACTTGTTAGGTTTTCAGTGAACCCACCTGTATTTTCAGTACCAAGACAAGCTCCCAGAAGACAAATGGAGAGTACGAGGGGGATATTTGCCATCTTCTTCCCACTGCCCAAAGCTCTTGCTGACAAATTGTTCAGGTGGTGGAGCTCAGTCGATAGTTCCAAAGTGCAAGTGCTTGTTTGTTTACTCTGGGTAACCCTTTAATTTAAGGTCCCCAGATGTGTCACTGCTGAAGCCTGAAATGGCAGCATGGGTGTTATTGGAGGGGGCATGTCCATGTACACGAAGCCTTTTAGGTAGCTGCAATCCTCAGTCTCATCTTCTGATGAGACTTCTACTGCCATGTTTGTGGGTTGAGCATGGCACAAGAGTAAATTAATTCAGCTTCAGTGAACCTCTTTAAAGCACTGCATTTCCCACTCCTGTTCAGGTGATGTTATTGGCCATATGAAGGTCCACAGTAGCATGTTCAAAAGCTTCAGCATGGTCCACGCTTCATCCAAAAGTGCTGGCACAATTCCCTTGAAGACAACCCTACAGATGATGTTTTCTCTCAGGGACCAGGCGTCCTTGGAACAGGGCTGTGACAGCCAGCACTGCATGGTCTCGCGCAAGTTATTTAATTAAAAACCTGGATGATGCAAGGTGAGATTATTGATCTTTTATCCAGATCTGCTGGGGCGAACTCTGAAATACCATGGGGTTTCCTGGGTCCCGTACTTGAGGCCACAGGAAGGAACCTGCTATCTGGTGGCTTGGACAGTGGGCTGGCAGAGGGATGTGCTGATAATATGTCGGCTCTGGGGCAGGGAGAGTGTACAGACTCCAGGCAGGTTCACAGGTTGCTCCTGATCCACACTGGCAAAAGAGTGGGCTGAAAGGAAGGGAAGCTGGTGAAATGAAACAGGAAAAAAGCAGGCTTCCTGCAGGAAAGAAAGAGCAGGTTTTCATGTGAAACCATTCATATTTAATGGTGGTTTACTTGCAATTTTTAAACCCTATTTCTTCCCTTCTTCTGACTTTTCATTGATATGAAGAGCTATTTCGAGGTGATTAATTGTTTTTGGGAAAATAGTGAATATTGCAAAACAATAAATGAAACATTCACTTCCGAAAAGGTCAAAAATCTCCCTCCACCGCCCCCTCTTTAAGGAGCTGTGGGGAAAGCAGGCCAAGATCATTCATCCCACTCTGAGGAGGGCTCGTGGGCTTCATCAAAACCTGCTTCCCAGTTTCTGCTCTCCCCCCAGTCCCCCGTGCACAGGGCCGAACTGAAACCCACCATTGCACCCATGCGCATCTGGGGCTTGCAGTGCTCTGCCCAGCTACAAAAAGATCTGGGACAAGAGAGACATTCTGAAGCAGAATTCCATTTCTGAGTGTGGCCTTTGTGCTTTTGCCTCTTGGCATTGGCTTAGCTCTGATACGGTGAAGAGACGAAGAGCAGCGAGAGGCTGACAGGCTCTGATGACTGGTTAAAGCAGAAGAGCTGGAGGAAGGGAGCTGGCAGGTTTCACCAGTTCCCAGCAAAGCAAGGTGGCTATTCTGCTATTGTCAATGCCAGAGAATTCCACGGCGCGCCACGAGCGCTCACAAACAGGCTAAAGCCATCCGGTGAGGCGCAGGGTGCGTAGGGTGTTGGAGGTGCCTGTGTCTCACAGGCTGGAGAGCTATTAGTTGCCATGAGCCTGCAATCGCCCTTGGGTAGTTGTTAAAGCATTTGCTTGAGGTTATGAACCGTAAATTCCGTGCGCCCGGTCCAAAAAAAATTAATACCGTTCCTTTGTGCAGCAAATGGGACAGATGTTTATGGTTGCGTGGGTATTTGGAGTTACTTTTGTGTGTAGAAAGGGCAGATCAGCTGCAGGTACACAGGAGATGCTGAATGTGAGTTACAGCCCTGTGAGATCCGGGTTGCCTAGGTGGGAAAGAATTCTTTATTTTCCCTTTCTTGAGCAAACAAAAGGTCCTGAAACCTATAATTCATCTAGTTTCCTTTTGCTCCATTTGAAATGATCTTTATTCAGCACTGACAGTAGCTTTTGTTATCAAATTTCTGTGGTAGATAAATGAGTTAGGATGAGGTAATGTGCTGTTGATGTAAATTGAATGCAAAGTGAAAAAGGTAATGATCATCTCATTTTCTGTGCACACGAAAATGCAAATGTGAGGAAATAAATTGAGCTAAAACACTGAAACAATACATCTCCTATCAATAAAGAGGAGTGTACAGAATGGCCTGCCGTAACAAAGGATAATTAGAATCTCATTACTGTAAATATTTTACTTTAGAACATAGGTCGGTCAAATTATTTTTAGTTTATGCTGCATATTTCACTTGTAATAGTATTTGCAACATTATAGCTAATTAATCTTCACAGAGAATGCCAACATTATTAGAATAAACAAGACTATTAATACAAATAATGTCTATTGTTTACTACTATTGCTGTCAACCTCTGGGGCACTAAATTGAAAGTAAAGTCTTTCTTTTCATTTATTCTGCAAACAAAATCCCCAGCATTGCAGTCCCCACCGTGGGCACTTTGGAGAGGAAAGCTTTGCTGTTTAGGTGGATGACATCAATTAAATATCGCATCTGAGTATATTTTGACTTGGTGTTCTACGTTCTCAAAAGAAGACTGTTTAAAACACACACCCAAGCCATGTTCCTTCCTATTAAAAAGGCTTTCTGTTGCAGCGAGCTGTTGGGAGATGTCTGTTCTGCTTCGAGGGGTTAGGTTTGGGTCTTTCCTTGTTGAAATACCTCTTTATTTGTTAGAACAGAACGGTCAGGCACATGTGGTCACTGGGCACGTGTTTGTGTCAGAGGCAGAAGGAGTTGGCAGGGGTGCAGGGCAGCGTGTTCCTGGCAGGGCCACCACCTCAGGCTTGGGGACTGCCCATCTTTCGGAGAGGCTTTCTGCTGCAAAGCAAAATGAAGTTTAGGAGAAGTCAGAACAAGAAAGCCATTTCCATTTTAATCTGATAGATTTTTTTTTATTTTTTATTTTAAATGTGCTCCGGCTGCACTGATCAATAATGTTAAACAGCCCGATGGCTTGAGGATCTTGTTAAAGGATTGTTCATGATCTCCCTTGTCTCCAAACGCGCTCTTTTAAACGAAAAATCCTCGCTCAAAACCTGAAGGAAATTACAATTTGCCCTCACCCTCTAGACAGCTGTGGTAAGTAATCTTTCCTTAACCAACAGCAAACAAGCTATTTCTGGAAAAGCAGTGAAAGTACTGCATGATTTATTTTTTTTCCTCCTTCTTTGTTTGATTACTTTGAAGTCCCTGGCTTTTTCTGGAGCAGCGATTGTGGGAAGTTATCCAAATGGCAGCACAGCCGTGGAGTCCTTTGCAGTGCCTATCATTCTGTTGCAGTGATTAATATACTGGAGAAAGTGAGAATTCTGTTACAAGTCCCATAGTCACTGAAGGTGCTGGGGTGTATTTGGACGTGGGTGGCATTAGTGGCATCCCCCAGGGGAGGATACGCCCTCAGCTTTCACAGGTGGGACGCAGAAGCCTTGTCCCCGTGGCTCGGGGCTGGTGGGATCGCAGGCACAAGGAGGTGCTGCTGATGACTTGAAATCTGTGCTGCGGGAGGGGTATTCAAGCAAAAAGGAGGTGGCCAGATCTGGTGCTGTGAAATCATACCACGACCAAGTCTCAGTGATGGCAGCATACAGTTTGTGCAAGAGCTGTGTTGGCTCATAGCTACCCCATCTCTGAAAGCCTCTCCCCTATTCCCCCTATCCATCTCAGGGCTTTTAGTTCCTGTCTTGGCCATTTTTCTTTTGCTTTTGTGCACAAGCTTCAACGCTTGTGCCAAGAAACAGGCTCCCCTTGCTGAATTCCCTCCAGACACATCCGTTGCAGTTAGCACTTAAGCTCCGTCCCTCCCATTTTATTCAGTTTTTAATTAGACTCCTGAACAGGAGCACAGAGCAAACTCTGCTTTTATCTGGGAGATCCTGTGGCGGTGAAATATTTATGGGAAGTAAATAACTGTTGGGAAGTAAATAAATCCCTTACTCTACATAAGTGTAAAAGTGCTTTGAAATAGTCTCATTCGAATAAAAGCTCCTCACGTTGAGTGGCAGTAAGAAACAGCAACACAGGCAAAAAATTCCCAATGTAGAAGGTAAACACAATTACTAATTCATGGAGCAGCACGTTTCACAGTAGCAGCTTTAATTTCTTCTTCGCAGTTTGGTTTTAAATAGGCCAGATTAAAAGGAAATCTGGATTTGGTTTGGTCACCATCTTTTTGGAAAGCAGAGTGCAAGCGTGGATAGACACAGCAAGCTGCTGAAGTTGTTCTAAATTTAGACTTTGCTGTTTCCACTTCAAACTCTGGATAAAGCAATTAAACAAAGCTCAGAGGAGGCTCTTGTAGGTTTTGATGGGTCAGGTAGATCACCAAGCTCAAACATCATCGTACAGAGCAAGAACTAAATTAAATATAAACTCAAGAGCTGGCTTGCTGCTGTGTGGGGGATAGAGGCTCGTCCCGCTCCAGGCGTGCTGACATGAGCATGATTTCTGGAGGTTTCTTTGAAATGGATCTCTGAAAGGTGTTTCCCTCTCCTCCAGCAAACCCATTGCTCCTATCTGCTGATGGAATTGGTAGCGTAATGTCCTAGAGAAACACTCCTGGACCAGGATGCTGTTAAGAGACAGGTTAACTCCAGCCAGTGGCATCCGGCTGAGCAGAGGGAGCTTGTTTCCTTCTTCACTTGTGGGAGAAGACTCATCCCACTTTGTTCTGATGCCTGTTGTTGGAGGACGGAGGTGTCTCTCTCTTGCTGTCCCCTTTCTGTTGGCTAAAAAAGGAGCCTCGATCAACAGCTTACACTATATGTCAAACTTAATTTTTTTGATATTTAAAATTGTGGTGAAACGAGTCTCAACCAGCACATCCAAACCCACCAAAGTCAAAGCCGTTGCACTTAACTCCATACTGAGCATAAAGCAGTATCATTCAGTGTTTTCCCTTTGCCCGTTTTCTATGTCAATGTTTGTGACTATGCTCTTGTTAATTTTCTTTGCCTTAACCGTATTCCATCTGAAGTTTCTACCTTCTCCTTGTACCAGGGCATCCTTGTGCCCTATCCACCTTTTCTGCCTCCCTTTCTTTTGACTATCTTTACAGAGATAGTCTGTAGAGATAGCCCTATCGATATTGGGCCTTCTTGCCCTTTAGGGACAAAACTGTCTGTTGTAATGACATTAAAATCTAAGGGGAGGCTACGCAGAGAAGAGATAAGGATATTTCTAATCTGTGTATCCCTCATTGATGCCACCAGCCAGCTACCTGAGTCACAAGTACTTGAAGCAGTGGCACTCAAAGCTTGTTCTCTGCTTAATAAATGTGATTTTAGAACTCCCTTTCCAGCTGATTGACTTGAGAGGGAACTGAAAGCTGAGAGCTCTCCCTGTAACTCCTGGACCTACAGCATGAGGCAGTCAATAGTTGACATGTATTCAGAGAAAGGGACCTCACAGTCTCCACTGTCTACTCACATCAACACATATGATGGATGAAACCACCGCTCTGGTTCCAGAGGGAGACAGTGCAATCTTTCTCTTGAAATCCCAGGACCATCAGAGGTGTACGATGTGATGAATAGTTAAGACTGAATTGGCCTTTCTAGCGGGTCTGACCTACTTGGGTTTTCTCTTCTGTTCCCCTGGCCTCTTGGCCTGGTGTACTCTCCTTGCTAACAGCATTCACTAAGGGATGGCTGAAGGCCCTAACAAAGCCAACAGCACTCTGCTATGAAGGTTAATTCGCCGCTGAATTCACCAGGAGAACTAACCAAACTCCTCTGCACTGCTTGGGCACTATTATGAAAATTCAAGAAGGATGATAGTTGTGTAAACTGTGGTTGCTTTAAGGGATGATTTTCACTGGTGTACAGTGGAGTCACCTCCCTGATGGAAGATGGAACCTGCTGACATGAAGATCTGCTGTGACTTTTTACAGGTGGGCTTTCCAGTCTGTGGTGCTAAGAAGGCACAGAAGCTTGGGTTCATCTCTCTGAATTTAATCTCCTAACTCAAATGGCCAAGCTCGGGACCACAGACTCTATAGCTGCAGGAAAGAGGCACTTCTGGAGGCTCAGAGACCCCAAAGGTCAGACGCTCAGGATATGGCTAGGCTTTGAAGTGCCTTTCTCCCTGTGTTGACTCCATTGGGAATGTACACACCTATGCTCCAAGTGCAACGGGAAAATAACACCTCAGTGTCCGTATGTGTTTGGTGCCTGTAGAGTTGCTGTTTCAGGCCTATGCTTTGTTCAGAAGATGTTGGGAGCCTTGATGTTAAGAGGATGGACGTACAGCAGGATGCAAAGGGGGCAATGAGGGCTGAAACTGAGGTGACTGTACAGAATGCAGTGGTGCTTCATCAGATTTGCATTGGTTGAACTTTTAGTTGAAGTTGCGAATTTAAACTTTACTGCAGATGTCCTGAGAGTTTTACTTTTACACTAACACAAAGTAATCTTAAAAAGCAGCATCCCTATCCTGCCTTAGGAAACGTCTCTGTCTTGGTCTGGCTAGCCTTCTTTGCAATTAAGGTTGTATGACTAATTATGAATGTACTGTTTAAATTGAAGCATTCTGTAAATTTTCCAAATCAAGGGACATATCTCACATGCATTGAAATACCAGTTAAAAGACGTGATGTCTAATATATGACATGCTCTTTCTAAATTAGGCTCATCTCCGAAAAAATGCATGAGTTCCACAGCTCAGGCTCAGATCATAACTTGAAACTGCAGAGGATTATCCTAGAAATCACAAAAAGTGTCTCCCAAGGGTTTTTGGTGGATGCTTCTTCACATCAGCTTTTTATCTTGAAAGCTGTGTCAAACTCATGGAAACATGAAGAGTTTGTGATGTGTGCTGCTTTTAAAAAGCATCACAGCTCCCAGCTATGAATACTGATTCGACAGGTAAATGCTACGTATGCTCTTGCTATAAATGAATATGGGCCTGAGTTTTTCTTCTCTTCAAGGCTTTGAGCTTTCCAGGTGAGGTTGCACCACACAAGGATGGGAATGCAATTCATCTTGCTCAAGTACTGACCTCATCTTGATCTTCCTGTAAATTTAGGGCCAAATTCTGACATCCCTTCATGCCAGCACAGTTTGATTGATTGGAATGGGACTGTGGGTTTGGCCATCTCTTAGTGGGACCATCTTGCTGCAAAGCTCTGTGAGTCTAGTGGCATGGTAGCACTGGTTGCCTCAGTCCTTAGATGAAAACAGCTGGCAGGACTTCACAGTTGTCATGCCAACCCTGTTGGTAATTTGTGCAGTGAACCTGTGAGGACCTGTCCCCCCCTCAGCAGTTTAGCCAGGTCACCACCTCTGAATGGTCTCTGCTTCTTTTTTCTTCTAACATTTTCTCTGGTCAGTTTGCTGCAGTGTGTGAAGAATACTGAGAACGTCCCAGGCGTAAGAGAAGGAACTTTGTGTGCTCAAGGAGAGCTTAATAACAGGCACAGCAGATAGGGATCAGGGAGGTGGGACTTTATAAATCAACAACCTTAATTACTTGCAGCCTAGAAAAAATGAATGGGGAGATGTACTCGTAGAGTAGACACTTCAGTGGGACTTCAGGCACTAATCCATAAAAAAACGAGTTGATTTGTGCCTTGCACAAGTGGCTGGAGTCAGCTTCCTCAGGAGACCCTGGCAGTGCTGGTGGGTCACCCTTCATCGACAGGGACAGCCTGTGTTGGAGCTGACTGTGGTACAGCACCTAAAATAGCACGCGTAATCCCACATAGCCACTGCTCTGCTCCTTTTAAGGAGGGGATGTGTCAGCTCCATTTCCTCTTCAGGAGAGTGATGGTGCAACTCTTCCCTCCCTTTCCCATTCTCCCTTCCCTCCTCCCATGTAATTCTGCTCTCCTGCATTTCTCTAAGGCTATTCAGTGCTTTTCAAGTCAGCTTAATCGCAAGGAGTCCTTAATCACAAGCAATCCTTTTGGTACTCATATAATAGAAAATTCAGATGATGCTTCTGGTTGTTATGGGCATTTGCACCAGTGCAAGGCCAGTAGGCAATACTGCTGTGTCAGCACAGGAATAAATAACCCCCTGGGGCTGAGGGCAAGCAGAACTGAACCTCAGGCCTCTCTGTTGCCTGCTCCGGGTTTAAAATACTCCTGGGAGGTGAATCTGAGGAATGAAGCTCAATGCTAGTAAATATTTTTGACCTATGCTCTGGCTGTGGGTAATTTACAACATGCTTGAAAATCTGATCTGGGTTATGTCCAATTCACAGAAGTTTATTTCCAAGGCAGTTATTTATAGACTGTCTTCCTGGCTCTTGGGTTTCTTGGGGAAGTGTCTGAACATCAGCTTGCTGAGCAATCACCATAAAATTAAAATTTTCAATTTTAATGGTGAACAAACAGTTTAAGGAAAGTGAAATATTATCCAACAAATCCTTCTTTTCACTTAAAGCTTTGAGTCTTTAAATATTTATTAGCAGTGTCTCTACTCTGCAGCAATGCTAAAATGTTCAGCCCCATTCCAAGGAGGAAAACAATCCATTAGATTAAAAATGAAGAGCAAATGCCATTTCTAAAGGAGGCCTTCAAGTCAGATTACAATGTTTGGAAAAATGATCAGCATTTTTTTCTTCTATGTAGTACAGCTAGAAATGGGGTTTGGTTCTGATTCCTCCCTTAAGCCTCCTTCACCCTACGAATTTTGTGGTCATGATTTGACACTGTATGGACAATGGTGGTATTTCTCTGGGCAGATCCACCAAGTTGCTCTGTAAATTGAGTTCTCCATGTACTTCATGTTCTTCATTTGCAGATGTGGGGCTCTTGGGTGCTTATTGTTCTATTTTAAGTTCTGTTTTTTCCTTGCTCTAGCTGTATAGGAAATAGTTTACTGTGCTCTCAGAGGATAATAACTTGAGGTTTGGGAAATCTGAGGTGACTTTGCGACTTTATCTTCTCATGCACTGATCGACGTACCTGTACTTTTTCTTTTTCTTGTCTTTTTTAAAAAAAAACAACCAACCTTAAAATAATTAAAATAATTCTCTACATAGTAGTAAACAGTGGTGAAGAAAGATGTGATTATCGAATAGTATTTCAAGTCTAACCTGCATTAAGTTGTCAGCTGGAAAAGTACCTCCCGAATGGTGAGTGTACATGGAGCTGGCATTGCTTTGGCTGGGGAGGTGCCTGGTACCTCCTGGGAAGAGAGAAATGGTGAAAAACTTCATTTAAAATGTGAGTTCCCAAAGAAAATTAGCTAGTGGTAGAATAATGGTCTCATTTGTAAATCTCTGCAAAGCTATCTACTATAAAGGTTTTTGGGTTAACCATAGCTAGAAGGACCATGCTAGGTTGTTTTAATCACTTAGCAGTGAATGTTTAAGAAGTTGTTCTTATGGGAAAGTCCTGAATATGTATGTGTGTGTGTGCATGTACCCCATCAATGCTTGCAGGATTCCGTGGGAGTAAGGGCTTCACAGTGGTCATCTGTACCAAGGTACAGGGAGAGGAAACCTCTCCTCCAAGAACCCACAGAAAAGAGGAAGGGGAGACGGAGACAGTACCATAGCCTGCTCATGATGGGGCAGTGAAAAAGTGTTCTAGAGAGCTAATCCAGCTGCTTGACTCTTCTTTCAGGCTAGCCCCATGATGATAAGACCAGCAGTGTCCTTGGAGGGTCTGTAGAAACAAAGAGGGGATGGTGTGTTCCTGTCATGTGTTAAAGCTACCCTATATAACTGAATTGTCAGGGAAATTCTCTAGGAGATAGAGCAATAAAAAGTTTAATAAAAGGAAATATTATCCATTAAATGAGGTAGGACTTTCTCACAAGCGTGTAATTTCGCAGATAAGCAAATCTAAAGCAAGGTAATATACCTTGTCTTCAGCTGAGCCACTTAATTTAGTTTGCGCAATGTATGCTTTAACTCTCGCTCTTAAGTCTGCTAGTTCAGCCTGTGAAGGTTATCGCCTCTGTCTTGTCTCAGGTAATTAGAAATGTCTTCTAAATGGCCAAGCTCCCAGTCCCTGGTGCCAGAAGACAATAGATTCTTGGTAACTGAGCCCTCAGCTAAAAGGCCTGCTGCAGTTAGGCTTCATTGAAAAGATAAGGTGGCACCCAAACTGTTCATGACAGAATGAAGGAAAACAAATTATCCTGCCTGAAATCAAATGAGTTTTAATTAATGCATCTAATCTGTCTAGTGAAAGTTCTAAATGCCATTTGTGTCTCCACTGTTGCTCTAAACAGTGACAAACTCATCGGAGGCAAACAAATTGTGATGGGTGCCGCTAAAGCTAAAGCTGAACAGAAGTGAACTAAGTAATCTGGGAAAGTAGTACATTTTAGGGGAACCTGCTGTAGCCCTGAAGTTCACGCATCACGTCCCACCTCTGGGAGCTTTAAATATCAATTACCCACATGGAACAAGGATTTCTACTTGCTCTTAATTAGGTAGTGTGAGAACTGCAGGCGCAATGCCCATATCCCCGATCCTGTCTCTTGGGAGGAGACCTCTCCTTGTGTGCTCTAACATGGAAAGGTCTGGTCGTGGATTCCTTCTGCAGGAGGCTTCCTGCAAAACCAACACCACTGAGCAGTGGTCCTGCCTGGGAAAGGCAGATTCTCTTTAGCTGGAGAACGAATTTAAACCTTCTGGAAGGTAATTTATTCAGCGTTCAATCTGAGTCACACCTTTTTCCCAGTACAGTCTCTGTAGAACCCTAAGCCAGCTGAGCTTGGTGCAAACATTTCTTTTCCTTGTCCCTATCAGTTTTCCCCTCTGGTTTCCTCTTAAAAACTACAAAATGCATACCTACAGAAAAGAGCAAATCTACATCTTGCCAGTGTGCACACAGCTTGCAGGCTGGAGATACTCTACAAGATTGAGACAAGATCTTGTTGGGGTTTGTTGTTGTTGTTGCTGCTGTTTGGCTTTTTTTTAATCTAAATTTTGTGTCCTGCAGGAGGAAAGGAACTGTGATGTAAGAACAGAAGAGTATAGATCAGTCATGACTGGATCTGAGCTAGATTGTAGAGACAAGTTCCTTGCCTTAGAGTAAGGGAGTGGTTTGGGAACTGCCCAGTAGCAGCAGGGATGGGGGCAGGTGGAGAAGAAGTGGTCCAAAAAACCTTAAAAGCAAAACCTGTTACAAGCAACTGGATGGGACAGTAGGGAACGTGGGACTGGGGCAGGAGGGGACACAACTATCTCTATGACCACAAAGTACAAGGTTTATCTAAGCTTCTGCCTTACGCTCATTAAAGGAAGAGTGTCTTGAGTGAAAAGACCCACTGCCAATTGTAGATGTGGTCCAAGTCCCTGAAGGTGATCTGCAAAATGAAACAGAAGCAAAATGGGAACATACCTCTTTGAGTTTGCAGCTAGCCCCAGAGCTCCTCAGTCCTTTACTTCTGATCTGTTAGTGGAGCTGATTGCCTATCTTTGAGGCCTTTGGTCCTCAGCTGTAGCAATAAAAGCTCAGTGAGCTGAGCTGGTTGCTGATCCACCTCTTTGAGTAGAAACAGCATTACAGCCTGATCAAAGACTTATTCCAGTGGGGGTCTTTCTGTAGCATTTTCGCACAGACCCGAAGATATGTAAATGTTCTGCAGAATCTGACATGCATGATTAACGTTAAGCATATCTTGTTGATGAATTCTTTTTAGTAAAAGGAAACTTAGAACTGAAACAAGCCCTTCTGAAAAAAAAAGCCTGTGCAGAGCCACAAGTAAGCATCGTTGCTCTCCATTGTTTTTTACCATCCTGCAAATTTGATGCCTCATCATTCTGCTGATGCTTAAATGTGTGAATAATCTGTCAGGAGCCTCAGCCGTTTCTTCCTTTTACATTACACAGGATGGTGTTATGGCAGATCTCTGTATTCTTCTACCCTGTAGCCTCTGCGGTACATTTAATAGCAGAAAACAGCCAGTGCTTTGAAATAAAAATTAATTTAGGCTTGCATGTTAGACGCAGAGAGAAGGAGTTATTTTTTGTTGTTGTTTTCTTTTTCTGGCCTTTTTTTTTTTTTACCTGCTCCAAATAGGGATGCTTTTAAGTCTTTGGTGTTTATGCTTCAAGCAAATGCAAATAAAACAGTAACTAAGTTTGCTGGATTTTGAATGTATGCAGAGAATCACAAATTTTATGGACTGTTGATGTTATTTGAAAGGAACCTCAAAGTATTAGACTGAATAGTGAATTATCGAAGGAAAAAATTTGTGTGTTCCTACCACTGTAGGTTAAGGGAAACATAATCTTGTTGAAGGAGCTGAATGTAGTATTTTTGGGGTGATATTACAAGTTTAGTTGATGAAAAGACTTGGATTGATACAACAGAATATACACAGACTTCGGCAAGACATAATTTTGTACAGCAAAATATATTGAGAAACTAGAGAGCATGAAAATGAATATTCTGTGTATTAAATGGCTTTAAAACTACCTAACTAATGGTCCTCAAAATGATCACTGTCAGCTGCTGGGACTGCAGGTGCTCTCCAGGACTCATCCTTTTCTCCGTTTCCATGATACGTACCAGCTGACTGGAAATGGCACTGGCAATGAGATTCCAGCTCGCAAGTCGGGATGGTGCCATGGGGAGAGATGGCAAAGTGTGGCCAGTGGAAAAATGTGCTGAATGTGAGTACATCTGCAGCCAAAATGTTAGTGTGGTTCCTGAGCGCACGTAGTCCGGGAGGGGGCTATTGCCTCTGTGCTAATATAATTTGCTATATGAAGAGTCTGTCCAGGTCAGCAGTTTAAAAAGGGTTCAGGTTAATCAGGGTTCCCTCTAAAGAGGTTTACCAAAATAACAGAAGGATTGATTATCATGCCTTATTGTGAGACACCTGAGCAATTTGCTTAGCTGTCAGAGTAATGGTTTTGTGCTAATCAAGGCAAGTCTTAACTTTCCACATCTGGAACAAAAGGTTGTAAGGGGAACCTTTTCAATACAGCAGACAAAGCTCTAATGAAAGTTCCTGGAAGCTTTCACAGGCATTTTCACACAAGAAGTATGAGTGAATGGTCATTGGAACCATAAGGGAGGTCATGGTCAAGTACCACTGCATTTAGCATTGATGTGGAATTAAAAAGTGATGTATCGGGAAGACCGGTGGCCACAGCTATGCAGTTTAGGCTGGAGGTTCAAAGCAATTTTTTCACCGCGTACCAGGGAAAGAGTCCCAAGAGCCCCCTGAATTCAGTCCCAGAGGTTGGCCCACTTCTTTCCAACCACCTGAAATTGAACAGTCTGGGGAAAATTGTGAGCCTTCAACAGCATCATAGAGACAGAAAGCCATTCTACCACATGGGTCCCTGCAAAAGGTGATGAGCATCTCCAGGAATCTGGATGATCAAAGCTTTAGATTAGATCCCCCCCCTACCCCCCTCCATTGACTTTGCACAGTGAAGAACGGAGGATGGTTTTAAAATAGGAACTCTATTTCTTATTCAACATTCAGGCCTAAAAATTGATGGAAACAGTAGCAATTAGAGTGAGTGAGAGTGAGTAAGGTGCCTCTTCCACTTCATATAGTGAAGAAACTGAGTTGTCTCCCCTAGGCACTTGTCTTGCAGCTTGTGTGCCTGCAGATGGCTGCCACTTTGAAGGAAGCCTGTAATTTAAAGGCAACTCTGAATCATCCTGCCTGTCTTTCCTGGCATAACACCACTTCACTTTGCTGCTCTGCAGAGGCTGGCATTCACAGGTTTTTCTTCTTGACTGGCAACACAAAGCAAGCCATGCATCCAGGGCTAACGGCAGGTGCCTTGGGGAAGACAAGGTCAAGTATTTCGGTCTACTGCCTCTACAGGAAGCAGCCCATTTAGCAGCTAGAGTTACCTGATGCCCAGTGCTCCCACCCAAGCCTTCATTATTAACCATCAGTGGAAGCATCTGTCTTGTGCTCATTCCCCTTAGGATCAGTATATAACTGTTGCGGGGAGTAGAGGGGTAGGAAGCTGGATGTTTCTTGGGAATAAGGCAAATGTGAAGCTTTAGCTCTGGCTTGATAGCTCGGAGTCATTCAAAGTAAACTTCTCTATGCAACACAAAAAAACTATTGTATTATTACACCTCCATGAAGATCCACAAAAAACAGCCCTGAAGCTTCCAAATAGGGTCCCAAATGGACCCACTGTTATTTCAGTGATTTAGCTATCTCAAGGTAGAAGGACTAATTAACGAGTGATGAAGGCAGCGGACTGCAGATTCATCCCCTTGTGCTAGTGTCTATTTCTCATCTGTCATTTTCCTCTTCAGTCCTCAACCAGCTTCAACTCTTCATCCCTTGCATCAGGAGGAATGGGCAGGAGCTCCCCTCATGCCTTCTCCAGTGCTGGTGCTGTGCCGTAGACAGGCAGCACGGGTGCAGCATCCAGCTCCTTCCCATGGGGCTTGAGGATGCATCTCCCTACAAGTTCATTCATTAATGTCCTGACTTGGGGGTCCTGAGCCATCTCCCACTTTCCAGTTAGCAAACAGCAAATTGCTGCTGAGCACCCTCCTGCTGGTGGCTTTCCTCCTCTTTGGACATTTTTGCAGTGCTGTGCAGGCTCTTTGAAACCATCAGGGAGAGAGATCTTGTGGAAAATGACCCGACGAAGTCATCTAGACAGACCTCTTGCTCAAAGCAAGGTCAGCATTGAATTTGCAAGCTGTTGGTGTCTAGAAGTGGCTAAGAGTCTGCTGATGGAGGCCAGAATCAGTGCTGTCTCCTGTGCTCTCAGAGCATCTCCCCATTTGTTGGGCTCCATGTTGCTCCACGGTAGTCTATGTCCCCTCTGTTAAACTGCCTGGACACAGAAATCCATGCTTTTCCATGCCAAAAGTCATTGAAGGATGCTATAGCTAGCTGGCCTCCTTCACTGAAGATAGAAACCCTGATGGGCATCAAGATGGCTGTGCCTGGTTTCTCAGGCTAAATAGTATCACCTAAAGATAGCCTGGATCAAAGTGGAGGAGAGGTCAAAGGCCTGGGGAGGCTTCGGACTGTCAGCTTCCCCTGAACCCTTTTCGGGTTGTCTTTTTAGTCTAGCTATAAGGAGAAAAGACTATTCCGTTGCAGGTTAGATATTAACTAGTTTAGAAGCATTTAAGCCACTGGAATAGGAAAATGGAAGCCTAAACTGCCCAAAAGGGTGCTGTATAAATTTGTCTCTCAGCTACTCTTAAGCATCGGCGCTAAGTAATTGTCATACCTGCTTCCCCAGAGGTGTTTGACCTCTTGTTTAATTATCTTTCCAAAAATTGTCCATTTCTGAGTTTGCTGGGTTTTGCTGAGCAAACTGCTGCCAATGTGCTTGAAAGAGATTATTTTTCAGGAAAAGCATTTTCACAAACAGATTTAATGTTCACTTTTCTTTCTTTCCCTGAGGGCTCTCTACCTATTTTTATTCCTTATGTTCCCTTATCATGCAGTGGAACCCAAGGCCCTATTTACTGAGAAATGTTTTGAAAAGGCTAAAACTTTCTATTTCTATAAATAAATATGTCTGTACTACTGGAGTCAGGAGCCTGGTTTCCAAGAGATCTCGCTTTGGTTGAAGTTTGGTTGACCTCTATTCTGCTTTAACGTGGGTGAGTATCGGCGTTGGGCTTGGCATTGTTTTCACATTGTAAATTCCCACACGCAATGAGATTTGCTTTACTTTCTCCATCGCTCCACACCTCCTGGGTGGCTGTGGAGGAAACAGGTTACCTTCTGTGGGGAGATGTCTCTCATTCCGCGTTGCAAGGTTAGCCATTGAGCTGAGCAGTGTCTCCGTCACCCCTGACATGAAGCCTCATCTCATGATCTGTGCTCTTAAGTTAGCTGGTCAGCTCTGAGCCCGGGTGCCCGCTGCCTTTCAGTAGTGAACCGCAAGGCAAGGATATACTAAATTTCCTCCCGTGCTACCGAGATATTGGAAGAAGGTTGCTTTCTGAGCCTGCAAAGTCCTGTGGTGAAAAGCTTCGCTGTGCCCTCACTCTGCAGAGACAACGGATGCAAAGGGTCTGGGCCAGCGGGCTGCAAAATCGGAAATGACAACCAGGAGGAGGATGTGAAGCTCCTGGTGAAATGGTGATGACAGTCGCTGTTGCTGGCTCGTTTGCATCCGCAGCCACTGCCTGGAGGCCCTGGCCCCAGCCCCAGCACACAGGGGCCGGAACAAACCAACAGCAGTTTCTGTAATGAGGGTGTCGATGTGGTGATGTTGAAACCATCATGTAAAACTGCATCTTGGGGTGGAGAAGTCCAGTGGTAGGTGTGGTGGTGGACAGGAGGCGTGCCAGCTTTCCTGGGCGCCTCCTGCACATGCAGGCTCCATCTGGAGGGTCTGTGCCCCAGGGAGGTGCAGGGGTCTGGTGGTACCCAGCACCAAGCCCCCGCTCTTGCTTCCCTCAGCAGCCCGGATGCGGCTGCAGGGAGACAGCCGGGCTGGACCACAGCAGAATCAGCCTTGTCTTTGTTTCTCCGTAATTAAATACATTGCTTTCCAGCCAGCCTTGGCCAGTCTTGAAATTCACGCTGAATCTTGGATGACTGTCTTATTTGCTGAATAAATTTTTTCATCTGGATCCTTTTTTTAGTCTGTGATGCAGGAGGAAGGGCTTAGGGCTCCATTCTGGCTGGACTCTTATTCACAGTCTTATCCCCACATACTGAGGAGATGTGTTGTCTCCTCCTGGACTTGAACAGAAAAGTTCCATCCCTCCCACCCTGGGAGAGCATCTTCAGCTCCAAAAGCTGCAGCTTGAGGCTTCTAGCACTGCCACATCTAACCGAATGGCAGCTTCTACATGTACCCTCAATAAGGGATGGTGTCTGCCATCCACTGGACAGAAAAGAGCGCGATCCTGTCCCGGTTTGATTGAAAGGAAAACCCACAGAGAGTTGACATGGCGTTTACTGGAGAACTGGACAGACCTTGAGTTCAGCTGAGAATCGGGTCTACTGGCATATTCACAACATAATCTTTTTTCTCTACCTGTGGCACTACTTGTCATATCACAGAGACCTTGGGTTTCTTGAAGGGGTCAGTTACTAGCTAGGCTGCTTTTATGTCTTTGTTTTCAAAATCATCCTTATAATACTCCAAGTGGGCTCAGGCAGAGGGGCTGAGCAGGATTCCTCTCTGCTCCTCCCAACAACTCCTTCCCCCCCCTTCTGGGGAAACCAGAAACCTCGTCTTGGAGTGCTGGTTTCATCCACAGCAGAGCTCACCTTCTGGGAAAGGCTCAGGTGAACGTGGCAGCTCTTGATCTTGCTCATGGACCTTCAGAAGTGTCTGGCATGACTACTAGGCTCCCTGTTTCCTTGACTCCTGGTGGCAACGTGGGGTCTGTCAGGGGCAAAGTATTGAGATTTGCAGATTTGCCCAAGTTCATACCTTGGCTGCCAAAAGCTCCTAGGGCTGATGGGGCAACCACTTCTACATGAACAGGGCAAGGTTTTGGCTCAGAGCTATTAACACCTCTGCTGAGTTTTGGTCTGAGGCTGTTTGGGGAAGAGTTTTGTGTGCTGGTGGAAGCTGTTTGGCTGCTGCCACCTCAGGTTAAACAGAGGTCTGTCCCCAATAACAGTGTGAGCTACTGCTGAGGAGAGCCACTCCTGCCTCAATCTACCCTCTGGAAAAGAGCATTTGTGCATTCAGCAGCAGCATTTGGGGTGGAGAACACAGGCTTCTCGGAGACCTAGTCAGTAAATAACATGTGGCACATGAAATGAGCTAATGGTGTTTTTATGTAGGAGAGAGACAGGCCAATCATTCATTCACACTCATTTTTACTGTCTGTTTTATTCTCCCTGATTCAAAACAGCCAGATTCCAGCACCTTTTCCTGCATTAGAAGAGCAGACTTCAAAACCCTTCTGCTTTTCTTGTACTTGAAAGGGAATAATGCCTTGCTGCGTCAAATTCCTAAGGCAAATGCTTCTCTGCATCTCATTTCAACACCTCTGAATCTAGTTGCTCACCTCAGAACTTCTAGATGTAAAAAATTATGTAGTGATGGCCACAAACTGAGCCCTCATCTTCGCCAACCACCGCAGGTAGGAGGAGGAAATACAAGGCTTATCTAATGTCCATCAAGAAAATGCATGGGCATTCCCCCAAGACAGCAGACTTGGTTGGGCTGGTCCTTGTCCAAAACAGAGAATGAGTAGGAGGATAATAAATTTAGGGGCCAGCTACTACAGATGGATATCCTGATAGCAGGAAAAAGTATCTAGGCAAAAAATCTCCAATTTTTCTTACATTTCCTATGTACATCCTGGACTCCTTTAGCTTTCCCACTCCCTGCTCCTTCCCCTATTCCAGAGAAAGGGAAGCATCAACTCTTGGAGCTACGGACTAGCATGCACCTCTTTGGGGAAAGGTTTGAAGCTGTAGATAAAGACTTGGAAATGTGGATTTTTCATACTTTGGGAAAGGTGAGTCCCTAAATGTTATTTGTAATCCTGTACAAAGCTGTGCCAGCACTGCCTACCAAGGCAGCTGTGGCTATAGGCAGAGGACCTGCTGTAACTGCTGCTGATGGCTGTGCAAGCTTCATCTTACTGTGGGACTAGGCTCGGACTCATGGGTGAGGCTTTATAGGAGAGTACTTTTCACTCCTTAGCATCACATGTAATCAGCTGGATTTGTGGTTCAACAGACTCATTACAGTGCAAACAAAATGCCTGTTCCAGGAAAAAGGGCAGTGGAGTGCTAGATCCTCTGCAAAAGCTCAACCTTCTTGGTGAATACAAGTCAAAAGTGTAATTCCCTTGAAGGGCACGGGCAGGCAGGTTGGGGACAGACTGCCAGCGCGCTAAGCACCAGCATGCCTGCTTTGACTCAGAGGCACAGCAGGGTCGGGGTATCCTGGGAACACTAGCAGGACGAGCACAGACGTTTCCTCTAGTATCCGGTTAACTGTACTAGTCAGATCATTTTAAAAATCAGGATCATACTTCCATAGGAAAATATTTATTAAAACATTGCAAAGTGCTTTCCCCACATGCCTGTTGCATCATGCTGTGTGCCATTCACTGCTTGCTATAAGCAGACCACTGCTTTCAAAACTGCAGTGGGGGTTCTCCATACATAGATAATTAGCATATATTTTTGCATTATCCGTAATGTAACTTTCATCTCTTTAGCCTTTCATTTTTCACAGCTTTAGTTTAAGGATAGAGAATCTGTAATGTAGGGACACTCTTGATTTGATGAGAGCTGATGAATAGACTAAGATAAATACCATATAAAGGTTTCTTTGAAATAATGTGCTCACTGGCAGGGTGGATGGGATGTCTATGTTGCCTGACGGTAGCTGTCACTTCATTAGACTTCTTCATCCCGCATTGAGGCCATGCTTTACTGCCAGCTATTCCTTTCCTACTTCATAATTTGTCATCTACGGCATTTTGATTGCGCACCTAAAATATTTGCACATCTCAAACGTAAGCTGCAGCCAGAAATTTCAGTTGGCAGAACAGCACCAGCAAAACGAAAGCACAGTGAAATCCCTCAGATTCAGCATGGGATCAGTTTTGGGGTGGCAGGCAGGCAGCTTTTTGGTTTATCGCATGATATTTATTTGGAGATCTGAGAGAAGAATCAGAGCTAACATGAGCAGTTGTAGATATTAAGTACCGTTTGAGTTCCTATGCAAACAGACGCACTTTCAGAGCTCAGGGCTGTCTGCATACCACGGAGGAGACAGGAATCAGTTACAGGCAGTGGGAGTTCCTGGTTCACACTCTTTTTAGGTCTTCATGGGTTTTAGTGAGTGGGTAGAGGGTTAACTTCTGGCACTTGTTAATGAAAAGATCTGCGCACCCATGCAAAGTTGGAGATTCAGAGTTATCAGACAAACTTCAGTGAATGATGGCCTGACTCACCAGGATGAGTCAGGGCTTGCTCAGAAGAACTCCTTTCTGCTTTTTTGTGTGGAGGACTACGTACCACCAAAGTGTTGCTGGAGCTTCTCAGTGAAAACAGAATAGTAAAGCAGGAAGAAGTAATGAACTTGCTCATAGAATGAACAAGTAATGAACTTGTGCAGGTGGGAAGAGTCACCCAGATCCATTTCATATTCTTTGCAAATTGTTCTAGGAATCTAGTCATCAGGAAGGTGCAACTGCCTGTCTCTTCTCTGGAGTCTCTTTGTATCAGTTCACTGCAGCAAAATCTCTCAGGGTAGTTCTTGCACTTTTCACTTGAACTGTGAAATGCTGGGATATGTATTTGCAAAGAGTGAGTTTCTGAGGGCAAAGTTCTTTCTAACGCAGCAGCAACTTGCCCAGGCATTGTTCTCTTTTGTTTTACCCATTTTCCTCGTTTCTCTAGACAATATCTTCTGGGCAAGGTTTTGAAAATAGCTTTCAGCCTCATAGGTAAAATGATATGGGACCTCAGCCTCCTCTTTGCCATGGTCCTTTATATTGCAGTTCCCGTATTGTAGCGCAGTAGGCAACCTTCAGCAAGATCTGCTGCAATGGTATGGTCAACCTCCTTCTGTTGGCCAGGGAGGGACATTTGCCTGGAGCCACCTTGGAAACCCTAAGAAATGTACTGTGTAAACAAATGTTACTTTAATTGTTGGAATGGGTCCAAAACCAATTGTTGTAATCACAAAATTTGGGATTTGGTTTGCACCTGCCAGCCCCTTGTTCTCCCCTGACTGGCTCTTTGTGGATGACTTTATTTGTTGCCTGAGGAAGAGGGGGGGTGGGATGGCAAACGGATGGAGAAATGCAATGGAGAGCTGAAAATCCTGAGCTCCCAAAACCTGGAACTCAAGACTAATAATATCACAGTGTTCAGAAAGATTAGTCTTCTGATCCTGTTGGCAAAAACTGCTGTTTCCCAGCTGGTCAGCCAGCTCTGGCATCCTCCAGTCACAATTGCAATTGAGAAATGACTGGAGAGCTGCTTCTGTGCTCAGATCCTTGCTGCCAGATGTACAATTACCGCTACTGACGTAGCAAAAGAGCCTAGCTTGGGAACGCAGCAGGCTCCAAGTAGTTTGATTTGCTTTTGACAGCTGTTGCATTGCATTTTGTATCTTACCTCTAATCCTTGGCCATGGCTGACATATCCCACTTCTTGACCTGTGCTGTCTGTGATCTGTCCTCTAGTTGTGATTGCCTCAAATGGCTAAAATATATGAGAGTGTTTATAAGGTCGTGTAAGATTTTGGCTGTGGGGAGGACTGAAAGGGGAAAGTCTCATTTCAATGAGAAGATCTGTTTTTCCTCTCACAGATCTATGGCTTCTCTTCTTGACTGCTCCTTAATTAGCATGAAAATGAGCTAAATATTTTAAGCAAATCAGAATTTCAAGAAGCTGCTACAGCAGTGCCTCATGTTTAAGTGTGCGCAGCACTATGCACGTCATCATTGAATAATGAATTAATAAATATCTTTGAAGGAATTTTTAGCCCGGAAAGCATACGCCGTTCTAGCTTCCAGTCAATTGCCCTATTTACCGCGGTCCTTTTTTAGCAACGCTATCAGTCCTGGAAGTAGCCTTGTCAATATTTTAGTTGCTCTGGTGTACAGAGCCGTAGTATTCAGCTGAATTGTAATCCTTAAATTGGCAAGCAAACAGGTTTGCTCAGCTTGCCTGTTCCCTTTTTGGTAACAGAAGCCTGGAAAACCTTCTATACAGGGTAAGGATGAAGCTTCTTGTCTGACACAGCTGTGAGATTCTGTTGTCCACAGTTAAACCTCTCTCTGATGCTGCTGATTTGAAGGGTACAGAGAAACTTTGCCTACAGAAAAAAAATCCTACTGTAGGCACGTCGAACCCTTTCAAAGACAAGGAGAGTTTAATATTTAAATAAACTCTTTTATTCTCTGCCTGGGAGAGAGTTCATCTCCTTCTCCCCATTTTTAAAGCTGTTTGTAGCCCACAGACTCAAACTTGCTGTAACGTGGTTTGGATGACAAGCGTTTGGACTCAGCTCGACCCCCCTGTGTGTACTGTACGGAGCAAGCGCCCTGGTCTACACTCCTCCTCCACATCCATATGGTCGAAAGAAGGATGCTGGAGGCAGGAGGACCATGTGAGGGACGTGGGTGTGCTCCAGCCTCTCTCCTGACCCCAGTGCCTGGCCCTGCTTGATGTCTGCCCGGGCAGGGAGGGAGGGAGAGAGACAGACACTGAGCTGGAGGGATGTCCCATGCTGGGGCTGTGTTGGCCAGGAACCTGACTGCTACAAGGATGGCATGGTGTCCTGTCCAGGACGGTGTACAGGCTCCCAGCATGACCAGTGACACCACTCCCAGTTAGATGAGGATCATGTCTGCCCCTGGAGATATAAATCCCCGTGGCTGCAATTGCTACCCCAAGGTCTCCTGTGGGTTTCATGTCCTCACAGCAGCATTTTTTGTGTTTTAATTCTTTGCTGTGCCTCCTGCTGCTGTGCAGGGACGTGCCAGTGACAGAAAAAACCTGTAGGAGAGTACTGTCAGATGCAGACAGTCGGACCCACCGTATAATGACAGTGATGATACATTAATGATTGACAAGTGCATAAAGTAAATGGACTGGCAAATAGTTTTCCCTGGTATCTCATTTTATAATAGCCATATCTAGTGTTACTTCTAATAGAGGAGGTAAAAAGATAAGATGTCTGGGGACTGTGACTTTTAAAAAATTGAGTCGTGTTAAGCTGCAAGCGAGACAGGATTTGGGTTTAGCGCTTAGGCTGCGTGCGATGGAGAGCAGTGAGCGGAGCTGGGCTGCGGCTGGAAGTAGGGTATCAGGTCACACAATTCTGTAAGATGAAACCAACATTTGTTCAGGCCGTGATTCAGCTCGGCTCTGCGGTATATGTATTAAATCCCATTGACTTCAGTGGGACTGTTCGTGTCCTTTTAAAGTTACACAAGGGCTTAAGCATTTTGCCATGTTGGAGCTGCTCATTGAGACTTACATTCATTCTTCCGTGTAACTTAAAAATATCCCAATGGCAATATTTAGTTCTAGCCAGGAAAAGGCAGAGGCAAGATGAATGACACTTCTCATTGAGGCACACTCAATATTTAAATAAATAGTTGCTCTGAGGTGTTTTCTAGTCAAAATTACATGTGCCTCATTTACCGAAACACATTCTGAGGTCTACAGCTTTTTAGCTTTGTTTCTCTTCAATTTCTTTAACATATAAAACAACTAAACACCATCTCTGAAGACTTATCGATCATTTAAATTATGTTATTAGCATCGATTAGTCTGACAGCAAGGCGCTTCCCTTTGAATGTCATTACAAGGTAAGTGACAGCCGCGGTGGATCACAGGAGGAAAAGAAGCACTCGGCACAGAGGAATGGGCATGGTTCTGAAGGCTTCGTAAGGCAGGACGGGGGACAAGAAAGAGACAAATGAAATGTAGAATCTCAAGGCTACTGCGTGAGAACTGATAGAATAAAACCTTCTCCTTCGGGGGAAAAAAACACAAAGAAAACAGAGGGGAAACACAAAGCTTGTTAAGGCTTTGCATAAACAGCGCCAAACAAAGTGGTTCTTATTAAACCATGTGGTGAGACCTCAGCTGTGCCAGTAGAGCCCGTGGGCAGAGAGACAAATGTCGTCCAGCGTGGGGATGCCCAAAAGAGCAGGTAGGGCAGGCAGTATCGTTGTTTGTGAAGGCTCCTGCAGCCCTGAGAGCAGGCTGGGTGGTGGGTGCAGGGGGAGGCGGGGGAAACAGCTATGGAAAAATGCTCTCTCCATCCCAGGTTAGCCCCTGCGTGAGCGAAGGGCTCGGTCACAAGTAGGTCATGTTGCAACGCTCTTGTAACGTTGAGAAGGACCCATATTCAGCGAACCGGCCCTAGTGAAGATTCATTTTAGTTGCTCTAAGTTGTTGCTAATACTTCACACAACCAGCTTGCAGGATGTGAATTAGTAGCCTTAAAATTAACTTGTCAAATTAACTCATGGTCTCTGTGAGCATCTCTATGACTAGAAGTTGCCTTTACCAGCCAGGCTGGCCGTGCAATGCCATGATTGATGTGAACTCTTGGTGTAACTTCCCACGTGTTACTTGGTGGCTCTCACAACTCACCCAGCTGATGCAGTTCAGTGCGTCTGGTCTGACTTGGCACCAGATGAAGAACCTTAACATAAATCTTGATCTAAACCTCCCTCTGCTTCCGCAGGGTGATAGCGAGCCAGCTGATGTACACGCAACCGCTCTTTCGCTCCCTCTTTTGATAAGAAGTGCCTCTTCCCGTGGCTAAACTGATAGTCACTGAATAATCTCTTCATTGCAGAAGCTCTGTCCTGTGTAGCTGAATAATTTGTTGCAAACGGTTTCTAAAACCTGGTAATAGCTTTGTGAATACTGCAGCGCAAAGGAGCTGTCAGCCTGCCTGCCTGCTGCAAGCAGGAGTCAAGCATACCATAAACCCCGTAAAAGCTGTCTTTCAGGGAAAAACTCTGACTGCCAACCCAACGGTTGCGATTTCGGGTTATAACACGCCTGATTCTGTGACGGTGCTGCCCGGCACAGTAGGGGAGTCGTTTACCAGACTTAATTCTGGAAGCTGACTCTAACTCTCCAGCCCTGGCAGATTTCTGGTACCCGCGCTCGGCAAAGGCGGCGTTTCTGCAGCGGTGGGTTCGCTGATGTCCTGCCCCTTCAGTTGTCGGTCCTGGTTGTGCGAAGTGACTCGATCGGCCAGTAATTCCGTGCCGGAGCGTTTCGTGGTCGTGCTGTGCAGGAACAGCTGATAGTACCAGGTGGAGAGCAGAGGCGTGATCAGGCCCAAGGAGCTTGTTTGGAAATTTCAGCCAAGAACTTATTTTTTTACTTTTTTCTTTTTTTTTAATGGCCAAGCTACAAATCCTTGGAACTGGCAGTTGATAATGGAAGTGCTGACTCAACCGTAGCCATAGTCACAGTGGCCCCGCTATGACTCCGCGAGGAGAGAATGGATTGTTGTCAGCAGATGACTACATTTTTCAATTTTAGGAGCAATTCCCTTGATGTGTTAACCTTATTTACACTTGTTTCAGTACACTCATGTCTCTCTGCTGAATGTCAAGGGCAGCTCAGGAATTAAACAGAATTAACAGTTTCTGCCCATGCCCTCCACTGTAATGAAATTGTTTCTGCTTCAAAGCGGTGAAGGGGTGGCAGAAGGTTTTGGTGTTGAACAGCAGGGGGTTGTTCTACAGGTGGTGGCCAGATTTGTACCTTATGCACACTGCTGTGTATAGACACAAGTCCCTTGTAGTCCACAGAGTCACAGATTTCTCTACTTAAATTTAGGACACAATATTATGCGTAATTCAAGGAATCGGTTAATAAGCCACCCAAGTTCTTTCCTGCTGTCAGCGAGTCACCACTTCTCTGATGGGGTATCAGTACGGACGGGTGAGTGGTGGGTGAGGTCTCCAAAGAAGATGGAAGGAGCTGGACATACAGCAGTTGCACCACATCATCTCTCTAGGGTCGCTGAAGGTTGTAGATATCGTTCAAAGTCTTGGTCCAAATTTCCAAGGGTGCTGCTGTCCAAGTACTTCCAAGATGAATGTAATTTTCACGTGTGCTTATTTAGAGGAAGAGAAAGACAGTGGGGAAGGAGAAGCTTAGTAGCAGAGAGGAGAAGGATTAGAAAGAAAAAGGAACAATGAAATGGTGCCAACGAACATACCAATAGTGATATGAGCTGCAACAACCAACTTCCAATGGCCAATTTCCACATGGCCATTTGTACGTCGGAATTTAAGTATAGATTTGGGTAGCTAAATATAGGCAGTCTGCTATCTATTGTGTGAAATCTCAGTTTGAAATTATTCAACATCTTCCTATTATATTTAGATAATCAGCATTTTATCGCACTGTGAAACCGTCTGAACAAAAATCCTTTCGGAAAGAATTTCTTTGCTGTTAGTTGGATAACTCAGTAGAGATTTCCTTTATGAAAAGCAGCCATCAGATACCCTTCAGAAGCTGAACATCTTTGCAGACTCTAATGAGAAAAGAGCTAACCATGATGTGCGATCTCACATGCCCTCTACGTCCTACAACTTTTTTTTTTTTTTGAAATTTGGGCTAGAAACGGTTTCTTTTTCTGTAACAGGTAAAACCTGGTTGTTGGAAGCTTTGTGCGGGTTTTTGGAGGAAACTGCCATACCTGATTGTTCATCTTGAGCCTGGCCAACAGGATTTCATTTACCCTGATAAACAAAAGCAGCGTGTTGTGGAATATTCACTGTGCAGCCATATCGTGCTTGAGATTAAACCCTAGCAAATGAACGAACCCTTCACTTCGGAGTGTAATTGCTAACCATTAAAGCTTTAAACTGGTAACAGCCCTGTAGCCCAGACTCAGTGAAATGGTAGAAAGCTGTAATTGCAACCTATACCTTTTCAAAATAATTCCAGTCTTATTCTGCCATATAAATATTGACTGGTTGTTCCATGGTATGCTAACGTAGTGTATCGCTGTTCATCCATCCCAGCACAGACCCTTGGAGCTGCAATCCATTGAAAAAGATCTTTGAAGGCTATAAATATCTCAGCATCGCTCCCTGTTTGTAAACGAGAGCAATGGAAGCTAAATATATGCTGACTCTAGTGTGACAGATCCTGAAAGAGATTCTTATTCATTTTGATTCTTACCCAGAATATCTTTCTTGCAGTCCTACTTCTGAATCGCTGAAGAAAACAACACTGACAACTCACCCTTCAGTCCTGCGCTGCCGAGAGGAAAGGCTTGGGTGATGTTACAGAGCTCAGCTAATTGCAAAGTGAAAGAGAATATTGGTCATTTCCCTCCTTTCTGCACAAAATCCAGACTCCCATTAAATGCCAAGGGCAGGATTCTTAGCTGATTTAGGCACTGATGTCATCAGCGCTGTTTGGTGTTAATTGGCAAGAGGATCCAGGCTCGTAGCTTCGTTAACCCAGGCGATGCTTTGGGCTTCTCTGGATGGCACAACACCGTCAGCAGCTCCTGTATCCCTGCCATCGGCACCGTGAGTTCCCAGCTCAGAAGGTGGTAAAAGGAAAAGCTGGGGCAGGTGTAGGAGGATGGGGAAGTTTCCAAAGAGGTGTGCCGAGGCACGGCGGGGCGAACACTAATGCTGCTGTGAGGAACCGGGCGTGCAAGGGCAGGAACGGGGCTGCTGCCGATCTGGTCGGAGCTAGGAGCACAAGAAGGGGAGAGAATTTCTTAGAAACAAAAGATTTTTTTATTTGTCGTACACGGTGTGTACAACCTCCCAGGGAATACAGCTGCATTTACACTTTAAGGTTAAAATCCAAAGCAGTAGAGAAATGGAGGTGTTATTCCTGCTGTGGAAACACTGAAGATTACAAGGGGGAAAAACACAGCAGAGACATGAGGTGATTCAGTTTGGTCCTTCAGGTGGTACTGACATCCCAACAGCGACCTCGCTTCTTCTCTGCTTCCATGCCTGTCAGCAGCACTGCAAAATCCCAAAGCCCCAGAAATTGCAAATTTACACCTGTGGGTTTTTGCTTCTCCAGCTCAGGAAAGGGAGGCAAGGGTGCAAAAACAGATGGGAGCTGTCAGCCAGCTCAAAAGTGACAGGGCTCAGGAGGGGTTTTATTTATGGAGACGTACAGATCAAACAGTCGTAGAAGAACCTTGGTATCAATTGGAGAAGGGGAATTTGATTCCTATGGCCCAGTTCTGCCTCCTTTTTATCATTTGCTTTAAGCTTGGGGAAGGACAAGAGGGCAGCAGGGACAAGCGAGCTCCCACTCTCCCATGAGAAGCCTGGGCTAATGGAAGCCCCCTTGACGTATAATGTTAATGTAAGGAGGAAGAGCCAAGGCACTCTTCTTCTTACCAGTATAAACCAGAGCAGGGTTAATTTTGAGGTTTCAAAAGTGCATGCAAAATGTTAATGTCAGATGCCCAAAATATTGTTAAACACAAGTGATTTGCGATTTAAAATATTACAAGCCTGCTATTTTTAGTGCAGAGGAACCTTTAGTCATTCTACATTTAGATGGCTTATCAGAATTAAATAAATAACAGCAATGGTTACTGCTCAAATTAGGTCTGTCTCGGTTTCCATGGCATCCAATCTGTTATCTCCAATATTCTTGCCAGGATTTGTACTGGGGCTCTGGGACAGCAACATTTCTTATAAGGCTTATAAGGAATTATCCTGTAGCAATTTCAGCTATATGGTTTCCATGAAACCCTGGAATAAATGGATTTATTTAAGATGTGTCGAGAGTTTTTTTCTTTTTTTTTTCTTTCTTCTTTTTTTTTTTTTTCCTGTTTGAACCGTTGTCTATTTTTAGCATCGCCGCCTGCTTTTATGTGGCGCCGCTTTAACTCTTCTGTGGATGTGTCGGTGTGCTGCCTGGCGATTGCGGGCAGGGGCTGTGCCTGTTGCGCTGTCAGAGGAGGACTTTGACGCTCTGATGACACCAGCAGAACGGATTTGAAAACCAGGGCTCTGGAACATGGGATAACGTGTGTCTTTGCGTCTGCCTTTTCAGTATCTCGCAGTCCTTTGAAAGCAGCGACACAGGAGTGTTTCCGCTTGTTCTGAGACACTAAGAGTAGTCATCCTCGGAGAAAAGATAGCGACGCTTTGTCTGAGCCCAAGAACTTTTCTCTGAGGCCAAGACAAAAAAAATAAATACTGCCTGCCTCAAGTCGCTGGGTTCAATGTGGAGGTGAACGGGCGAAATGCAGAGACCTGTGTTATGTGGAGAGTCAGGCTGGGTGATTTAATGATTCCCCCTGACCTAAGACACTGCGAAACTGTACGTTAAAAAGACAATTAAAATCCCGACTCAGAAGAAGAACACGGTGTGCACAGCAAGCTGTGTGGCTGCAGAGAGGGGGAAAATATGTTCGTGCTGTAACAGCTGCATATTTCCCCATAGTTCTTCAATTAATGTTACCTTTTACATGTAGGTTTTTTAGTTCCTTGGCCATTACAGTTTTCAAGTGAGTGTTTCATTAATCTTTTGGTTTGTAATGTTACCTAGCATATAGATCCTTTTCCCCTCTGGTAAACACAAATTTTGTTCATTTATTTATTTATTTATTTTAGTTTATTTGCATCCTGTTGTGAAGAAATTTTGGCTCTGTGCCATTTTAAAAATCAATGGCCCATTGGGTTTCTAATTTCCAGATCATATTCCTAAACAAAATGTACCGTTACATAGCACTGAGATTTATGGCAAATCATAACTGGTTCTAACCACCACCTTTCTAATATTTTTATAGGAACGCGGGGCGTAGGAGAGGATAAGCACTTTTACAGTGCCTTTTTTCAGTAGACCTCAGGAGGACAGTGAGAACCATAGTGAATAATTTGATGTTCAATGTTTACTTACTTGTACCTCAGTCTTAAGAGAATGGCACTAATGCTGCCCTGCAGATCTTCAGCTGGCATAAATTGGCATCCTGTCCCCAGGCACCAGTGGAGCTGGGCTGATTTATATCAGCTTAGCGTGCACCTCTGGCACGTACAACATTTCTACCATACCTCACATGGAATTTGATTTACTGTGATTCATGATTGAAATATAGCTGTGTGTTTAAAGCAGGCAAGAAATGATAAAGTACTTACTATTTATAGAGTCATACCTACTTTTCTGAGCCAACTGAGCAATTCCCAAGTACAATCACAATACAAAGACTTTAATATTTTAGTGCTCTGTCAGCCGGTGGTCACTATAAATTTGCCGTGGCTGGGCACGCAGCCCTAGCACAAATCTATTTGAAAAACACTTACCTAGGCAACTGCATTAATGCGGAGGCTGGCTCTTCGTGTTTGTACCCACCATCTCTTGACCCACTCTGCAATGAATGGGAAAGGGCTAAGGTGAACCTGTGAAACGGCGCCAGGCGGTGGGTGAGATCGTGATTATGGACCTAGCAGGTGCTGAGCGCCCTGCCTGGGCTTTCTGCATGGAAAAAGGGGTTAATGGCTAACACGTTAATGGTAGGTGAGCTTTTGTAGTAGCTGTTTCAAGACTCCCATTACTGAAGCCATGGTGATTAAAGTACTACAGGCTCTCCTGTCTGTGCTCCAGAGAGGTTCTTTTATTCCTGGGCTCTGTAATTTGGTGCAATAGTTTGCTTCTTCTGTCATAATTCCTTCTTAAGGTGTATTCTTACACGAGAATGCCCAATGCCAAGGCTTGAAACTTTTCCTGTCCCTTGTCTGATTATGGAGGTGGCTGGAGACTCTTCGGCATGCAGCCGTGGCACTGGGAAAAGGAAGTAGAAGGTTTATTGCTGTTTAAGGTGCGTAGCAGTGGCTGTTTACTGGTGTAGCCAAATTCAAGAAGGCAAGTTTTTAGCTCAAATTCATTGGGAAGGTTCCTGAGGAAGGGCAAATAAAAGCAGTTGTGGTACCTCTGTATCCACCCTCCCACCTCACGGTGATCAGCGCAGTTTTCAGAAGGCTCCGACTACAGTCTGCTTCTGTGGCTGCCCCAAGCCAGTGCTCGGTGCTCTGGAGAATGAGATAAATAACATTTTCACGCAGCTGACATACCTAGGAAAACTTTTCCATAGCTACTGCAGAGCAGGACGTGGTCCAGTCCGTTCCTACCCTCTCTGTGCTACTCATTAAATCTTCTTGAAGCACCTCTTGTCTTATCCTCAGGGATGCAACAAGTTGAGAGAAAAAGAATGTTGAAATTGTTTAACATTTACTGTGGCTTTGGGTTCCTCTGAGCTGAAAACAAACACTGGGTAAGCCACTTCTGAAAAGGAGGAGGCAGATGCTCTTGGAAACCTCACCCATTTCAGAAAGCCCAAGGGACACGGCTGTGTACCATAAAGCTCTTCTCAGTAAAGCTATGAGGTGCACACATGTAATGCTGCCAAACTAGCACCTAGAGGCATTGATGGAGCATGCTCCCAGCCTTGGAGACCCCTCCATAGTATGTAAGGCAGGTTGTTGACTTTGAACAGAAGGTTGCTTTGTTCATTTCGAGGCTAGGGAAGCCCTGAGGATCAGAAGGAATTACACGTACCGAGTTATATGTTGATAGCACGTCTCAACAGCTGGTCCTGTCCTAAGCAGAGCCCGAATGTACCGTGAGAAGCTCTATGAGAGGAGCTGCCTATTTAGATGCCAGACCAGAGCATCCTGTGCAACTGGGAATATCTTGGCTCCTTGCCACACGGAAATATTTTGGAGGGTAATTTCTTCTGGTGGAAAACAAACAGATCTTCTTTTCTAGGAGAGGGTAAAACAAGTAGAGGAGTGTGTCTTGAATGATGGCCAACCCAAAGGTTCAGAAACTGAACCATGGTTAAAAGTACGCAAAAAACCATCTCAGAAAGAACTGGTATGATCCTGGTGGCTGGTCTCTGGAGAGGGGAGGGGGGTGGGGGCATAAGCTGATGAAATTCCACTGGCAGCTTTTTACAGGAAACCCAAATTCTTGCATATTTTCCCACCTAGACTGCAGCTACCCAGTCTGCTTTCTTGGGAGGATTTTCTTCTATTTGATGAAGAACTCTTTGGATCAGTTGGTATAAATGATGGAAGAAATGAATGTGTAGCTTCTGCAAGACACAAAACTTCCAGGTTTTCTTTGGTGCCACAGTGTTTAAATGTGGTTGAAGAACAGTTGTCCTGTATCAGACTGGAGAGCCATCAGCTCTGTGTTCTCTTTCCAACAGTGACCAAAAGCAATTCTGGGGAAGAGTATAAGAATAAGATAGAGGTCTAATGGTACGTACCTAGCTCCTTTCCCAGCTTCCACTTATCTGTGACTCAAGGATTTCCAGGGGTGGAGGGGTTTGTTTTTAATGGTCCCGATGGAGTTTCCCCTCATGGATTTGTCCAACCACTTGTTAAATCCCTGTAAACTTTGAGCATCTACAAATCTGCTGGTCAAGGTGTTCCACGGGCTTGCTGGGGCAAAGGTCTCTCTCTTTTTCTTGCTTTTGAGCAGTGAGCAAGTGTGATATAACCAGCAGATAATGTGATAGTCCCTGCCCTCACGTGCTTCCAGTCTAGCCTGTTGACCAGCTGTAAGAGGATAAATGGTGGGGAGAAGAACTGGGAAGCCGTGACTGGAGCAGAGCGCTGCAGAGGCTAGAGCTGCACACAGGGCAACAAACCACCTGTGTAGCCATTAGTGAGGGAAGGATGGTTCCCAGCACGTGGGGGTGCTTCTGCTGTGTCTCTTCACTCCCCTTTGCTGAATACATCACTTTTTCCTCTGCTGGGAGCAGGCTCTTGTTTGTGAACACCTTTGCTGTTGCAAATATCAATATTGCTGCAGCATTTGGTGCTTCCCAGTTAATGTGCCGAACGTTGGCAGAGTGAAAATTGATGTGTGGATTATACCAACCACCATCACCTCTGTGTCTTGGAACTAAAGGTGTTAACTCTTCCTGACTTAATTCATTCAGGTTGAGGGGCACCGAGGGATTGAACCTGAAATACAGCAAATCAATAATATAAACTCTTTGAGCTTTGTGAGCTAAGAATAAACACCAACCACAGATCGAGTCAAATGAACCTGTGCAAGAGGCACGGGGGAAATGTAGCCGTGGTGTTCTGTTATTGCAGGTCAATAAAGGCAAGATAATGTTTGGCTTTCATTACTGATTAAAAAGATTTCCTTGCAAATGTTATGAGATTAACACTGAGCTTTCTGTGTGCACTGGAAGGGTAATGTTTAGAAATGATCAGCCTGCATTATCCCAGTGGAGACGTGAATAACGGTGCTGCAAACGTTGCTGCCCCGGTTGGAGCTGGAGCAGGTCCTTCTGCCTGAGTCACGGACACATGCAGTGGGAGGACCTGTTCCTGGCGACGATTTCCAGCCTGTGACAGCCCGGTGAGTGGAGTCTTGCAGGAGACCCTGGAGTGATGATGCTCCGTGCCCACCGACACCAGCAGGAGCCTTTCTGTAACTCAGTGGGACGCAGGACCCCATCGGCTTTCGGGGACACAGGGTGTGTTATACAAGTGACACTCCAGTTATGGCTGAGGAGGCAATTTCATTACATACGCCTATTTTTAGGTGCTTATAACGCAAAAACATTACCCTCTTGGCGGGAATTTATCACACTTGTTCTCAGCTCAAAGCTGATGCATAAGACTTGGCGGGTCTCCAGATAGCTGAAGAACAGCTGCCTGGGATGTTTCCCAACTGTGGTTTTCACCAATTAAGCGGTTTGTTTTCACACAGTTTAGAGGATTTTTTTTTTTCCCTTTAAGATCTTACCTCGGTAGCACACTGTGCACAGACAGCGTGCACTCTGCAGCCTCGTAACTTTGGTCCTAGAGCATATTTATTCAGAGGTCTCAAAGGCATTTGTTCTCCTTGAGGAACAATCGGGAGATATATTGGATCTATCCACATTTAGTCTATCTAAATCTAATCTATAGCTCTATAAAAGCAGGATCTGCACGCCCTGAGGTAAAAATTGCACGCCTTCATTGCCACGACTGCACGGCAAAGGGAGGGCAGCCCAGACCACCAGAGGCTGTGCCGGGCGCTGAAGCTGTGGGTGCTCCGGTGCCAAAAAGGACTGATCTGTGTCGTGCTTTTTTTTGCTTTTCCCCTTCCCCAGCACCCGAGTGGTGGTTACACCAACACCCCTCTGCTGTTGTTCTGCTGGGCCAGAGGTTTTTTCCAGTGTTACGGCAAGCGAGGCTTCATCACCCTGAATGCCAGGCCTGATTTACATCGTTTTCACCACACTTCTGTCACATGGGGACGTCTACTAACAAAAGCTTCTACCTGGATGAAAGGTAGAGGTGCAGGACCTGTTTGTTAAACTGAGTCAAAAGAAAAAATCATTTATTTTAAGAGAAAATTTTCCCCTGGATTGAGTTTAGAGAAAGAGAAGCGTTTGTTAGCACTCAGCAGTAACATTCCTAGGCTGAAATCGGATTTTTATTTTTTTTTTTTCAGAAACTGCCTGGACTCAGAAATTTCCATCCTTCTCTGCAGAGAGGTGGACAGCTGAGGCATTTAACAGCTGAGTATTTCCTTTAACCATATTGTTTAGAGCTGGTCTACATTTCTCTGGATATTCTGAAGCAAAACCTACAGGCTGAGAAATATTTTGTCCAAGGCAGAGCAGCTAAGCCTTGAAGAATGGTGCTGGGAAGTGATAAAGCTCTTTTCCTTTCAACACTCTCAACGTGTGTTACCCACTGCACTGGTGAGATACTGACCCACTTCCCAGCTGCGGTAAGATAATGGCAAGGCCAAAGTCCTCAGGAGGGTTTGCGATGGAACCAGCATCAATGAAGAGCCCTCTAAACACTTTTCTGTGCCATTCCTAGAAATACCACTGAAGGAAAGGATGCTAAAGGGATTTGTTCTGGCAGGAATTGGGCTTGCAAAGTATGTTTCATGTTCCCCAAACACAGAAATATGCGTGTGTCAACAGTGCAGCCCAGAAAGCCAACTGTGTCCTGGGCTGCATCACAAATAGTGCAGCCAGGACGTTGAGGGAGGGGATTCTGCCCCTCTGCTCCACTCTTGTGAGACCCCCCTGCAGTGCTGCATCCAGCTCTGGGGTCTTCAGTACAGGAAAGACGTGGAGCTGCTGGAGCGAGTCCAGAGGAGAGCCACAAAGTTGACCAGAGGGCTGGAGCCCCTCTGCTATGAGGACAGGCTGAGGGAACTGGGGTTGTTCAGCCTGGAGAAGAGAAGGCTCCAGGGAGACCTGATTGCGGCCTTCCAATACCTAAAGGAGACCTACAGAAAAGCTGGAGAGGGGCTGGTTCCAGGGCAGGGAGGGACAGGACAAGGGGGATGGGTTTAAACTGAAAGAGAGGACATTTAGATTAGATATTAGGAAGAAATCCTTCCCTGTGAAGGTGCTGAGACCCTGGCACAGGGTGCCCAGAGAAGCTGTGGCTGCCCCTGGATTCCTGGCAGTGTCCAAGGCCAGGCTGGATGAGGCTTTGGGTACCCTGGGCTGGTGGGGGGTGTCCCTGCCCATGGCAGGGGGTTGGAACAAGGTGATCTTTGAGGTCCTTTCCAACCCAAACCATTCTATGATTCTATGAGTGCAGATAGGCCTGTCTGGGGATATGGAGAGGACTAGGCTATGATGGGCAGCCCTGGCAGGGAAACACAAGCTCAAAGGAGCTGATTATTTAGTATCTTCACCAAAAATTGCTTGAACATTTTGGAGAGCAGAGAGCCAAAGAGATTCAAGCTCCTGCAGGGTATGCGCACTGTGACGGTTTGCAGGCAAAGCCCAGGCGGCTGTGCTGGAGCAGGGGCACAACCGGCTGCTGGGGAGCGTGGTCCAGCCCAGCTGCCCTGCAGGAGGGTGGCAGTGATCAGCTAATTCCCCCCGGCTGGGTCGGGTGGCATGGGCAGGGCAGGGGGCCTGGGCAGCACCTCCCCAGGTTTCATGCTGATTTGTCTTATTTTCAGCTTGAGTGCAGCCGGTGGGAGGGCACTGAAGGGTCCTGCTGCTGATACCTGGTGTAGGAGAGGAGGCACATGAGGTGTGCAAGTGAGAGGAGAGGACAAATGCCTCTGGGAGATGAGCAGGAGAGCCGCTGCAGATAAAATACACAGTAAGGCAAAAGGAGAGGAGGGGGGTGCTTGCACCAAAGTAACTAGGGATGTGCTTGGGTTCGGTTCCTGCTTGAGAAGTAGCTAGGGCAAGCGGTGCACAAGAGAGAGATGCAGCAGCCACCCCTATTCCTGGGACCATAGAGCATTTCAGCAGCAAAGAGCAAGAGAAGGTGAAGATCTCTTTTCTTTCCCTGCACCTTATGGTGGAGGCTGCCAGGTGCATCGGAGGGATGAAAGGATCACACGCTCCTCACACGCTCCTCATCCTCTCAGCAGTGGAGCAGTGACCAAGGAGAGGTACAGTCCTTGCTGTAACCGGGTCATGCTACAGGCTTGCTTTGCCTTATGGTTTGAGTCTGCAGAGAGTGTCTTCTCTCAAATTTCCCTGTTAGCCATAACTGGTGCGATATCTACAAATGCTGTCTGTGGTCTTAATTTAATAACAACCTTTTAACTGACACAAAACCTTCTCATCAGTCCGGTCAGATGCAGAATGGATGTAATAAGCCATAGCAGGCTTTCTGGAGTCCCAGGAAAGCAAACTGGTTTTTTTTTCCTTTTAAAGCTCCACTATGAAATGAATCTGAAAGTTTCCTCAGGAATAAATATCCTGAGTTACAGTAAAAGGTCGTTCCAGTCTGGCTAGTGCTTGGAAGTCTGTAAAGTTTGATGGTGCAGCCCATGCACTGGCTTTCGATGCAAGAAGTTATTCCTTGCCAACTTGTTTTCTCTGTTGTGTGAGAAGTTTAGCCCATTCCATCATTTTCCCTGTATATAAAAGTGCAGCTGGCCGGAGGGGGGGGGGGGGGAAGAGCACTGTAGTAACTTTTCCAAATCCAGTCTCTGTCTTGAATCACAGAGGTATGAACCCTCCACCTGGGTGGTTTAAAAGGTATCTGTCCATATTTGTTCACTTTCAATTGTTCCAGACGCAGGTATGTCTGAGTACTAGGACCATGTGCTATTTTCCCCACATGAGATCTCTTTCCCTACCTTTTTTTCCCCATTTGCATTTAGCACAGGCTCAGGCAGAACCAAAGGTTTCTGGTGAGGTTCTTTGCTTCTGAATTTTCCAGGACCAAACCAACATATTTTTTGCTTTTAATCCTGACCTGTCTTCCTTTGGCAGTTGTGATTTCCCCACCTCCCATGAATAAAACTTGAAGAAAAGATATGTGTGGCTCCCTGCAGCAGGACTCAGTACACTTACAGCATCACAGAAAACCCCCCCACGATTCTCCCTTTTTCTTCTTGAAATGCCTCTTTGCAGATGGCTTGATTTTTATTATCTCCATTCCCCTTCTTCCCCCCTAGAAGACACCATTTGGGCCACTAGTGATCTCAGCATTTTCTGTGCAGCTCTGCGAGATATTTTTGTCAGTCTCGAATCAAAACGGTGCCAGATGGAAGCCCCATGCTCTTCATAGATGATCATTTCCAGCATTCTTCTGCGAGGTTGTATAACATATGTCCAAGAGAAATTAAGAAATGCTGTTTCCTTGTATGAACTCTGCATGCTGAAGGGCACAGAGAAGGTTAAGAAAATAACCGAGCCAGGACTGTTCTGTACGTTTTAAGCAAATTGATTTCCTAAAGAGAAGTCTTATTAACATTTAGATTGGTTGTTGATTTGTTGAGGATGGTCTTATTGCTAAAAACACCTGTGTCAGGCAAAGCAGTCATGAAACACACTAGCAAAAAGGAGTTTTATGTTGAAAATCGTAGTCTCTACTATAAGGAGGGTGCTGTTTTTCTGGTTTGGTAGTTTTTGTGGCTGTTGTTTTGTTTGTTTTTTCTTTGGTTCCCCGCCCCCCGCATGCTCAACATTAGCTTAGTGTTACTTCTGGTGATACCCATGGAAACTGATTGTAGAAGCCTCCTGAGCTGAAAGAATTTCCATGCTTTGGGCAGGACTTTTGAAAGCAGTCTCGGTATTGGTGTGGTAACTAGGCTGAGATGTCAGATGCTGGTATTTGGATGCTCAATTCCCTTTAAATGAATAAGAACAAAACATCCAAAGCCTCGTACTACCTCTGAGAAGGTCTGCTGGGGCCAGCTGCCCCAGGAGGCTGCTGTCCTTGCTGTCCATGCTGTCCTGCTTTAGCACCCAGCATCTCTGCATGCTCATCTCGTTTCATTCACATCTACACGTTGGGTCATCTCTGTTATTTAAGTATGATCCCTTTGCATCTGTTTGTATGAGTTTTGTGCAAAGTACTACATATGTTCGTGAGAGCTATAAAAAAAACCCCAAACTAATATTTAAGCTACTGAAAGAAACAGGGACTGCAAATAGCTACAATAAACCTCAAGATAAACAGCCAAGCATCCCTGTTCTTTTGAAGTGTGGGGCTGATCATTTCACGAACCTAAGTGAATTAACTATCTGTGTACAGGCGTGCACAGAAAGCACGTAGCTTTGTTTACTGCGGGCATTTGGCAAAAGGAATGAGGCCGTGGTCAAACCCGATGTTTTTGTGCTAATGTCAGTAAACAGTTTCACTATGCTTTTGGGGCAGGCAAGGGGAGAACACGGCATCTGCTGCTGTGGGCTACCTGAAGGGTAGTAGCTTGTTCAGGAGAGGTGATTAGATTGCTTGCAAACATACTATGTGAATTTTCAGTCCACTTTCCTAAGAAAAGTGTTGTGATCCTGTTGTCTGTCTTTGTTGAATTCTTTGGTCAGCTCCAACAAAATTGGAGAAGAGCAGAAGTTGCAAAATAATTGGCTTTCTCCAGGTTTAACAGAAACAGATAGCTAGGCAGAACAGACAGGAGTGGGAGCTAAAGTCTCCTTGGACAACAAAGCACAGAGACATCCATGCCTGTCGTCTTGGGTCAGCCACCTCCGCACCGGACGGGGCGTTCACCTGGGACGTGGGGAGATGCAACATCAAGTCCCTGAACTAGGAAAGGACCTAAAGCTGAAGTTTTTTAGTGTTGGGTGATCTTCTGAGAATAAAACTCACTCTCTCTCCTTGGTGCTTCCCACTGGTGTAAATGGTAAAGCCCTCCCTGGAAGGAAGATGTGATTCGAGAAAGGAGAGCAGTGTGTCTTGTCCGTTCTGATTCTCCACTGGTTGTTGGTGTTATCCTCATCCATCTGCGGACATAATGCATGCTGCCACTTGGGAAAGCATCGGGGTTTTGGGGAGGAGGGAGCTGCTTGTTTGGGAGGGTGCTTTGCAGATGTGGTTTATTTTAATACCCCTGTGCTTTCCTGGGCTTGCTGGGTTCTGAGCTGTCAAGTGCCAGGTCAGGTGTTTTGGGGCTGTCAGATCCCATGGGAAAAGACGCACGTGGAGACAGCTGACTTTTCCCCACATATTCGGAAACTCCTCTGAGAAGTTGGGAGACCAGGAGCGCTCCATGAATTCTTTGAAAATTAGCTTATTACTTGACTGTTAAGCGTATTGTATATGCCAAGTAATTAATTTTTACAGCAAACTTGTCTAGGACTTGGGCAAAGGAGCAATTAATTCTCTGGAAATAGATCCATTATCATAATTGCTAATGGATGCAAAACTCCCTCAGACACAGATGGACAAAAAACCCCTTTCATCTCTGTGATTAGGGTACCTGAAAGTCAGGTCCAGCATGCACGACAGGTAGTTAGCTCATTAAAAAACCCCGTCTAGTGCTAATTGTGGCTGCTGAGCTCCAACGTGATAGAGGGAGGGCAGAGCACAGGTGACTCCTTCTCTCTCTCCCACAGCTAGCACAGGAGCACCCACCCCATCACCTTTTCCTCTCTGTGGGGATGTTCTTCCCCTCATGGGCGTAATTGAGATTTTCCTGCTGACAGCAGGAATCGGTGAATGCAATGCTATGAGCATCTCAAACCAGAGAGGCGTTCACGCCCGCCGACCCAGCGTGTCCTGTGCTGAGAGAGAGGAGCGTGGTCCCTGCCACGAACGCTCGTCAACCGAATTTGTGCAAAAGATGGGTTTGTCTGCAGCCCAACAGGATGGGGCTAATCAAAGGAGACCCAGCCATGTGCTGGACAGAATAAGACCTCTGCTCCCTTTGTTACTGAACGACAGCTTTGCTGCATCATTCCGCAACAGATCTTTATATCTTCAGCTTGATTTGTGGTTGAAAGGACGTTTGGGAACTTGCAGAATCATAGTTAATATTTCATACGATCCAACCCTTGAAAAGCAGTTAACAAAGAGCACTTAGTGCCGTGCGGCTGCCAAACGCCGCGTGTTTCCCTGGGCCCAGGGACTTCTGTGCTCTTCAGGCATGAACCTCGCCCCATCTCCAGACAGCATCCTCGGGGTCCCAGCTCTGCTGCCCAGCAAACACGAGTCGGCATTTGCAACTAGCTAATGTACTACTGGTGAAAGGTGGGAAGGGGCAAAGGGAATAGAACAAGAGGCTTTCGTGAGAGTCGATCCGCTGCTATTTAATCTATAGCAACAAAGGCATCGTCAATAGAACATGGGGAGGATGATGCGATGGGCCAGACCTCGGGCCTGAATGCCTGTGACATCTGGGAACACAGACGGTGATCTCCTGATCTGTTCAGCGTCTCATGAGAACCTGCACTGAGCTTCTAGAGCACCTTCTTGCATGGCATGTAGATGCCATTACTTTTTTTTTTTTTTTAATTGAAAGCCTAATATAATTCAGACCTAGTGCAGGTCCAGCCCTGCATTTTCTAGTATCTAGTTATCAGTGTTCAAGAAAGGAGACAGAAGGGAGAAAAGAGGCAAATGGGGAATTTGTAAAATACCAAAATTTTTGGATGGAACCTTGTTTTCTTTGTGTTTATACAACAGCACATAGCAGGGCTGCAGTCTAGAACGAAGAGACCTAGTTTGGGTGAAAAGCCATGAAAGTAATAAGTAGTAGTAACGGCTGATAATACTGCCCTCCCCTCCCCCAAATGAGGGGAATTGGACCTGTAATTGTAGTTGGTGGGAGACAAACCAGCGAGGTTGCTTCACGCACAGGTACGCAAGCAATAGGAACAGCTGTGCAAATGCTGCGGGGTTTTGATCCTGCATGACAAATGAGATACAACGATAGCAGCTCTCCAGAAGCCGACGTTCAGCATCAGAGGCCATCACGTAATTAAAATGAATCCCAGCCCGGCGAGGGTCATTTATGGCCTCTGCTTTACTAGGCACAGAGCAGAGTGAAGCAGGGAAACAGCCATTTACATTTCAAATGTAGTTGCACCTCTTTCCAGAAATCACAACGAGGGGATGAGCTGGCCCAGAAACACTCCTGTGAAGGCTGGGCAGCCAGCAAAATATTGATTAAACCAAGTGATGGAATATCAAGAATTACATTCACTAATTTGACGTGGCCATGGAGGCTTAGCGGGCAGGAGAGCTTCATCCTGGTTTTCCAGAGCCGTGGTGGAGGAAGCAGTTTCGCTGTGTGGTGGGACTGCAGCCCTTTGGGATACAGCAGCATTTGGCAATAAGTCATGAAACACTAATTGCAGGAGGTAACAGCACACTGTAACAACCTCAGTGCTTATGCTTAGATCTGTGAGGATTCAAAGTTTACGGACCACCAAGTACTGTGATCCTTCAAGGAACAAACCAGCTCATTTCATTAGGCTGTGTTCAAAAGCTGCTGGATGGATGGATGGAGAGGCTCAGGCACCAAGAGGCCCATCTGCACCCCCACCCCGCCTGCAGACGAGGGCTGAGCTATGGTGTCCGGCACAAACAACAATCTCTCAATTAGCTGTGATGTCCTAAGTGTCATCACCAGGTTATATTCAGCTAATAAGCGGTGATATTGGAGTCCTGCAATTGTCAATACTGTTAAGTCATTTTCTAGGGCATATTTCATGTGGTTTAAAACTGTATCTTCTTTTTCTATAAAGTTGTTGGAAGCTTTTTTTCTCCGTTCTTGGTTAAGGTGAGTCCAAGCTAAGTAGCCACACCATATAAAATAAAGTCATATGGTCAGGAATGGAAAGTAGATTCTTTAAAAAGTATCCACCTAGAGCATTCCACATGAACTATGAACGCATCTGAGTTTGACCCCAGGCCTCATGCTGTAGCAAGCTGGGTTCAGTACATCTAGCGAAGCAGGAGAATTGACATGATTCTTCATGACTGTACAACCAAGTGGAAATGTACTGATAGCGTCTGGAAACAATGATAGTTTCAGGGGGGAGGAATAGGCATCAGCCTCTCCTCTATGGGTAATGACCCCACAGGCAGGGCTCTCAGTTCTTGGAGTTTTCAGGTTGGAGATGAGAAATTTCTTCTCGGAAAGTGTGGTCGGGCATTGGAACAGGTTGCCCAGGGAGGTGGTGGAGTCACCATCCCTGAGGGTGTTTAAGGAAAGGTTAGATGTGGTACTTAGGGACATGGTTTAGTGGGTAATAGGTGGTGGGTGGGACGGTTGGACTAGATGATCCTTGAGGTCTCTTCCAACCTTAATGATTCTGTGATTCTATGAGTTGTGCTGCATAAAGCTTCACAGGCTTCCCGAAACGAATTTTGTTTCTTTCTGGAGCGTGGGAAGGATGTTGCCTGTTTAAGTGGGAACCGGTCTTCACACAGCCAAGAGCATTATTGACCATAGGAAGATACTTCAGTACTGTTGGATAACAAAGAACCATAGAAAAAGCCATAAAACGCTTTTGTGACACAGCAATGGCTCCAGGAAAAAGACCGGGTTGCACAATGCTTTCTTGTATTTGTCCATGTAACTTTTTGGCAATTTCCAACCTCGATTTCTTGTTGATGGGTGCTGAATTGGTGTCCTTGCTGACCTCCCTGAATTCCTAGTAGCACAGTTAAAACAGCGAGTTTGGAGAGCAAATATTTCTGCTAGAAATAACCTGTTTCCTGGGGACCAAAGCTACCCAGAGAGCATAACAGCATGTTTCAGTTCTGGGTAAGTCAGGAAAGGGAAGAACCTGAAGCTGTGTACTGGGCACAGCAAGAAGATGAAGGAGTAGGTCCTTCGCTCATGGAAGTGAACACAACAGTACTTCATCACCGGAGGTGTTGAGGAAATGAATCAGAAATCATGAGTGAAGAACTCTCAGTTCATCCCTCCTCCAGGAAGAAGTACCTCTTCCAGGTATTCTTAATGGAAATTGTTCTTACAGCATTTCTTCAATGTCAGGAGTAGAAGCTGAACTGTTTCCTGAGAAGCAGCTTCTTGCCGCAGTAGACACCAGTAAATACGAGTGTATCTAACGTTTTGCTAAAGGAAGGGAGTCGTCAGTTGATTCAATTCCCTTTTTTCAAGTTATTGGCTGCCACTGTTTGCTTTAATTATCTTTTAATGGAAGAACAAATATGACAATATGTTGTACTGTTTAACGAGCTAAAAAGATTCTTAAACCACTTGTAGTCGAATTTGTTTAAATTTATTGGGATGAAGTCGCTTATATCGTTGATTTCAATCCACTTTGCGAGTACGGCGCTCGGTGAGGCCAGCTCACGCGCAGAATAAGGCGCCTGTCCCTCCCGTGCACATCGCTGATGTGTCTGGCTTTTTGCTGCAACGGTAACTGCTGTGATTAGTGACTGGCACACTGACCACTCAAGGCTTTCCTTTAAAACCCTGTGGCTTGTGCTGCCTGGACGGCCGAGGGGAGACATGAGGACAGGTAGTGGAGCGACCACGGGCTTCGGGCGAGCAGAGTGCCAGCGCCAGCCTCTGTGCTTGCTGGGGGCGGTTTTATTCTTATGGGAGCAAAACTATTGCCCCAAGCTGGCAGGCTGCTGGGTTACGGTGCTAGTCACTGGGTAGCAATGCGACATGCAGGCATGCAGCTGCCTGCAGAGCGGCTCTCCAGCCCTGAGGAGGCTGCTCAGAGCATCCGCGTCCCCCTCTCCCCCACCCCTGGGGAGAGGGCTGTTTTCTGAGGACCCACAGTGGTGTTGAGGCCAAGGTCTCTGCTGTAAAAGGAGGCAGGAGGTTGTAGCTGCCATGTGGAGCTGTGCTTGGTGCCTCTGGCTCCGTCACTGATCTGGGGTCCAGCAGGAAAAGAGACAAGGGGCACAAATCCACTGCTGGTTGGGTCAGATGGTATGTGGCACATCCTCAGCTCCCTGACCCAAAGCAAGGGGTTCCTCAGGCACAAACCAAGCCTCCTTCCTAACCAGTTGAAGCCTTGTGGCCCCCTGACTTTTCCCAATGAAGACAACACTGTGACCTGTGACTATGTAGGAAACTTTGCTCAAGTTGTCTGATGACAGGCTAGCAGCATCTCCTTGTATAAACCCATGGCTTTGGGCCACCAGGCTGAAAATACTTGTCAGGAGGAGGAGGGTGTCCAAGTACCTCAGGCAGTATCTTCTCCGCGCAGTAGATGAGGGAGCTAGACGCCTGCCGAGTGTGTATTGCTGTGTGTGAGCACCGCTCTGGCAGCTCCCTGGGTGCTGGAGGTCGTGCCTTGACAGGATGATGCTGTCGTTCGCTGACAGCACTGTCCAGTCTGTGCCTTACACAACAGTCTCTGTAGCTTTTGTCATGAGAAGACAACAGTAAGTCACTTGCCTCTGAACGTCTGTTTGCGTGAAGGTCAGCAGGGTGCAGGTTTGAAACAAGGATTGTTCCAGGACCATGTGTCTCATTTGCAGCAGTGTTACAGCTGGTTACTTCTCAGGGAACCTCTCAGCCCATTCACAGCAACTTTCAGCTGAGGCCAGATGTGGGTACGACATCAAGCTTCGCCTTTGACTGTTTCCCACAGTGACAAACACATTCTTAATGCTAGTACTTGTTTGGATTTGGCAAGAATCTTCAGTTACTGGTGTCTACGAGTTTTCCTGCATCAACAGTGCCAGGACTCTGGTCTAACTCAGGAAGGAGCAGTTCACCAGCAGAAATTATCTGTTTCTCTCCCTTTTATATTGGATTTAAATGCATGCATCCATGTTTATGTCCTGAGGTCATTAACCACAGAAACATTGGTCTGGAAGAGACTTAGGAGCCCAGGCACTGAGGGGATATGCCATGGTCATTCCCTAACCTTCCGTGCTCTCCCCTGGCCCCCTCCTCTCCCTCCCAACACCTTATTGATGGGTTGAGGAGCTGGAGGAAAGAGCAGGTGGAAATACAAAAGAAATACAACAGAATACAACAGCATCGTGCAGGAGATGGGTGTTCAGGAGCTCTCCTCTGCCTCTGTCATGGTTTAACCCAGCAGGCAGCTAAACCAGCCACGTGGCCATTTGCTCACTCCCCTCCCCAGTGGGATGGGGGAGAGAATTAAAAGAAAAAGGTAAAACTCATGGGTTGAGATTAAGACAGTTTAATAGGACAGAAAAGGAAGAGAATAGTAATAGAATATATAAACCAAGTGATGCAGAGCACAATTGCCCACCCAGCAGACCCAATGCTCAGCTAGTTCCTGAGCCATGCCGTCTCAACTGCCCCAGCTGTATATTGAGCATGATGTCATATGGTATGGAATAACCCTTTGGCCATGTTGGGTCAGCTCTCCTGGCCGTGTCCCCCCTCCCTTCACAGGCACCCCCAGCCTTCTCATTGACGGGGCAGCACGAGAAGCTGAAAAGTCCTTGACTACTTGGCAACAACTGAAATATCAGTGTGTTATCACCATTATTCTCACCCTAAATCCAAAACACGGCACTACACCAGCTGCTAGGGAGAACTTTAACTCTATCCCAGCCAAAAGCAGGACATCCTCCAACAATCGCCTTGCTGGAGGAGGTCGCTGCATCACTGTGCTCCTCGGGGAGGGCGCCAGCTCCTGCCAGCTGAAACCATTTGGGATGTGGCACGGAATCTGCTTTGCTAATTATAAAAGTATCTGCTGTGGTACTACGGTGGTGACCTCAGCTCTATGTGCAAATGTGCTATGGATGTATTGGAATACCAAGTACCATAAATAAGTAGCGTTTTTGAAAGGAATTTGGAGATTTCATAGATTCCTCAAGCTGCCTCTGGTGGAGAGCTTCCTGGAATTGATAATGAAATCAGTCATTTTGCAGCACTTTCTGGTTTAATGCATACAGTCTTGTGGTGGCAGCTTTTAAAAGCTGTTTGTCTCATTAAAGTTCAGTTAACTCATTTCTGAAATTAGAAACTTTCATGATTAATGACTTGTGGTAGTTTGCTTTAAACAAGATGCTTGTTAATCAGGTTTGGGGCTTTTTTATTTCCAAAATCACTTCTGAGACTTGTATTATTGCCTTAGTTACGACACAGTGGCAGTGACACTTGGTACTTCAAGAAAAATAATTGGTGATGATGCAATTCGTGCCTACAAGAACTGTGTTTGAGCAGCAGTTGAAAACTACATGGCTGTAATAACAAAACACGAGGAGAATGATTTTTGGTGAATTTTCCAGCTTTAACACAGAAACTCTTGTTCATTTTAATGGCGATCTGCCAGGCTAAAAGGCTTAAGATCAGGACTACAAATAATAGGTCGCATTCATCTTGGCTTGCTTTCTTTAACCTTTGTTAGCGCCTCTGAACTGCGCTGGCCTGTAAATAACGTAGGCGCTAACCTTTCCATCGCACACGTGCTCACAACTGCAATCGTGAGGCAGAAACAGCGGTTTCTCAAACAGTTATTTCCAGACACGCACCAGCGAGGATGGCAGCGCTGGGGGTGTTATCACCGAAAGGGCACCTGAATCGCAGCTCCCTGCGTTTTCACAGCACGGATGCTGGAGTGTGGATGCAGGGTTCAGATCGTAGTGACATCCCTGCTCCTCCCCGAGCCCAAGGAGAGCTCGTAAGGGGTTCAGCCTGGGTTCTACAGCACCTCACACCAACCGAGATATGCTGTGACCCCAGGGGGTCCCTCCTCGGGGCCAAAGCCCCCCAAACGCATCTTTTGGGTGAGAAGTGATGTTCGTCGCTCTCTCAAACCTCAGAAGTAAGCAGCCAAGTCCTGTCTACCAAATATATTTACCTCTTCTGGCAGACAGTGATTCCTTTGTTAAAAAAACCAAAAGACAAAATCCCATCAGAGCCTGGATCTCTAAGATTAGTGCTCTCTAAGAGGAAAATGTTTTATTCCCTTCCCCTCCACTCCTTTTGTGTCTTTTTTCCCTCTGTTACGTATCTCCTGGTTTGTCGCGACTCCCTCCTTTGAAGCTAGTTATACCGGGCGACTGCTCTTTGTGTGGTGTGGTGGGATTTTTACACAATACTTAATTTGGTTATCTTTAAAATGACAGACTTGTCCCGTGCAGTCATACCCGACACCCCCCCTCTCCCTTTGAAAAAGAATCCTACGAGTGTACTAAAGTCAGAAGCGTTTCTAGAGTGACTCCAGGAGTATAAATAGCTCCCCAGCAAGAGCAGCACCTGCCGTCTTTGATATGTCTTGCACTTCCCACAAATCACCCGTGCACAGGGGGTTTGATCACAGCTATTGTTTGTGCTAAGCTTCCTCCTACTCCTATAATCCTCCTATTTAAATGGATGGGATATTTTGCATATGGTAAGGATTTTGGGGATATAAATTGCAGCCAAGTATTTTGTGGACATGACATGGTGTATGTGCACATGTTCTGCCAAGGGCAGAGAGAGAGAAATGTCGACAAGCACCGTGCTTTAAATGGAAAGGATGTGGCTCTTTCAAAAGTGCCTCGAGTCACGTACTTTGACGCTTATTGCTTCATTTAAGGGGTTGCTGTTGCTTTCCAAATATAGCATCTCTCGGTTCATGCACAAGGCTGGTAGGATCCATGGCTTTTGGTGGGCTGGTGGGTGCTGAGCTATTGCCATGTTAGCCTGGGGTGGTCTCGGGTGCATCAGCCTCCCCATGCCCTGCTGCTCAACATGTGCCTGCCCAAGGGATGGCAGCGTGCTTTGTCACCAGCTCGAGCGTCCCCATACCCGTTACTGATGGGTCAGCAGAGTCAGGACTTTGCGTCCCTTGAGGACTGTACCTGAGGCGGTTCAGTCCCTATCATGTCTCTGCTGCTGGTGGTGCCTTTGCAAGAGGGATGGCTTCTGCTGCCGGCTGCCTGCCTGCGCAGCCTCTCTCACACCATGGTGAGGTTTTCTCCTACTGTGTTGCCTGCAGGAGGGAGTTGAAGCACAGCACGCCCCAGGCCTTCACGCTTCATATCATTGAAGGGGATGCCCCACAATTACAATAGGTTGAAGCTGGAACTAGTTCTTAATGTCCAGGGTTAGACAAGAATGAGTAAAAAATAAAAATAAAAAGAACTTTTGAAGTGGAGAGCATCTGAAGCACGAGGCTATGCAGAAGAGCTATGGCCCGTGACAGCAGCACCCTGAAAAGCAGTGGTCGATCGGAGTGTCCTAGGAGGGGAGGCCCTGTTACTGGTGGCCTCTCTGATGGTGTTACAGGGGTCTGCTGCAGAGCAAGTGCTGTAAAAGAGGGGTGCCCAGCAGCCACGAGCATCAGCCAGCGCTTTCTATGCAAACCCCTTACGGATGAGACAAAGCTCTCTCCCTCAGAGCAGTTCCCCTGCACTCGGGGGATGACTGGAAGAGCAAAGCACAGAGCAGGCAGTAGGGCAGGGGGTGGTAAGTGGCTGTATTTAATAAAACTGTGTATCCAGAATATCCTGATTGCTCATTACAAAAATCTAGTTTAATATTTTCCTTTTTTTTTTTTTTTTCCCCCAAAGAAAATCCCAGCAGTGCCACCAATTGTATTAGTTGTAGAGAATAAGCTCAGTAAGATCTCCTAGCCTGGGAACTGGGTGCAGTCCTTTCTCACTGAATTCTTCTCTCCACCTCATTTCTCTGGCGGAGATGAAGATGTTAGTTTTTCGTACGTGGAGCCCGTAACACAAAGCAGAGAAGAGTTACACTTTCCAGTTCCCTTGGTTTTTCTCTCTTAAAAAAAATAATCTATTTTTTCTGTAAGTTCCTTCTTAACCTCAGGTTTATGGGCATGAATTTTCGCTTTCAAAAAAGCACTCATATCCTCCAGTCCTGAATAAAACTCCAAATAGTATTGTTCTGGCCTCTGACATTTTCAGAAGATGTTCGCTTTATTTGGCTGTAACATTATTTTCAGAGAGTTTTATTTCTTTTTAGAATATACCACCTAATTATTTTGTGTCTATCTGAATCTCTTTCAGTCTTATGAAGCAAACATATGGACAAAAAAGATGCCATGGCTTTGCTATGCCTTTTAAAGATGCTTTAGGTGTGTATTTACATGTATTCATGTGCTTTGCAAAACAACAACAAAAAAGCCAAGTTGCTGCTTTAGGATCTGTGAAGACTTGAGTTTAGCTGTTGACATGATACATTCAGATCATTTGGCATTTGGTTGGCAGCCTGCTCAGAGAGGCATAGATTTTATTGAACTCACCGTTTGAGCATACCACTGCCGCTCTGTCCTCGTGTTTTCCTTCAGAAACAGCCAAGGTTGTTTTTATACGCCGTTACCTGTGACTGCTGAAAGGAGAGACAGATGTAGGGGTTACCCATCCTAGTTAATGTTGAGTCATCTGCTGTACCCAACACGGCTCAGTTTGCACCCACAGCACCAACCTGCTTAAAAACTGCTCGTGCTGTGAGGGCTTTCCTGGTCTGCCAATGTCCAACCAGACCCTGAAACCCTCCCCTTTCTGTGGGACAATTTTCTGGCAGACCAAGGCTTTTCTTCCCGTTTCTGCAAGGTGTTAAGGAGGATCTGGATAGTTCCTCCAGCTGAAAATGTGGTTGATCATCTGCGGTGACGTCGTTAGGCCGACGAGCCTGAAGTGAGGAGGGGGGCTAGGGCACGAGGAGTCAGCTGGTGGGGTGGCGCTGGAGGCACCGCTCCCCGCGGGGGCACTCGGAGGGAAGGTAATGCCGCTTGCTATTTAAGTCGGCAGCAGATGTGTCGATATGCCTGTGACGTTCCTCAAGATGGCTCGGGGAGCCTGAAGTTTATAAACGGTTCTTCTTCTGACTCCTGCTAATTTTAGCCTTGGAGTGTTTACAAACAGAGCAGCATTTGTCTCTGCTCGTGATCCAGAAGGATTTCAGTCCCATCCCTGCTGGCATATTCCCTAGGGAAAAAACAAAAAGGGATACAAAATAGTGCTAGCTATTAAAAGATGCTGAGGGAGCATTCAGATTGGAGGCACAGAAAGCCAAATCTCGTGGCTATAAATAATACATCTGCAGATATCGTAGTGCCACCAGAAAGCAGGAAGGATATACACCTAGGGATAATTCTGGAGGAGAGAAACGGGGATCGGGGAGCTGAGCCTGAAAGCACCGCTCCTTAGCGGTGCTCTAAGGTGGTATCTGGAAAAGACCAAAGCAGAATGGCATGAGAAGAAATAACCAAGCTGAGGCTACATTTGACAGCTGTCACCAGCACCGAGCCCGGGCGCAGTCCTGCCTCAACCAAAACGCCAGGCGTTGGGGCGTACCGGTTACTGCATGCAACGTTCCGGATCCGAAGGCAGCGCTTAGCTACTGCTTTGAAATGAGGCAAGAGCCCAAAGTCAGAGAAATGCAATTATGTCAAGACAGTTCATAAGGAGCTTTTGAAAGAGATTTTTAAAACACACAAACCAGTTTAAAATTCTTTCCCTTTCAGAGCCATGACCTCCAAGTGCAGTTCTTTGAAGAGGGAACGTCTCCTGAAGTGTTTGCAGTTTTCTACAAAGGAGGAGCAGGCAGGATCCTCCTGGGCTGGTGAGGCAAGGACCTGCACTCGATGCCAGTCTGAAGGAGAAAGGCTGTAGCTACACGCTCTGCCTTGAACAAATCCCCCAACTCACCTGAAGGCTGCTTTGTAGAAAAAGTCTCCAGGTCATGCAATACTTGACTTTCAGAGCTAAAGCTTTGCTTCTCCTCAAAGATCAAGCTCGCTACTAGACCACTGTCACAGCCAGCCACCTTGTGCTACGGGAGTTTAACGGGTCATGAGGACTCAAGCAAACCTGTAAAAACAAAAGGGAAAAATTTTATTTTCTTTGCTTGTGCTCGCCCATGGCACTGTGCATGTCATTCAGATCAAAACTTGGGTGACACACGAGAAATACCAGCCGCCATCTGATGAAGACATGTGAGAGGTTTATGAGGTAGCTACAAGGGCAGCTCCGTTGGAGATGAACAGGAACCCTCGGAGCTGTGTGGCATAGCCGTAGTGCCATGACCAGAGGGAACAGGAGAAACACTGCTCAGTGTAAATTAGGTGAGCTTCATCTTCTGATCCTGTGCAAGCGCTGAACCTAGCCCAGATCTTAGTGAAGGTAACACTAGAAAAAGTCCATCAAACGCAGCTTAAAATTGCTGCAATTTAAAGGGAACTGAGGCACCTGGCGTGAACTGCACAGAGTTTAAAGGGGAAGGCAATTTCATGCAGGAACACAGAATACTTAGTAGAGGGGTAACAGCTTCATGACAGAGGAGAGCATTTATTTTGTGGCTATGCAACTGCAGAACTGCTTGGTGTATAACAGCATGTTCACAGTAACAGGAATGCCTTGCCTGATGCAATGTAGCCTTCTTGCAACACTTAGAACTTTCTTTTAAGATGAGTTTCTTAAGCTGATTTAATGTCTTTCCATTTTTCCTTTAAGGATCCATTGTGAACTTTAACTGGTGGTTTTTTTCAGATTTCTTTGAGCCTCAAAACAGGTCTGAAAAACGGATCGTTACATTCCTCTCTCTGTCTCTCAGGCTTGTAAAAATCAAACACTGATGAATTTTTACCACGCATAATGAAAAAGTCGGGCACTAAAAAATGTTATCCTATGATATCACTGCATATGCAAGCCTGCAATAATTAGTTAGACTTCTGCTTGGCAAGCTTCCTTTCAAATATTGCTGGATGTCCTTTTTCCTCCTGTTGCTCTGTCAGCTCTCCAGGTCTGAAACTCTGGTGTAACTCCAGGGAAGGCTCAGATCAACCATGTGCTGCCCACCACAGCCTGTGCCTGCCTGTTGTCGAGGTGGCCCAAGGTTTTTAACATCAGGTCTCCCACTGCACTAGGTCTTCATGTCCATCTGCGTTTACCGCTGGATTTCAGGCCCAGCTTTGGTGTCACATACATTTTTCCTCCCCAGCCTCTTCATCAAACACTGTTTTCTCGCAGCTCCACAAAGGCTGGAGTGAGATCGGCCGCCACTGCCGGTCTGCAGCGTGGCGAAGTCGAACATCAAAGCTCCTGTTCCAGCTCAACTTCAAAACCTTTCAAGTTTTGAGACTTGACCAAGTAGCAGAAAGAGTTGTAAGGGGAAAGCTGTAACGCGCAGGCTGGCGGGCACTGTGGAGAAGTGCCTTTACCTCTGACTTGACACAGTGAAAAGTAGGGGGCAATAGCCATAGTCTGGTTTGTGCTTCTCGTTATGTTCGCAAGGGGTGTGGGACCGCCTTCGCCTTTCGACTTGCGCTATGAATAGCAGCAGAACCACTCCCGGCTCTTTCATCTTTATGCTTTCTGTAACAAACCTTTCACCAGCCTTAGGGAAGGGGCCGTGATGTCTGTTTTGACATCAAGGTCCCTGGTTTCAGTTAGGACACTGAACACTTCCCTCTTCTTTTCCTGCTCCGCCTGCAGAAGTTCAGCCTGCAGGTGCCTACCACAAGCTAACGACTTCAAATTGAGTATGTTCCCCACTGCTTCCCCTGGAGAGGAAATGAACTGCCCGGCATTTTTGCAAGGTCCTAACTTCGCCCGCTTTGTGCGTGTGTACGCGTTCGCGCAGACCTCAGCAGGGCTGGGTGAGGTGAAGGTAAAGAGTGCGGCTGCAGCTCGAACCGCTCGGCTGGCGTCTTCGGTTTCGGGCTGTTCCCGCTGGCTTCTGTCCAGCAGCAGTAATACAACGAGATTTCGTACAAAACCTCACATCTTTCAATTTACTTGTGAAAGCACAGATTAGAAATAAGGAATCAGCTCAGGATCATGAAGCTGAGTTTGTTTGTCTGCTTCTCAAGGCGAGGGTGCAGGTCGTGCTTCCACGCTACGCCTTAAAGCGTGCGGTGCTTCAGCCTCTGCTGCCAGCACTGCCTCTGCATGAAAGTGCTGGAAAAGCGCTCGGGGGCCCTTTATTGCGTTCTCCCATGGTGACACTGCCACCTCATACACCTGCAAACCTGTGTCCTTCATGTTTCCCATGTTATTCGGTTTCAGTGTGCCGGTTTAAAAAGGTTATGTGATGTATAGAGGCTCCGGTGTCAGATAGACGCTGCTGGTGCAAAGGAGGTGAGATTTCTTCAACAGTTGCATTTCGCCAAACTTGAGGAGAGGGACAACCTCGAAAACAGGCAGGCTGCCAAGTAATCATCTACCAGAGGTAATCTGGGTAGGATTTTGAGACAGAAAACGTTTTTTGTAGGTCTACTCAGACTTTCCAGGCTTAATAAAAATCTGTGTAAACATTTCTGCTAAATGAAGATTTCAAGTGATAATTCCTAGATTGTGTCAAATACTGTCAGTGATTCTCATAAATACATTGCATTTGCCAAACAGTGTTTATGTAACCGTTAGCATCCCCCAAACACATTTTGCCAAAATTCACTTATTTCAGAACTTCATGGTATATTTCGGGATATTTTAGTTTCAGTAAATCCAGGACTTAAAACCAAGGTCTGTTGTGAGCCCTTAAAAGATTTTCTAGCTGGCAGCAAAGCTCTGAGATTGAATGTGAGATACAGTCTTTGTACATTAAACCACTACTTTGCAGGCTTTTCCAGAGCTGTAAGAAGATTTTTATTTTGTTTTACTTAGATGCCAAAACTAATACCATACTCTGCTGCAGAAATACATGCCTTTTGTAAACTGTGATCAATCTAATTTAGCAAACGTACTGAAATGCAGAGAAAAGACCTTGAAGACTGGTCTATTTTAGACTTTCAATAGTCTGGAAGACTTTGATCTCTAGTGCTTAAGGCCTCACATCAGGGTGGTGCTCGATCTGGCAGCCTCGATCAGGATTTGCTTTGCAGTTCGCAAAGCTTGATCCGCCAGAGGGATCATCGCATGGCGGTGGGGGATGCTCCGGTTCCCAGGTGCTGAGCACATTCCCCAGCCCAGAGAAACAACCCAAAGTGCCGGGGGTCACAGCACAGAATGCTTGATGTCCATTAATTTTATTTTAAATGGTTCATAGTAAATAGGTGAGAGATTCACTATGTGAGTATGATCATTATCCCTTACCACTAGCGTCTGCGTAGGGCTTTTCTGTTTATCAGACTGAATTACATGGAGAAATTAAACTGCAATCTCCATACTATCCATTAGCTGGAACTCTATTTGCATATAGCAGTTGGGTTTTGGCAATCAAAAAGAGGAAGATTCTGCACAGCAAGCTGTCTGCCAAAAAAAGATCCTCCGTGTAGCTCTTAAGACTGCGTAGGAATAGGAAAGGTAAAAATAAGATGGGGGACCAAATTAAACATCCTGCAGAACAAGGATGTGCCTGCTAGATAATAAGCTGTGTTTTGGCCCCGTATTTAGTATTAATCTCGTCTGTAAAACTTTGTGGGTTTTGTTAAAACATACAACTGGTAGTAAAGAAATTTGCCCTAGCCTTCCAGCTAAAACAGCGGCAGGCCAGGCAACGAGGAGACGGGCAATGGCTTTATTTGGGCTGATTTTGTAAGCATCATTACAAAACAGTGGCAACAAAACTTTAGACACGGCCATTTAATCATTTACTTATTGTATCATAATGCAAGAGTTACTTCTAGATGCCAGTATGAATATAATTTGGAATGAGGAGTAAGTACTCGTATTAGTGAGACTTTATCATGTCTGGAATCTTAAATTTAAGGCCCAATCCTGCTCCACCTGAATGCAGGGAGAGTTTTCTTCAGATTTAACTGGGAATATACCGGGAACCATCACGACAAAGCTCATTTAAACTTGCTGGACTGCTTTAAAGGCATAACGTAAAATTCCCTCCATACGAAAAAGCAGAATCTGGACCTTTTACAAACCACTGCCTGCAGAAAAGAGAGAATTTCAGCTTGAGAATAAGCCAAAGAACCAAGGAAAAGGCACACCGAGGAGCAATGCTGCTACTGTATCTATGTGAGTTCCAGAATTCCTCAGGGGACATATGTCTCTCTCCATACTTTACGAGGATAGGAAAAGCATGTTCATGACTTGAGCGTGTGTTTTATGGACAAGCCGTACGGCTATTGGACATTAAGCAGCAATAGTTGTGTTGTATAAAGGCACTTAGAGTTTACAATTTCAGATTGTAAATGATACCCGACTTACCCAGGCCTGTGCCAAGCCAGAACCTTCTGGGAGATGTTTCTGGGGGAATAAACACCCTCAGCAGAGGCACAGCTCGGTGCAGCACGTCAGCTCTGCCTGCCCTGTTTCCAGAGAGCAACCCCGAGCTGCAAGTATTCGGGAAGCCCAAATACCATCAGCTGCGTGTGCGTCTCAGCTGCAAAAGCCTCATGTTTCACTTCACACTTGGAGCTTGCGAGACCTGGCTGTGCTTGGGGCAATTGCGTTTGTCCCTCTGGGCGGGAGAGTGCAAGGAACCGTAAAAGGGTGTAGATGATGCTCCACTATTCAAGCTGCCGTGCTGGCTCGCTGCCACTCAGTTTAGGTGACTCCATCACAATCTTGGGAGGAGCATGAAAGGTATGTAATTAGAGCAATTTACTATATTTGACTTTAAATTGTGCCCCCACACTTAAGAGAGTCTTAAATTTAAACCCTCCCTAGCCACTCAGGTGGCTATGGCAGCGTTTGCACAGGACACATCAGACTTCTCTGTATTAAACATCACTAAATCTTCTCCCTCTGGGTACCTGATCTATCCGGCGGTACAGAAATTGTTTCTAATCCAGCAACTCAGAGAACGCTGTCAGTGAGAGGTACAAGCTCTGTGTCAGGGCCACACATAGGTAAGTTTCTGCATAACCCTGGCGTGCAGCTTGTTGCCCATCAGTTCTGCCACCACAGCAGCTAGTGCTGCTCAGCTCCCAGTGTTACAGCTGTACAGCAATGAGGTGACACTTTTCCCTGTCACAGCTCGGGAAGTGATGTACAGACACACTAAGGCTCAGATTCATGTTTAAATATTTGTTAGTTAACAAAATCTTATTGTAAAGCCACACCTTATGTGATCTACCCCAAATCCAGAGACGCTCACATCAAAGCAAGGAACGGATGAGGTAATCTGAAGACTTAAGTCAGCATCCCAGCCCCAAATCATACCCGCTCCACTAGAATACTTGAGCCATCAAGGTAGCTTTAAAAGTAAAGGCTGTGCAAACTGTACCCAGGCTGCAACAAGCCTTTGTGCAAATCCCCTTATATTTTACATGCATAACACCGTATTTTATTACTGTTTTAATTGACACCTCTACTCCTTGCAAACTAGTAAGGGGGAAAACTGAACTCATTTCAGAACAGCAGGGTAAGCTCTCTCTGCCCACCAGTAGGTACAGTTCCTCCGCAACATGCTGAGCTGCTGCCTCCCTCCAATGTTTAGTTTGAGCGTACAGGCCTCATCTGGTCAATGTAATAACTACTGTAAAATTTAACAGGTCTCCTGGCAAAAGTGGGAATGGGTATTGTAAGGCGAGTTCGCTGTCAGTACTAAGCACAGTGTTTATCAGTGGCCTCTGGTGCTGGAAAGACCTCGGACCAGAAGCGTGAATTATCTGTAATTCTCATCAAAGTCACTGCAAGTGCCTTTGAACATCAGGGTCTAAGGTGCATTGGACAGCTGAAATGTCCTTGCTGGGGCTCGCTGCCTACTTCTGACAACACAAGCTCAGCTGAACCACAGATTCTCTCCTTCTCCGCTTCCAGCTCTCTGGTTTCAGTGGTCCAAGCTCAACTGGAGAAAAACAGCCAGGAGACAGCCCAAGTTTTTGATCCTCCTGCAGGTCCCTGAAGTGTTAAAAAAAAAGTCACAGAAAAGGCTCAAGTAAAACAGCTTTATACTGACAGCGCCCTAAGTCCGCTATCATCAGAGGGCTTACTGAATCTCCGTGAAGCAAAGCTGACTCTGCCAGGGCGATTCCTTAGTTCCAGGAGCAGAGCAGAGTTTGTTCGTGGTGCAGACAGATGTATGGAGGTTTGGAGGAGCTCTGCTCGAGGACTTGGGGTTCAGTTTTGTGCTTTGTGCGTTTCTCAGGGGAAAATAATTTAGTTAGCGCAAGTTTTCTGAGTGGCAGCTTTAATCCTGGCTCTTCGGTCTTAGCTCAAACAGCCCTGATTTTCCTGATCACACCTGATGTGAGTGAGGTGGGAATGGGACTTCGCCCCCTGCTGAGTGCCACCTGAGGGTCATTGCCCCTTTACCCAGGTGATGTCCTGCCTCCCGGCGGCCCGGCCACCTTTAGCTGGGGGCAGGAGCAGGGCCGGGACCCTGCTGGGCACGGTAAGCTGATCTGCCTTCAGCTGTCCCCGGCGCTGGGCTGGAGCAAGGAGAGGGTGAAGGGGGAGGAATTCAGCTCCGCTAAAAATAGCGGCCGTGCAGCCCCGGTGGCTGCTACCTCTCAGGCCGGGCCGGAGACCCCCGGCACGGCGGCTCCGTTTGCGGGCGCGTTGCCATTCCTGTCGTGGGAGCAGGATAAGCGGCGAAGTGCCCAGAAGCCACGGGGAGGGACGTGCTCTGAGCGCATTGCCTCCCTCCGAGGGGATGCCTACCCCTGCCTTGTTCCCCGCTCGTCTTGGCGAAATCTGTCGTGTTCCCCCCGCCCCAAACAGGCCGCTTTGGGGGGGAGCGGGGGTGTCCGGCTGCCGCACCGAGGGCTGCCCCAGGCACTTCGCGGCTCGCCCTTCCCAGCACTTTATTTTCGGCGCTGCCGAGCGGGGTCAGGCTCCAAGGGGCGCCGGTTGCATCGGGTTTCCCCCGCCCGCCCTC
>VWZZ01000019.1:0-49160 GCA_013399095.1 Psophia crepitans
CCTTATCTCAAATTCCTCATGCCTCAAGTTAGATGCCTAAAAGGACTGTGGTGGTTTAACCTTGGCTGGATGCCAGGTGTCCACCAAGATGCTCTATCACTCCCCTTCTCAGCAGGACTGGGAGGGGAGAAAAATAAGATGGAAAAAAATCCCCAGACTCATGGATCAAGATAAAGGCAGTTTGATACAGCAAAAGGCTGCAGAGAAGCAAAGTAAAAGCACGAGATTATTCTCTACCTCCCATCAGCAGGTGATGTCTGGCCGCTTCCCTGGAAACAGGGCCTCAGTACACATAGCTGTTGCTCCAGAAGACAAATGTTGTAAATAATGAATGCTTCCCCTTCCTCCCCATATCTCTCAGTTTCTTAGTGCTGAGCAGACGTCATACAGTATGCAGTATCCCTTTGGTCAGTTGGGGTCAGCTGTCCTGGCCGTGTCCCTTCCCAAGACTGCTGCTGAGGGGGGAAGAAATGTTGGAGAGACAGCCTTGATGGTGTGACAGAACCGCTCAGCAGCAGCCAAAGCCCTGGTGTGTTACCAACTCCTTGTTAGCTACCAATATGCAGCACAGCACTGTGAGGGCTGTGATGGGGAAAACTAACTCCATCTCCGCCAGACCCAATACATGTCCACTGAGTTATTAGTGAGAAGTAATAAAGGTAAAACCAAAAGCATAGCCTAAAACCAGAACTCTGAAACACATACCAGAATCACAAGAAGTAAACAGCAGGATTTAATCTTGAATGGTAAGAATAAGAAAGATCTCTCAACAGTCACTGTTTTATTACCCACACATAATAAACACAAAGGCAGTAAGAATAAATGATATCTCTTAAAGTCATGAGCTAAAATATAGGAGGCCTAATCACACAGAATAAATTCCATTATAGAATATCTCACTTGGGATGCTTTTGACTTTATTACAGTCTCACTTAGACTTTGAAGTGGTTAATACAATAGAGCAACCTATCTTCTCTATACTGTGAATTGTTTCATCTCAAATTAGAGGTAAAACTGGGTTGATATAGGGTCAAAATGTCATGTTATCTTCAGAATCATAACTCTGCTGCCCAAGGAGCCTTGCTTTCTTGGCACAAACGTTTCACACTAATATATAATGTGACATTATTTTCCCCAGGGTTATTTTAGCCTATTTGCTTTTTTCCTTCTCCTTCTTCTCTGGTATTTTTTATTTCTGTTGGTTTCTAGATAGATGGACACTGCAGCTCTTTGTGTGTTCCTGTGGGTTGAGAAAGGTGAACTCCCAGACACGTATTCAAACTCCTTAATGTAACAGGCATCAGGCTGAATATTTTCATGAGCCATAACCACTGACTCTTTTGAAAATGAGCAGATCTTGCTTCCCAAACAACCTTCTTCCCTCATAACTTGCATGGTATACACAACCATCTTCCAGCCACAGTATAGGTGGCTAAACAGAGGTGGCACACTATAAAGCAGCCATGCTCAGGAGCACTATGAACAATTTGTACCGCATTCAGCTGTTTCGCTTCTGTCAGTGCAGCTGTAAGTATGTCAGGTGCTCTGAGCACTTCCCACGCATCTGCGAGAGAGACAAAAAGATGAAACTTCACAAGGAAGCAATTCAGCGAGAACACTTCACTCTCACTTGCTAGCACAAGTTGCTCAAGAACTTAGACTGCTATATTAGTTAGTATGACAGCACTTTAGCCTGCTACAAAGACACACATAAAATTTAAGTATTTGGTTTAATTGTTTTACATTTGTTTCTCAGCTAGGATGTTTTACAGACACTTTACTGGCCACTGAAAACTAAATCAATATGATCACAATAAATTTCCTTCTGCTTTCAAAGGACTAAACTATAGATAAAACTGATGCAGCCAGCCTGTAGCTGTTCTTTGGAAATAATTGACTTCTTTGTTGTTCAAGAGAACAAAGAAAAGTAAGATACTGTTAAATCTAGTCAGTAGTGAGAAATAAATGGAGTGTGCACTTACAGTGCATTGCCTTAAGTTTGCTCAACATCGTCTTCATAACAAAACTGAAAATGTCAGCCAGAAGAAACATTTTTCAACTACATAGTCCTGTTCTTTTAATAATGTATGAGGGCCAGGAAGGACATATGAACCAAAAGGAATAGCCCATTTCAACTTTTTTTTTCATCATTTTACCATCAAAGACAAAAGTTTCTGTAAGTTTTGAAAGTAAATCCCAGGATGCTCTCCCATATCTCCCTCTAAGGGAAAGGACCTAATTAGCTTTCACCTAACAGCAAATTCTCTCTCAAAGTGCTTATACATGAGAAGTATCATGAATATCTTTGCTGAGAAAACAAAGGCATAGAGGTGTGTTTGTTTACATTCCTGCAAGTTAGTGACAGATCAGGAACAAATCTTTTACCTCTCATTATAGGGCTTTATACATCCAAAATTATAACTTTCAGACAACAGAGAATTTCATATCTCCTTCGTATGCCTCACTTTTTCTACAGCAGTTCTTATTCTGCAGGCAAATAAAAAGGGCTGGTATTCTACAGCTGCTCCTTGGAGACTTAATCCTACTTACTGCTAATCATTTTTATCACATCACAAAATTATTTTTCTTGGTCGCACCTTTAAATTTCCATTTTGTATTCCAGTTACAGTCTGATTTAAGGAAAGTGTATTTTGACTGTTGTTACTAAGTTACAAGATTACCTTTATGTGTTACCATATATAAAAAGGTGGCAGTTGAACAGTTCTCAGGACAGGTAATTATTTAGGTCAGACATGTTCTAAGAGCTCACATTTCTTAATCTAATTTCTTGTCCTCCATCTCTTCAGTTTATTAGAACCCATGAGTGATTTTTACTAAACTAGGAGGCATCAACAACAATGTTTTCTTTTCTTCTAAGGCCCGCTTCTCTGATTATATTGTCTGTAAATGGCTTGCCATCCCAGTTCCTTATATATAAGGGAAAGCAGTGACTAGTGAAATATTTTTCTGTACAGTTAGATGCTCTGGAGTCATGGCTGGTAATGTAATGGGAACTAAATACCTGCAGTGTGTGGTTTATGTTGTATCTTTTGGTTCTGCAAACACAACATAGGGAATACCTCACATTGTGAATGGACGCAGTTGAAGTTTAGAGTTTAGTTTTCCTTCTTACTGTTATGCAATATATAATCAGTTTAACCACATCACAATAAGGAACCTTGCTAAAACAGGCAATATCAAACTTATCTGAAATAAGTAGAGGTCACTTCAACTGCTTCCAGTCTATTCCTCAGTTATACGCGGAGACCAGCAGTGTGTTTAACGCTTGATCCCTATGAGAACAATTCTGGGAGCAAAAGATTGTGTGTAAAATATGAAGCTTTTTGTTCAAATGCCTAAGACTAGTCCAAATTGTACAACAGCAACTTGACTCTGAGAGGTTTGAGAATAACAAAAAAAAAACAAAAACAAAAACAAAAACCACACACATACACAAAAAAAACCCCCACAACCAAAAAAAACACCAACCAACCAAATGAAAAAAAAACCCTACCAAAACATGTAATGGCTTGCTTGGGTTTTTTTTTTATAATCAAAGGGGACAACCTTGCCAATTGCAAAATTGGTTTTGTGTCTAAGCAATGACTAGACCATGCCCAGCAAAAAAGTCCCAGAAAATTCTCAACAGAGATGAAAAATCGGTAATATTTCATGGGATTACAGCTCTGCTTATACTCTGGACATTGTAGAAAGTTTCTGAGCAGCTCAGACTCTTGCCAGATGCTAATTACTTTACCTTGGCTGAAGTCCATTGAATATTATATATCTAAACATGAAGGATCTGTTGTAGAACACTCATGTATATTTCCTTCACAGTAAATGGAAGTAAAAAGAGAAGTTCCAGTAGGCAATTAATTTCATTTCTCCAAGATGTCCAGTTTAGGATAAAGGGAATTGTTCTTTGGAGGTTCTGCTTTCTTTCAAAGATCTACTAAAACACTCTAAATCACAACTCAAATTGAACACATCTTTTTTAAGATTGATAAGTATAGGTGAGGCCTTCTACAGACAGTTGGAAGAAGCCTTGTGATCCCGGGCATTGGTTCTCATGGGGGCCTTCAGTCATCTGGATATTTGTTGGGTAAGCAGCACAGCCAGGCATGCATGGTCCAGGAGGTTCCTGCAATACGTTGAAGATAACTTTCTGACACAGGTCGTGGAGAAGCCAACAAGAAGGGGTGTGCTGCTAGACCCTGTTCTCACTAGCAAGGAAGGGCTGGTTGGGGAGCTGAAGGTTGGGGGCAGCTTGAGATGCAGTGATCACGAGATGTTGGAGTTCAAGATCTTTGGTGGAAGAAGCAAAGCAATAAGCAGGATCACAACCCTGAACTTCAGAAGAGCCAACTTCGATCTCTTCAAGGACCTACTTGGAGGTGTCCCATGGACTAGAGTGTTGTAAGGAAAGGGAGCCCACGAGAATTGCTCAACATTTAAACACCACTTCTTCCATGCTCAAGATCAGTGCATCCCTAAGAGTAAGAAGTCAGGGAAAGGTGGCAGGAGGTCTGTGTGAATGTGCATGGGGCTCATGGACAAACTCAAAAAGAAGAAGAAGGTTCATGAAACGTGGAAAAAGGGCATGTCCACTTGGGAAGAATATAGGAATGGTGTCAGGGCCTGTAGGGATGTAACGAGGGAGGTGAAGGCCCACTTGAATTAAATCTGGCAAATCAGGTAAGAGACAATAAGAAAGGGTTTTTTAAGTATGTCAACAGTAAAAGGAAGACTAAGGAAAACGTGGGCCCACTACTAAATGAAGTGGGTACCTTGTAATAGGTGATGTTGAGAAAATGGAGATACTGAATGCTTTGCATCAGTCTTTACTACAAAGATTTCCCCTTGGGAATCCTGTATCCTAGAGGTGATAGAGTCTGGAGTATGGAAGATCTCCCATCAGCCAAACAGGATATGGTCAGGGAGCACCTGGTCAAAATCAATGGGCACAAATCCATGGGCCCTGATGGCATGCACCCACTTGTGCTGAGGGAGCTGGCGGAGGTTATTGTTGAACCGCTCTCTATCATCTTTGAAGCCTCTTGGAGAATGGGAGAGGTACCTGAAGACTGGAGAATCGCCAATGTCACTCCGGTCTTCAAAAAGGGCAAGAAGGATGATCTGGGAAACTACAGGTCAGTCAGCCCCATCTCCATCCCTGGAAAGGTGATGGAACAGCTTGTTCTGGATGCCATCTCCAAGCGATTGGAAGAGAAGAAGGTTATCAGCAGTAGTCAGCATGGATTCACCAAGGGGAAATCATGCTCGACCGACCTGGTAGCCTTCTACAATGTCATCACCAGCTGGGTAGATGGGGGAGAGCAGTGGGTGTTTTCTACCTTGACTTCAGCAAGGCATTTGACACTGTCTCCCACAACATCCTTGTAATGAAACTTAGAAATTATGAGATAGACGAGTGGACAGTGAAGTGGGTTGAGAACTGGCTGACTGGTAGAGCTCAGAGAGTGGTGATCAGTGGTGCAGAGTCTATTTGGAGGCCTGTAACTAGCAGTGGTCCCCAGGGGTCGGTGTTGAGTCTGGTCTTGTTTAATGTCTTCATCAATGACCTAGACGATGAGATAGAGTCCACCCTCAGCAAGTTTGCTGATGATACAAAGCTGAGTGGAGTGGCAGACATGCCTGATGGCTGTGCTGCCATTCAGCGTGACCTGGACAGGCTGCAGAGTTGGGCAGAAAGGAACCTGATGAGGTTCAACAAAAGCAAGTGTAGAGTCCTGCACCTGGAAAGAAATAACCTCATGCACCAGTACAGGTTAGGGGATGACCTGCTGGAGAGGAGCTCTGCAGAGAAAGACATAGGGATCCTGGTGGATAACAGGTTGACCATGAGCTAGCAGTGTGCCCTTGTGGCCAAGAAGACCAATGGCATACTGTGATGCATTGAAAAAAGCCTGACCAGCAGGTCGAGGGAGGTGATCCTCCCCCTCTACTCTGCCCTGGTGAGACCCCATCTGGAGTACTGTGTCCTGTCCTGGGCTCCCCAGCTCAAGAAGACAGGGATCTCGTAGAAAGAGTACAGCAGAGGGCAACAAAAATGATAAAAGGCCTGGAGCATCTTCCCTATGAGGAGAGGCTGAGAGACTTGGGTCTCTTCAGCCTGGAGAAGAGAAGGCTGAGAGGGGATCTGGTCAGTGTTTATAAATATCTAAACTGTGGGAGGCAATCGGATGAGGCCAAACTCTTTTTGGTGGTGGGTAGTGAGAGAACAAGGGGGGAATGGCCGAAAACTAGAACACAGGAAGCTCAACTCAAACATGAGAAAGAACTTCTTCACAATCAGGGTGATGGAAGCACTGGAACAGGCTTCCCAGAGAGGTTGTGGAGTCTCCTTCTTTGGAGATATTCAAGACCCGTCTGGATGCCTACCTGTGCAGCCTAGTGTAGGGCACCTGGCTTTGGCAGGTGGCTTGGACTCGATGATGTCTAGAGGTGCCTTCCAATCCTTACCAATCTGTGATTCTGTGTGACAGAAATCACTGCTACTATTTGAAATATAAAGAGCTGGATTTAATTCCTGAACTTACTTGTTTCCTTATAGTGTTCTCTCAAATCCCATTCCAGTTGAAAATCAGTAACTCCAAGAGAGGTGGATTCTTCTTCCCTTCTTCTTCCCTTCTTCTTCCCTTTCCCATCAGTTCTTCCTCATATTATTTTTCAGTTGTTTCCTCTTTCTAATCTAAAGTTTAACCTCAGCAGTGCAAAAAGACCTCTGAGTATTTAGATTTCTTTTCTAATGGGCCTACTTATATCACGCAAGTTTAAGTATCAGCATTGACAGTCTTCAAGGACAGAGCTATCTTTTCTCCTAGATAATTATAACAGAAAAAGTGCCCTGATTCTTGCCTTTGAGAACGGAGTTATTTGTACACTTTGTGCAATTACCAACAAGTGTTTAAATACTTAAATAGGACTATTTAAATATTTAAGTAATCCAAGCATGACAGGAAATCTTCATGATTAAGATTTTAATTTAAAAATATTTTATGCATACATATGGTTAGATAGATGCTTGACTGAATTTTATGCTCATCTAGTAAACACAATTGGTGATATTCAGTCTGCATGAAATAGTGGTGTTAATGTAGAATGAGGAAAGACATCCTCACACCCAAGTAAAATTACAGAAAGTACACAGATTTTCTGGCAAACAGATAGTCTGCTAGAAAGATATGTTTCTGGCTTGTGATGGCTGCAACCCACCTAAGCAACCTACCACAAAGACCATGACAGATGGAAGGAAATATAGCTTGAAGGTAGGGCATTTGGCAGACTTTTTGGCAGAATAGAAACTGCTTGGTAAAACTGATCAAGGAAAAAGAGAAGTTGCTCTCCGCTACATGTGAATGGAATTGGGATTTTTACATTTTTTTCCAGACCACAGTCAGTCACAAGAGAAGTCTGTAGCAAGTGCAACAAGGAAACAACTAGTATACAGGCAGTGAGACCAGCTGTATGTTATGTCACATTTATATCTTGACCAACAGAAGTATAAATATGCTTTTTTAGAGCACTCAAACATTGATCTCGTCTTCATCTGTTTAGGCCTCGTTGAAAAGCATATATACCCACTAAAGTTGTGTGAGTGGACCAGAAGGAATAGCACTAACCAGCTACAGATGGTGAAAGCTGTGGCAACAGGAGACATGAGAAGAAGCCATGAAGGACACCTGCTAACTCCAATGCCTGCACAAGCAGATGGTCTCATGGCAGGCAGGGCAACCCTCTGCGCATGGCAGGATCTTTGAGTATCAATATCTTCTTTCTTCCTCAACACCGTACTTGCTGCAATCATCATCACCATCATCGTCATCATAATTTTATGCAGTTTATGTTCTCTATTGCTGTGAATGTGTCTAACTATGAATTTATTCATGACATTGGTGGGATAAAAAAAGTAAAATACCATGAAGATTATGTATTTTTCTCTTCTAATTCTGAGCACTGTTCTATATAACTCAACCTCCTCCCAAAGCCTGAAAAAGTTGATGGGCTTAGTAGTAGATTTGGAAAGTGAGCCCACACATCTCTCCTTGAAAAACAACATGTCACCAGTAGCTTCAAAGAAGACTATCTAATAGCTGGAATTCATGAATAAACATGCCATATAGAAGCTGACTTGGGGACTCAGAGACCACGGAGTAATGCCTGGTTTTATGACTTGCAGGACATTTCAATGTGCAGTATAAAGAAACACAATTACAAATGAAACTGATAGCTGCTTCACCTGCAAAATACATCAATATCAAGTGACCACAAGGAAAAAACTTCTGCACAGGAGGACCCCTGAAGAAAAAACATGTTTTATGAGCATATGTGGGTAAATATAACAAAAATTTAATTCGATTCTCAGCCATCTAGAAGGCAAGGCAAGGCAAGGCAAAGGCAAGGCAAAGGCAAGGCAAGGCAAGGCAAGGCAAGGCAAAGGCAAGGCAAAGGCAAGGCAAGGCAAGGCAAGGCAAGGCAAGGCAAGGAAAGGAAAGGCAAGGCAAGGCAAGGCAAGGAAAGGCAAGGAAAGGCAAGGAAAGGAAAGGAAAGGCAAGGAAAGGCAAGGAAAGGAAAGGAAAGGAAAGGAAAAAAAGACAAACTTATCCCTTGGCCTCATCTTTTCAAAGGTGTAATGTATTTTACATGGCAATTTCTGAACACCCAAATTTGGTCACTGAAGACCCTGTTGTCAGAGGTGCTCACCTGCAGTTCTTACTGAAGTCAAAAATTAATGCAAATTACAACCTTTATAAAAGTTAAGCCTACTTTTTATAACACAGGGAATTAAGGATGTGGACTATTGGTGAATATCTACCAAATAAGAAAAATGAAAAGAATATACTGAATTACAAGCTGGCTCCTTCTGGCAAGCCAGTGCTAAACATAATTTCTTCAGTGTCGTGAAAAGTTAGAGTCCAAGAGCGGCTTTTTTTTCGGGTCAGGGCAGTTGTATCATCAGTTTGTTTCTTTGGTCAGGTGGGTAAGAAGACTTGTTTAGATGAAGTATTCATAACAGAAAAAATTGCATATAAAAGTCTGAAAAGTTCACATCAGCTGCTCACATCACTGCTAGTTGAGTTTCAAATTAGTTGTGCTGTGTAGGTAAGTCTACTCTCTGCATAAATTTGTTACTGCTGCTTTCCAATTCCGTATGCTGTTATTTGACAGCCTAATGTTGTTCTTTGAATACCATTTGATTCAGGCAGTTTTGAAAGTCAGCAATGTGGACAGTGAAGCACTGCCAGCCAGCTAGGAGAAACCAAATAACTCACAAGAAGATATTTTAGTACATTATTGAAATATATTCAGCATCCATAGAACTGTCACGTTATTTCATGAGAAATTACTATGGTGATGTGGAAGAGAAAACAACAATGTTTTAATGATACATAAAATTAATTTTAATCTTAAGAATATAAATTTCAGGAAATCAACCTGAAAATGTTTTTAAAAAGGGTGATATGATCCCGTATTTTCTTTTCTTTACCTAGTATTTATGATCCTATAAAATATGTAACAATAACAGTGACAGAGGGGTTTGTCTGTCTGTAAAGTAGCTTCTATACTTACAGGAAGAGAAAGCACTTATCACTACATGCAATGTCAGCCAATATTTTACAGAGGGCCTCCCTGATGGATTGTACTGCTTTTATAAGATAAAGATTTCTGAGTGCACTTTATCTGCTAACAAATGATTTGTAAATACATGCCATCTGCATACTTTAGTAGCGGTGTACATAGATTTGTTAACAAAATTTGTAAATATCTACCCAGTCCAAAGAAAAATACAAATGTGTACTGTCTTTTTTTTTAATCCTTAGACTCTTTGATTTGTAAAGACAATGAAAAAACAGTCTTATTCATAAATTAAAAAATGTCATTAAATGCATTCATATATATGCCCACTCACTTCTAAATATACTTATGATTTCATGTTAAAAAACTTCATAGAGGTAAATTGAATCATAGGAGATGATTCTATCCTTTCTTTTAGTTAATTTCATTTTTAATCTCAGGTTCCAATTGAGAAAGAATCTGTACAAGCAAAGATCAGGATGTTGTCTATATTGTCTCTCAAGAATACATTTGCGTTTTTGACAGACTGCTCGGTCTTGCTCTTTGCAGGTTAAAAAATAAGAAAATAAGATGTGGTCAATGATTATTTTCTATCCTTAACTATAAAAATGTTTTTAAGAAGCAGCACAAGAAGACTGAATATGACTCCTTTCAAGACACTCGAGTTCTTAAGAGTCTGTGATCCGTATCAGTCTTCCTAATTCTCTCCTATTCATTGCCACAGAGGTCCTTTCACCAATGTTGCTATCATTTAGATTCCTGGCTCTCAAGATCACGGATGACTTCTATTTCATGTTATAACATCAGTAAACACAATGAAACCTTACTTACCTTGGTAATATTGAAATAAATGTACTATAAAGCAGTTAAAAATGTTTACATGTGAAATAAATATGTATATCCATGAAATAATACATACTATTAAATGCATTTAGAGACAGGATAATTTGATCGAAAGCATACTTTTGTAACAATTTAACATTGCATATTTCAGAGATAAATATTAAGAATAATACATTTATATATATTTATATCTTTCTACCAGTCTATCAAAATATCTCTTTAAATTCCAATGATGTTGAAATCTACACATTCCACTACAATTCATGATTCAATGCACCACTAAAGAAGTTCTTAAGCTTAGCTTCACTTCCCTTTATATGTCAGTTATTTGAAACATTCAATGAAAAGTATTTATCTACTTTTGAACTAAATAAACAATTCAAGACAAAAGTGTTCCTCTAAATTCTTTCCTTCAAATATAGTTTATGACTTCAGCATAGCTAAGTATAACTACAGAAATTAAAGGGAAAAAAAATTACTTTTATGTCTCTGCTTACTACAATATATTTTTCTCTAAATATTTGCTCTAAAACTTAAGCAAAGCAGAACATAACATTCACTTAGTAGAAAGAATACAACTTTATATAATTTAAAATTCCTCAGGATCTTAACTTCCCTATCACAAAATAGAAAGTTTAGCTTGCAGGTAGAATGCATGCTTCTACTTTCGACAGAAAGTCAAGAACCTCATTCATTTTTACTTCATACTTTGAACTTTGGTTACACTTCATAGTAGAGATGCTTTTCTGAATCAAGACCGTACCATAAACCAGGGTACTTGAATCTAAAGAAAATCAAACTGTTTTAAAATAGGTTAGGCATCTGAGTCTATAAACTGCATCCCAAAGCCACAGAACTAAATGGCATGTTACTTTGATTTAAATGGCCTTTGATCAGGACCAATGTAACTACATTAAGTCAAATAATACTCTGTTCTATTTGGCTCAATTTCTTTAGATCAGAAAGATTACAAATGGAAGAGGAGAAATTGTATCTTTCAATATAGTGAATGTTTCTGCAGAGACTCAAAGATACAGAAGTATTTAATACAAACAATAGAGAGGGGGAAATGTGCTATTTCTGTAGATGCAGTAATCAACATCAAAACCATGACCTGAGTATTATTAACATCTCCTCAAGGTTCTGCTTGACAAAGCCAGTTTGAGACTACACTCAAAATCAACTGTAATTTTCTCTGCCATTGTTTTACACATATAAATTCCCCTCTCCCCAGAAAGAAAGCTTTACTAACTTTTTCCTGCTGCGTTCTTGCCTGCAGACTGTGTCTGCAGGAAAGCTTGCCTTCTGACCATGTTACTCTACCTTAGACTTGATGGAATTTCCTAGTGGAGCCTGTGATCTTTAACTTCCTGTGAAGCCAAAATGGATGATGCTTGATCTCTGTGTGCCAGATGACAAGACATTTCTCTGGGTCATGTCACATCAGAAGCAGGGAGTGGAAATAACTGCAACTGGCATGGGAAGACCATAAACAGAATTTGCCAAGGGTGACTGTCTTAGAAAAAGCTGCCCTTGTACATGTGGGAAGAAGCTAATAAAACATCTTTCTTTCTAAATTACAAGAATTTTTAAAATGCTAAACTTGTAAGTGAAGAGTTACAGTTTGTAATATGAGGGAAAAGCTACAATCCTCTTAAAACTGAAGTGGGAATTTTTTGCTAGAATCATAGAATCATAGAACGGTTTGGGTTAGAAGGGACCTCAAAGATCATCTAGTTGCAACCTCTCTGCCATGGGCAGGGAGACCCTCCACTAGAGGGTGGACAACATTGCTCAAAGCCCCATCCAACCTGGCCTTGAACACTGCCAGGGAGGGGTCCTCCACAACATCTCTGAGCAACCTGTTCCAGTGTCTCACCACCTTCACAGTAAAGAATTTCTTCCTCATATCTAATCTAAATCTACCCTCCTTCAGTTTAAAGTCATTACCCCTTGTCCTAACACTACATGCCCTTTTAAAAAGTCTTTCTCAACCTTCTTGTAAATCCCCTTTAGGTACTGGAAGGCTGTTATAATGTGTCCCTGGAGACTGAACAAGCCCAACTCTCTCAACCTGTTCGCACAGGAGAGGTGCTTCACCTCTCTGATCATTTTCATGGCCCTCTTCTGGACTCGCTTGAGCAGCTCCATGTCTTTTTTGTACTGGGGACTGCAGAGCTGGACACAGTACTCCAGGTGGGGTCTCAAGAGAGCAGAGTAGAGGGAGAGAATTGGGTCCCTTGACCTGCTGGCCACGCTTCTTTTGATGCAGCCCAGGACACAGTTGGCTTTCTGGGCTGCAAGTGCACATTGCTAGGTCACTTTGAGTTTCTCGTCAACAAACATCCTCAAGTCCACTTCCTCAGCACTGCTGTCAATCCATTCTTCGCCCAGCCCGTAGTTGTGCCTGGGATTGCACCAAACCACATGCAGGACCTTGCACTTCATGCAGTTCACACAGGCCCACCTCTCAAGCTTGTCAAGGTCCCTCTGGATGCTGTCCCTTCCCTCTACAACATTCACAGAGAATCAAGCCCTCCCTTTAATAAAAAATGAGAGCGTATTGACAACTGCTAATGTGTAGATGTCTGAAATCTGAATAGGTAAGCTAGGTTCAATGGGGAAAATGTCAGCTCATGAAGAAAGCCTCCTTCTACACTGATATGCCCCTCTGGTTGCTCTTCATTTTCACCTGCCTGGTTACTTGGAAGAGAGAGAAAAAATGTTGAAAAAATGTTTTAAATCTGTCATAATTTATCGTTTTTCACGAAACAAATTCTAACCTGATATAAAAGTTCAAGCACACTAAACAGTTGAACATCTGTCATGTGATGAGCTTTACACCTTTAATTAGCTCATTTCCTTGAAGAACAGAAGCTATGCTTAGCTTATTAACAGTGTGCTTCTCAATTTCTATAAAACAGTCTAGGACTTCTGTCCTCTTATTAAATAAATGGATGCTCAAGAATGCAGGAGAGAAGACAAACTCTTTGCTCAGCAAGAGTAAACAAAATACTGTAGTGAACAAATAATTTTCTGCAAATGGCCTTTTCCAGCACAGGACCTGGCATTCAGATAATGAAACACTGGTTCTAAAGTTTGCATGACCTCTATATTCCAAAAATCTGTCCAGTCTACATAACCTCAGAGAATGCAATAAGACACACATCTTTTTCTGACCATAGTTGATCATTAATTTGCTGATATTTCTCAGTTTTTCTCATAACACAGCAAAGACGGAAACAGAAAAACTCCTGCTACCTACATACAGGAGGTTTGCTAAGAAGGAAACTTTCACTAAAAGTATCAGGGTTGCTTGAATTCATTGCCTGTACCCTCATTTTGAACAATTCTTCCCTGTGAGGGTGGTGAGGCAGTGGAGCAGGTTGCCTAGAGACATTGTGGAGGCCCCATCCCTGGAAGTGTTCAAGGCCAGGTTGGATGGGGTTTTGGGCAACCTGGTCTAGTGGAGGGTGTCCCTGCCCATGGCGGGGGAGTTGGAACTAGATGATCTTTGAGGGCCCTTCCATCCCAAACCATTCTGATTCTAAGATATTCAGAACATGCTTATTCTTTTACAGAAAGGTACCTCAAACACAAAACAACAAAAAATAAGACATGGAAGCTGTGTCTAAACAGCAATGGCAGTCCTCAGGAAATTCTGAGTCTTACTGAAATTTTTTTCGACTTGTGCCAGTTTCTTTAAGCCTAGTCCTGGCAATTGTCTCATAGAATCGTAGTATCATAGAATCATTAAGGTTGGAGGAGACCTCAAGGATCATCTAGTCCAACCGTCCCCCTACCACCTATTACCCACTAAACCATGTCCTTAGGTACCACATCTAACCTTTCCTTAAACACCCGCAGGGACCGTGACTTCACCACCTCCCTGGGCAACCCACTCCAATGCCTGACCACTCTTTCTGAGAAGAAATTTCTCCTAATCTCCAACCTATACCTCCCCTGGCACAACTTGCGGCCATTCCTTCTTGTTCTATTGCTAGTTACCTGCCAGAAGAGGCTGACCCCCAGCTCACCACATCTTTCTTTCAGGTAGCTATAGAGGGCAATAAGGTCTGCCCTCAGCCTCTTCTTCTCCATACTAAACAAGCCCAGTTCCCTCAGCCACTCCTCCTAAGACTTGTGTTCCAGACCCTTCAGCAGCTTCGCTGCCCTTCTCTGGACACCTCAATGTCTTTCTTGCAGTGAGGGGCCCAAAACTGGACACAGTACTCGAGGTGCAGCCTCACCAGAGCTGACTACAGGGGAACGATCACCTCCTTGCTCCTGCTGGCTACACTATTCCTGATACAAGCCAGGATGGTGCTGGCCTTCTTGGCCACCTGGGCACACTGCCGGCTCATGTCCAGGCGAGCATCAATCAGCACCCCCAGGTCCTTTTCCTCTACACAGCTTTCCAGCCACCCCACTCCCAGCCTGTAGCTCTGCCTGGGGTTGTTGTGGCCAAAGTGCAGGACCCGGCACTTTGCCACATTGAACCTCATCCCGTTGGCCTCTGCCCAGTGATCCAACCTGTCCACGTCCCTCTGCAGAGCCATCCTACCCTCCGGCAGATTGACACTTCCCCCCAACTTGGTGTCGTCTGCAAACTTACTGAGGGTGCACTCAATTCCCTCATCCAAATAATCAACGAAGATGTTGAAGAGGATGGGCCCCAGCACCAACCCCTGGGGAACACCACTCACGACCAGTCGCCAGTTGGATTTGACTCCATTCACCACCACTCTCTGGGCCCAGCCATCCAGCCAGTTTTGAACCCAGCAAAAAGTGTACTTGTCCAAGCCAGGGGCCGCCAGCTTCTCCAGGAAAGGAGATCTCAGAAGGTTGTGTCTTGGGGAACCATACCTGATTATAACCATGGGAAATACTCCACAGTTTTTCATACAATTCCCAATTATCTCATAATTCCCACAAAATTATTCATTTGACTTCTAAATAAAAATGTGTAATGCTTATCCATTTTCTATGAAAATCAAATCAAAAGAGTTTATAGGCAGGGAGGACTTGCACAAATTATTATATGCAATGATAGAGAATTATATAACATTAACATTCAAACTCACTCACCTGATATACTTTTCAAAGTTTTACAGATACTTACTTCAGAACAGGAAATATTAATGCATTAATACCCTGAAAAATGTAACAGAAATCTTTAATTCAGAATGAGCTGTTTGCTGAATTGTTTACTAAAAACTCTACAAAGGAAGATTTTTGAAGAAAATGTCTGACCAAGATGCCATAGCAAGGACCCTTGCATTTGCCTCTATAGCATCTGTGAGTCAATAAACAGCATTAATAAGCCACACAAAGTCACAATCTTGTGACAATCAATTTATAAACAGAACAATAAGCCTAAACTTAGTAAATACATGATTAAAAACACACTGCACCACCCTTACACAGTGCTGGAGTGTCTGCCTCTTTCTTGAAGGCCAGGCTGGTCATCATTCACAAGTGGCAAACAGTTGTGAGGTACAGACACCATAGATTAGACTCCCTAGATTATTTATCTCAAAGACAGGGAAGGTTCCTGATTTATTGGTTAATATTACCATGTACCAAAATGTTCATTTGCTCAATCATTTTGCAACCACGTCTTATGGGGCAGATTATCTGTGCAGGTTTTCCACAAGTTACCATGTCAACACATACCAATCAAGAATGTGAAAGAATGCAGTCTGGCACCTACTGCACTTAATTCCGTAATCTAATTTAACCACAAACTCACTGAAAATTTAGATTCCTAAAAAATAAGACTGGATATTATCTTTCATTTCAAACACAATTATATGTGTTCTGTCTTAGACAACAGCGACAGAAAGAAATCCCTGAAGAAAAGGAGAGGTGGCTCTGCTCTGTTCAGCCTGGGCTCTTTCCTCAGTCTCTTGCTTTCTCCTCTGTATCACCCTTCCCATTTGGACAAACAATGATCTATTATCAGGTCTTAGGAAAGAATCCAAAGCACTGAAGGTAGCTGTCTTGACCTTCCATTATATGCAGGAGAATTTGGGCTTCTTCACCTATTTGTGATGCATCCTGCCTAACACAATGCAGTGGTAGTCACAGCCCCCATGCCCAGCCTGAGACGGTTGAATACCCCACCCCAAAATCCTTGGTCCCTGAAATAACCTTAAGAACTATATTTTATTCCAAAGTCAGACTGTGAGGCAGCCAGAAACAGGAGATTCATCAGTCCTTCTTCTAGAAGGAAGAGAAATTTTGACTACGTTTAGGAGGGAACAAAAAAGAGAATCTAGTTTCTGGTCCCATTATTTTGGGCAATGATAGTCTAATGTAGTTTCTTCTGTCTTTATGTGACTAATATCACCACCCATTCATTAGGGAAGTACTTTTTTCTCAGACTATCCCCTACCACTTTCAGATACCTGCAGAACAGTTACTTCTGACCCTGTTTGGGCATACACATGTTTATGCAACAGCATCGCAACAAGCTTGGGTTTTTTTGAATGGACAGTTTGGAGCATGCATGAGCAACGGAAGTGCTAAATAAGGGGGCAGCCAAATTAATCTCACTTTTTTATGTACCTATTGGTGTATGTTGACCCATGATCTTTTTATCTGATCCCACTTGAACCTGTTCAGAGTTTAAGCAACTATCCAGCACTGATATTTCCTGGCTTATTTCCAGTCATTGCAATTTTCATGCAAGATACTGTAAACAGAATTTGTTAACTTTCCACACTAATTCTCACCCTTCATCATTTCACTGCAATATTGTACCTAAGTAATGTTCTTCAGCAGTTTCCTCAGCTTAAAGCACCATGGTCCATTTGAATTAAGTTACTCAAAGAATGTCAAGCATTTTTGTTTTCATATCAGATTTCTATACTTGTTAAATACTCTTTTCCTTTTTTTCTTTCTTTTTTTTCCCTTGTGAAGACAGTTTAGCCCATTTGGATTAAAATATTAATCTTAGTACAATATTTGTTAGAAACAAAAAAGAGGTTGCTGACATCCCTTTTGTTTCATCATATTTTGTATTCCTTTATTTATAAGTCAATTACACCAAGCTGTGTCGTGCAGTTGACACGTTGGAGGGAAGGGATGTCATCCAGAGGGACATTGACAGGCTTGAGTGGTGGGCCAGAGCGAACTGCCTGAAGTTCAACAAGGCCAAGTGGAAGGTCCTACACGTGGTCAGCACATACAGGTTGGGCAGAGAATGGATTGAGAGCAGCCCTGAGGAGAAGGACTTCGGGGTGCTGGCTGATGAAAAACTCAACATGAGCCAGCAGCATGCGCTGGCAGCCCAGAAAGCCAACCATGTCCTGGGCTGCATCAAAAACAATGTGGCCAGCAGGACGAGGGAGGAGATTCCCCCCTCTACTCCACTCTCGTGAGACCCCACCTGGAGTACTGCACTCAGCTCTGGAATCCTCAGTACAGGAAAGACATGGAACTGCTGGAGCAAGTCCAGAGGAGGGCCACAAAGATGATCAGAGGGCTGGAGCACCTCTCCTACAAGGACAGGCTGAGGGAGTTGGGCTTGTTCAGTCTGGAGAAGAGAAGGCTCTGGGAAGACCTAATTACGGCTTTCCAATACCTAAAGGGGACCTATAAGACAGGTGACAAGGGGCTGTTTCTTAGGGACTGTAGTGACAGGACAAGGGGTAACGGGTTTAACCTAAAAGAGGTGAGATTTAGATTGGACGTTAGGAAGAAATTCTTCCCTATGATGGTGGTGAGGCACTGGAACAGGTTGTCCAGAGACATTGTGGAGGCCCCATCCCTGGAAGTGTTCAAGGCCAGGTTAGATGGGGTTTTGGGCAACCTGGTCTAGTGGAGGGTGTCCCTGCCCATGGCAGGGGGATTAGAACTAGATGATGCTTGTGGTCACTTCCAACCCAAACCATTCTATGATTCCATGATAATAAGGTTATGGAAATATGTGGGGAGAGGTTTTTACAGGTTTGTTTGGGCTTTTCTAGTTTTATCCAATGGCTTGGGGCTAGAGAATGTCATTAGGAGGGTCTATTTCACAGAATCACAGAATCGTAGAGGTTGGAAGGGACCTCAAAAGATCATCTAGTCCAACCCCCCCTGCCAAGGCAGGGCCACCTAGAGCACATCACTCAGGAACACGTCCAGTCGGGTTTTGAGTGTCTCCATAGAAGGAGACTCCACAACCTCTCTGGGCAGCCTGTGCCAGTNCCTCATAAGGGAGATGTTCCACTCCCTTGATCATCTTCGTGGCTCTGTGCTGGACTCTCTCTAGCAGTTCCCTGTCCTTCTTGAGCTGAGGGGCCCAGGACTGGACACAATACTCCAGATGCGGCCTCACCAATGCAGAATAGAGGGGGAGGAGCACTTCCCTCGACCTACTGACTACACCTCTTCTAATGTATCCCAGGATGCCATTGGCCTTCCTGGCCACCAGGGCACATTGCTGGCTCATGGTCATCCCCCCATCCACCAGGACCCCCAGGTCCATTTCCCCTACACTGCTCTCCAGCAGGTCAGTCCCCAACCTGTACTGGCACATGGGATTTTTCTTTCCCAGGTACAAGACCCTACACATGACCTTATTGAATCTCGTTAGGTTCCTCCGGGCCCAGCTCTCCAGCCTATCCAGGTTCCGCTGAATGGCAGCACAACCCTCTGGTGTGTCAGCCACTCCTCCCAGTTTAGTGTCATCAGCAAACTTGCTGAGGATACACTCTGCTCCCTCATCAAGCTCATTGATGAAGATGTTGAATAGCACCAGTCCTAGCACCAACCCCTGAGGGACTCCACTACTCACAGGCCTCCAAATAGATTCGGCCCCATTGACCACAACCCTCTGACTTCTGCAGATCCAGCTCTAACTGAGAGTTTTGAACCTTCTCTTTAATAGCAAGACCTTGTCTACTAAACTGTCCTACTTCATATAGCTAAATGGCCATCGCACCTTTCCTCTGTTTTTTCTTATTCTTGCTCTTAGTCGTAATTTGCTACCTCAATCTCAATGGCTATATGACTGTGTCAAAAGCTGGAATAGCTTCAGCTGATAATACCTTACAGTTACACATCTATATCACCAGATGGTTAGAAAATTTTTAAAAAGCTTAGTACAAATCACTGTCATACAAAAAACAGGAGGGGATTGAGGAAAAATACTTGGGAAGTCTTATCTGAGAACTAAGCATCCTAATAACTGTAGGGAAGATGCCACTACTTCCTTTAGAAAAAGTCATGACCTTCACAGTAAAACCAAAATTTCCTAAGAAAGACAATTTCGGTAAATTGATAATTTTTAAAAGCTACTTTTTATTGTCAGTCCTCATGGTTATTTACTAATCTATACTAAAATAAACAGGCATAGCAAGGAAAATTTTCATAGGAAAATGCACAGGTGTTCTTACAAAAACCCGTGATCTTTCTTCACCCAGAAATTGCTGCCTTATACCTGATGAAAAGCTTTTCCATGATAAAGATCCAAATAAAAATTTCATTGACAACCATTCTACATTAGAAAATAAAAACAGCAGTTGAAATAAAAGTACAACTGTCCTGCATAGAGTGGAAATGAAGGTTCAGAAACTACAGGATTCATACTTAACCCAAGTATTTTCTGTGGCTCTTTGCTAAACTTCTTCCAGTACCTGAAATGTAAAGGGTAGCTTTTCTTTCAAAACATTAATAGAAACATAACACAAAGCAAAAGAAAAACTTCTGAGAACTAGATAGTGCTGAAATATGACTCCACCCTTTTGGCATCACTGCTTAGATAATTCATGATATTCAAACAAAATAAATGAGCCTCTTCAAATTAAATGATTCCCTTTCACTCCCACACAATTCTTTTCTACTGATAAGGAAATTCTGTGCGTGGGGGTATTTAGCAGGCTAGGAGGTTACTGAGAGACCATGCACCATCTGCTTAATCAGATGCACACATACCAATCATCTTAAAGATATATACTTATATATATATATGTATAAACAGTAAACACACTCTTATGGGTGATTTCACTTCAGTCCTGTTCTTTGCAAAGGGTATGAGACAGGAAATATTACATGTGGTTTTTAATTGGAAAAAGAAATAGTGAAGTAGAAGTACACAAAAGAATCTGCAGAAGCTCATAGTTTCTTTGAAACATTTTTTTGTAAATTATAAAAAATATTACAAGATACTAAGGGGAATGAATTCTTCTCATGGCCAATGAAATATAAGTTCAAATCTTGCTCAATCTATTCTCCCATTATAACCAAATTTGATGTAGGGGAAACTTCAGTTCACATTACAGGTGATGTTAAAAAAAAAAAGGTGAGTTTTTTGAAGTAATTATAAGATAGCAGAGGCTATTCAGCACTGTTCCATTCTGTATTTCATCCTCCAAAGAAAATTGATTTGAAAAGAAAACCTTGCACTGTGACTTCAGCCTGAGTGAGAAAGTAAGTGAGAAGGAGGGTCAAAGAAATCCAGTGATACAGACTTTTACAAAAAGGATATTTAGAGAACATATCATATGGTAAGAAGGGACAAAATGGCTGGGCATGAGGGAAACTTCCCCAGTATGGTCTCAAAAAGACATTTAATGTGCTTTACAACCAGCACGTCAAAAGCAGATTTCTCAGTCTGCAGAACAGAACATAGAAGTTTCAGTGACATTGAGAAAATGAGACCAACTCTGGAATAATGCTTTTCTCATTATCAGATTTCTTAAAAGTCTAAGTCACTGTTTCTGGAGTCTGACAGCTCATACAAGATGCAATTAAATAAAAATTAACATATTCTTCTTTAGCTGTAAAGTATGTAAATTAAGGTATTGGCAGAAGACTCCCCTCTTCCTGATGTAGTTAGCAAACATATCCTGGAGTCAAAGGTGTTATTTGGATGTAAAAACAGTAAAACTGAGAAGAATCAGGCCTATACATTAAGCTAGATCATTTGGTATTGTTTGTAACTGTAAATAGAACAAGTTCTGTATGAGCTTGTATTTTATGCTTTGCATTTATAATGGTTCTCTTTCTTTCATGTAGCTATAATAAAAACACCAGTGCTACCGCACGTTTTCTTTTAGACAGGGCAACAACAAAATCTCTCCTCTGCCCAACTGTCTATTTTCATAAAATGTGTAGGTACTCCGTGAGACTCAGAGAGTCAAACTTAGTTGAAACTGGCTGTTGGGGTCAAAAGGAGCTTAAGCAAGGAGAGAAAATGGTATACATGCTGTACAAAACATAGACTTAATTTCTCTATATATGTGTGTGCTCTCCTAGGGAATTTATCTGCCTATTGCTAGCTTTTCACCTTGACTGAGCTTACTGTCCTCTTGTAACACTCTACAGAGGACAATCTGAAACACAGCTCAGAAACAAGCTCCAATTCCTCATAAATTTGCGCGATGTAATTGACTGGAATAGCTTTCAATAGCTTTTAATCAACTCAAATGCTATGCAAAAGGCACTTTTCTTATCACTAGACTCTGCCTTTTACTTTCCTCCAGAGAGCTTTCAAATTGTGCTCAAAATGCTGATTTATAAAAAGAAAAATATCACAATGTAAGCTTCACCTCAGAATACTTCTATTTAATAAGCTGGTCCCTGTGTGTGTGTTTTTGCATGTGGTTTGCACATTTGTCTCCTACCAGGATGGTTTTAGCATGACAAAGTGCTTATGATTATTATGATCTATACCTGCCCACAAAGCTGAAAGAAAGTCTAGTTTTAACAGTTTTTAACAGATTATACCCTTCTATGCCAAGTGAGGGGGCCTGTGGTTTTGGAGCAATCTACATTTTTCATGCTAACCATGCAGGGTTATTACTCAGGAATATGCGGCAATCAGTCGTTATAGCTGAGCTGCCAGAGCAATATGATAAACTTTACTGCACCCATAGTAACAGATTAAAAAAATCAATACATCAGGCATAGGAAAATGGCATGTTTGTTATTTATTTTTGAGCTCCATAACCGAAATGTTGTGGTATTCAGAAACCCCCAAGGAACAGTACATGTTAATCACTATCCATACACTTCTCCTCCCTGTCCGCTGTCTTCCAGTTTGCCATTTGCACTATTAAATAACCAAAAGAAAGGATATTGTTTCATTTAGTTTGCATACAAAGTGGAATCTTTTCAGCCAAAACTATGGTGTTGCAAGAAAGAAGTATTGGTAAAAGTTCATGTGCGTGAACAGTCCAAATTGGTCTCTACCTTTCTTTTTCATGTGATTTAGGTCAGATCAAACACACAATGCTTCAACTGGTGAAGATAGTCTAGAGATACATTCCTTTCTTCAGCTTTATTACATCTTTGGTTATTGTTTCTGATGCAAGATATATTGAGATTTTCATGGGTCAGTCCTTCCATTGGACTTGTCTCTCCTGGTCCACACAATAAAAGCATTTCAGAAATAATAGTTAGAGTGTTTTAAGTCTCAAAAGGTTACCTAAGTTAGATCATCCATTCTAACTCCCTAATTTGTCATTTGCAGATTTACTTCTCCTTGAGCAGAAGTTGTCATGATGTTGACAAAAACTGTGACTTAAAATTAGTCTGACTTAAAACTAGTCTGGATTATCACTAAAGAATTCATCATGATCCAATTAAAATAGATTTAAAATTCTGGTTATGCAAAGCCTATTTTACAAATATTGAAAGTTTTTGAATGGAGACAAGGAAAAGAAAGATTACTGCAACGTTTTGATTCTTGATTTTGAAGTGGTTAAATGGTCACAGGGAAAAAAAAAGATTGTGGACTTTTACGTGAAGCTTATTGTGAATTAAACTACAAAGACTGCTTGCACGGCATCTGGAAACTGAATGGCAATATATAATCTCAACAAATGGGCTTAAAAAGTGCCTGCAGAATTGTAAGACGTGAACCACAATAGTGATAATTACTACCATCTAATTGTGAAGTGATGTAGTATTTTTTTGCAAATAGTAGAGTGGTTGTTGCAAATATACTTTGCAGTAGCAAACTGGACCTTTTAAAATTTTAATCAGTAAAAGAAAAGGTGTCTAAATATTGAAGATGAAAATATTCTCTTTTGTGTGAGAGTGCCCAAAGTTAAGAGTTTCCAAGCAAACCCAAAATGTTTTACCACTCATTGAACAGTTTAAACACTTACCATGTGAATGACTTATCTGAAAGAACCTCTTCTATTTTTTAGTTGCAGAGGTCCTCGTTTAAACCTCCCATACGCTTATGTTTAAACGCAGGCATTACTCGTAACATCCATAATCTAAGCATATGTGAAACTCTATGCAAAATTAACACCATAACCTCTTTTTCATTACAGCATTACTTATAAAAATAATTGTTTGCTAGAACAATACTAGTGCTGCCAGATAAGAACATGTTCTTCAGATGCAAGTGATATAGCAAAAATCCTGCAAAATTTGAATGTGGCATTCTTTTGTTCTGAATCCCTAATAAAAATGTAATTTTTTTTTGTTTTCAGCAATGTAATCAACTTTCAAGTGCTCTGATGAACAGTCAAAAGATTTGGAGAAGGAGAAAAACACACCTATACTTTAGCTAGATCCTACCCCAGTGGCAGGATTTGTCTTGTATATCTGCACACTCAGTTGTACACTGCAGTTGCTCTCCCACTGTAGTTGCACATAAATCAGCTATCCGAGTGCCTACTCATGTGTGTAACTTATGGGTTCTGTAAAGACAACTTTACTTTTAAGCTTACGCACTCTTCACTTCGTTGCCAGATGGCTCACTATATGCCATCAAATGCAACTACTTTTTTTTATAACATAAAGTACCTCCATGAATAAAAGCAGTACTCTGTGTACAAGCAAGTAAGTGTTACCTGGGTATAAAGCCTTCTGAACATTTCACCATGAGCAGCTAAGAGTAAATTAAAAGGATATTAATCTTCTTTCTGCACGATACACCATACATTCATTACATAAGAATTTCTATCTCATAAATGGGCACTTCTTTAAACAGTGAAAGTATTGGGGACATAAAAAAATGTATGAACTAATGCACAACTCACCAAAAAAAAAAGATAAAATCAAGGACATGGGAGTCTTAATTTTAATTCATTTTACTGAAAACAATTTTCAACAACGCAGAGTTTTACTTCCAAGAAATAACTTTTTATTGAATTGAGGAGGCTTATGAGTGTAACCTATCCTAGGAAGAATAATTTTCTTTAATGGAAATGGAAATAAATAGGTAGAAATAATTTTAGTCTTTTTACATAAGACTCCTGACACTATATTTATGAAATATGTGTTCTCAAAAACAATTAAAAGGTTTCCTGAAAAAATAAACAAAACATATGGAATTCATTCTGAAAAAGTATTAGATTAAGATTTAGCATAGGCACACTTCAGCATTTCATACGAACTGTACAAAGTTATACAAAGTAACATAGTAGTAGCTCATAAAAATCATAACACTTTACACTTAGTTGTTCCAGCACACAGTCTTACGACAGGATTCAGCTGCATAAACAAAAAATAAACTGCAGGCTCAGGAAATAATGGGAAGAGCAGATCTAATGTATGTCTACAGCTTTGAAATCTTAATTTAAAAATAAAGCTGCTACAGATAAAGGTGTTTGGCACAGTTACGATTTAGTCAATTCAGAATTTATTAGTAGTATAAGGTAAATCAAAGGATAAATTTTAGCAGCACTTACTTATTGACTAATTTTAAAGATTTACAAGTAAATTAGTAAAATATATTATGATCAAAACAGTGACTTACAGATCAAAAATGACAAGACTCACATTAACGTATTTTAAATCAAAGTATATATACAGATATAGATATAAACATGAAACATAGAGGTGCACAGAGACAGAAACATTTGTGCCCAGTGCTATATGCCACCCACACTCATAAAGGCAAATGTGTGCATTTAAACACGTATGTAAGTAGGGAGATGAATGAAAGAATCTGGCTTATAGTTGGGATTTCCCTCTTTGCATTTATAGTAAATACTCAATGCATCGGCATTTCTCAGCAGGCAGTAGTTGAGGCTGGAGAAGGCTGGCTTCGTCCTGGCAGATGATTCTCACAAAGTTCATGCCTGANGTTATCACTATTGTTCCCAGGTAAGTGAGGGAACAAGAATGTGAGGTACCAGGCCACTCCTGTTACCATAGAAACAAGAACCAGGCACAGTAAGGAGGTGCCTTAATGCTCTGGTCTGCTGCTCAGGTATGCAGCCCAGAAAAGGGGGGGGAGATTGCACCAAGTACCAAGCAGCTCAAGAGAGGAGGGGGAGTTACACCAGCATGCCCACCTTGGCAAATTTAGTGGTCTTGTATAGTAAATAATTTTAGTAAAATATGTACTTATATTCTGCAGCACTGTGTTATTTCATTTCATTTGGACTGGTAAGAACCATAGCTGACGAAAAAAGTTTACAATAAGGACAAAAATTACTCCTGGATCCCAGAAGGTGCACTCCTTAATTGCCTAACAAAATATGCTCTTGATATGACAAAACTATCCACCTCTTCTTTCCTATAAATGTATAACCTTTTTTTTTTTTTTTTCCAGTGAAATAGGGCATCACCTGAGGGAATGATTTAAAACTAGGCCTCGGCTTTATAGGATGTATTACTGCCTCCTCACTCCCACATTCCCTGGGCAGAGTGAATTTTTGGTACAGTGCCCTGTACTACTCCCGTCCCGGGCTTCTCGATCTCATTTGGCATGGAGCAGAAATGGGAGCAGGGCATGCGAGGGCCATTGCAAGAGGAGGCTGCCAATGACAGCCTTCGATCCTGAAATAAACCACTATACATCAAATTTTTCACTAATAGGAGGTTCCTGCTTTCACCCTCCAAATAGGCCAGCGGTGCTTATAGTGATATGCTGGTCAGGCCTGTTTTCCTAGTGATAAGCTTTAACAAATAAAAATGAAATTTTGGTTGTGCCCCACTAAGGCCCTTTCTCATTTTTTTTTTTAAATCTTTTACATAGATGGATAAATTTTTGATATTTTTAGCAATTTATCCAGAACCACAAAATTAGGAAAGAGACCCCTTTAAAACCCATTAACCTGGTATTACTGCACTCTTACAGCTTACATTCTAGTTCTCAGTAAAATGGAAGTTCAGGTTCGTATTTCATTTCATAATGCAGGTGACTCTTAAATACATGATATGCATTTGCTGACTTTTTCACCTCACAGTTTTGTGATTGGTGCTTACATTTATCTAACTTGATTGTTTTCATTCCAGAATCATTCTAGGAGGTGATGGACAAGAAATCAGTCAACTTGACTTTCATGTCATAACTTACCACTCTGACTTTACTCTCAGCATCAGAATTTAACCTAGGATCAGGCGCAGCTATGTCCACCACAGTCAGGCTACTACAAATTACAGTTTCAGAGGGCTAAATCCTCTTCTTAAATGTAATCCATCAAATTTTACCGGTACAATTCATAGCAAAAAAATGAGATTTTTATTCTCCAAATACCTTCCAGATAATTGATCTGGCTGAAAATTCATGAATGTGAAGCACATGCTTTCAGAAAGAGTTTAGGGCATGTTGCTGGTAAGTGGAAAAATATTGTTTGATTTCTAAGTTGAAAGTGTCTAGTAAAAACCATTTTAACCAATAATAAATACAAAACATAAATTCATAAAATTAATAGATATAAGTGACAAACACTCCTTAGTGAGAGGCTAATTTCTGCAAGTTGAAAGCTAATCTATTGAGTATAGCTCAAAAAATTAGTACTTCCACTAAAAGTTTATAATTTTGTTTAGCATTTGCTATATTTAATAACATAGGAAATCATGACCACCAAAAAAAAGTTGTTTTATGTTATAGCACTGCTCTGACTGGTCTGTGTAATAGGGGTTATGACACCGATCCCTTTTCAATGCGATAAAGATCTGTAGCAGGGAGGTGGGGGGAACCAACCTCCAGGCTTAAGCTTTACTGTAGAAATAGATACATTAGATCTGTAAAATTAGCCCTAAATGAATCAGTCTTAACAACACTGCTAAAAAAGGTAAAAAGGTTAGGATCAGCCAGAATCTACACTACATGACAGTCAAAACCCACAGTATTGCTAAAGTTCAAAGGAAGTGACAGCTTGCTTTGTCAAACTGCGCTATATTCCTCAGATCAGCTGAGCTCAGAGTGACAGTTTGTCGTTCCCAAACTCGGCAGCTGGAGAGCACCAAGAAGTACACAGCTTGAGCAGGGCACCAACTGAGCGTAAAAAGCACAAGTTCACTGCTGGAATAATATAAAAAACATGACACATCAGCATAGCCTTTATGTGAGATTAAAGGTAACTACTATGGAATACACTTTTTTATTTTCCAGACAATTTTCCTTTATTCCTATAATCACTAAGCACGATGGCATTAGTGAAAAGTCATAAGCTCCATCCCTCCTTCTGTGCCAGTTAGCTGACCTTTGTGGAGAAAGGCAGTGCTTTGTACCAAATTGTTCTATCATCGGCAATAGTTGAAGCAATGCGGATTAATGAGCACCTTAAGTCTTGAAGTGGCAGTGAAATTCATCATGTGATCTTTAAAGATTTTCCTTAAAAATCAGGTATGTTGGATATGGAACAGTTATTTCACACCCTTCACTGTACCAAATTACGCAGCCTTCCTTAAGGACCCTCTGGTTCAGTACCTATTTCAGTTCCTTTTCTACAATGTGTCTGTAAAAGCGGACAGAGATCGCAAACTGATGACTGGGGTAAGGGTTGCTTGATAGTGTATTGCAAATACACTGGGGGCATTTTCTTAATCTAAAATTGATCCAGCAAAGATTTAAGCATGTGAGCTTGGTTTAGTATCTGTAAAGATACTAAAGAAACATCCATGAATTCATTTATAGCAAAATTTAGGCTTTTAAAAAAGAATCTGAAAGCGATTGATAATAGTACCAAATTGCATAAAAACTCAAACATTGGCAGTGAGATAACAGAAGGGTAAGCAATTAACAAACCTGAGCTCTTTATAAAGTACACAGCTACAATACAAACCCATGCAAAAATTTCCCCTTGGGGTGGGTGAGAAGGTTTGTGAGTTTCAGTAAATAAACTAATCTTTCACCAAAGAAATCATTCCAACACAAAACAGAAAACACACACAAAAGCTGTAGAACAGCTACAGCAGTGAAAAGATTCTGCTACTGCTAAGAACATAAATCCAGCTGAATTTTCAAAGTTATTTAGGCACCCAGAGTCTTAGGTAGAGGTATGGAGGATTCTCAGAGATGCCAAGTGGTAAGGTATCAACCTCCCATTAAAACCAAATTACAGTGCGGCTTTTAAAAAAATCTTATTGTAGTCAGTATATATCTGCATCCAGAGGATGAACATGAAATCAAGGAGAGGGTATCACCCCCCACATTTGTATAAAATGCAAAATTACTTGTTAGAAGGAAGTTATAAAGAGCTGTTCTGTAATAGACTACAGCCACAGCCACCATCAACAGTAGGAAACCCAAGACCATCATGACTTTAACGTTAAAGTAAACAGGATCCTGCCTAAATATTTATAGGGGCATTTTGCAGGCTTTATCAACAGAGTCTCAGTGAAGTGACCAGTTTTCTCTTTTTCTTTCAAGCTGTACTTTCCACTTCCCTGTTAGGTCTGATGTACTTGCCCAAATTGGAAGTGTTTATGAGAAGAAAAAGAGCTGTTGGAAACGCACCAATATCAACTGCCACAGGATCCATGTTTTATTCTCATGAAAAACCTGAGATCTCATCTTTGTATCTGATTTACTGCCTCCTGTTTATAATAGTAGAGCTACTCATACAAAAATCATAAACTGTCTTTGGCTCTTAGGTAACTGTACAAGACCCAGACTGTGCCTTCGCCACAGTATTTCAAAATCAATGAGACAACTCAGAGTATAAATGAAGTTACATAGGATAACTACAGTAGGCAGAATCAGGTGCTATAAAACTAACCTGGAGAGGAACAGGATACATGTCAAGCAGAAGCTCACTTGCAGGACAAAATTTTCAACAGTCCGGAGTTCCTAAGGGAGCCTGTTATATACAAGCCGGTGCTACAAAGAACTGGATCCTCTTGAATAACTTATTCCATTTTGGTTAGATCAGCCAGGAGGGAAAGATAATGAATTTTCTCAAGCATCATGAAGATCTGAATAACAAGATTATGAAACACAAGTCAAAGTGATATAAAATCAAACCAGGACTAACAAAATGATGCCTGTCTCCAAAAGCTTATAAAACAAAAATCTCTCTGGAAAGATGAGTGCTGTAGGAAAAGCAGAAATTAAAAAACAAAACAAAGAAACAAACCTCCACACAAATGAACAGGTTGTTCCTGAGTGTTTAAAAAACAAATCTGGGGACAGCTTCTGCTTTGTGTCTCTTACATTCCCTGGTAGTAGCCCGGCACAGAATTTGGAGGTAAATATCCAGGTGCTGTACCAAAAACCCTTGAATTATTCCATATATAAACATTTATACTAGCTTGAATAAGTAATATATAGCATTATGGTATGTTCAGTGGCTTTGATCAGAGAGACAGGGTGTTTGCCTGTTGTCACAAGGTTTCAAAAGCAAACACACACACTGCTCCCCTCTGCCCTTCCTACCTAGAATTCTTTCACAAAATGGGGACATGTTAAACCTCTCATTTCAAATTTAGCTGTATGCAACAGTCACCCAAGTGGTATGACAAATTGCCAGTTTATTTTACTCTTCTCTTACTGCATATATTATCACAGTTCATATACTGGAATTTTAGATACCATGTTATATTTGGTTTTGTTATGGCATGAATTAACCTAACTTTAAATGAACAAGAAATGCAAGTATATAAATCTACAGTGGAAGAGTTTCCTATACTGTCTGTGCCTAATCCGAATTTATGTTATTCATCAAGTTATAGAGGTTGTTTACAGTTCGTATGGGTCAGCTATTCAACTGGAATTTCTGTGTTTCCAGATCAGCTCCAATTCTGGTAGAGCTGAGAAATTAGAAATCATCCAGTCAGTTCCTCAACATGCAAGATACAACTTGTACTTGCTAATTGATGTTCATGTGCAGGGTTATAAATACATGATATCAGAGGGATAATATGTCCTTGAATGTTTTAATTCAAGGACATATTTAATGTCACTTTTTAACGTCATTGACGATCCAGAAGTCTGAGATCTTTTACAAAATCTTTCTGAGAAGATCAACTTCCTAAATCACGATGTAATTTCTCCTGCTTTTGAATTGAGAAGGGATTGAGTTCACTAGCTCTTTCCATCCTGAGGTACTCAGGTTGCAAAAGATTTCTGTTCTCCAGACCAAAATTGACATTACGTACAATCCTCCAGAAAAGGAAGAATCTGACCTCTTTTTAAATGTCTTTAAACCCCTAACAACTCTTGTCAGCTTTGCATGGTCATCTCAGTTACAGAGATGTTAGGTAAGAGTAAAGCCTCAAAAAACAGGATGATGTTTATTGTGACATGAAATGAATGAAAGAAAGATACAAATCCATACCAGTAATTAACAAATCAAACTACTCTGTGGTTTGATGTATATGTAGTTTTAAAGCTTTATAAATAGAAAATTCAGATATTTCCATTAATTTTGTTGTTCAATAATCTGTTTAACAGTCTTGCACATTTCTATCATGTACATGATAGCACAGTTAATAAGTTCTGCTAAATTACCATTGATAAATGCAAATTCCTCTGTTTTATTATTGTTCTAATTACGGTTTTCGTTTCAGTTTAATCAGCTATCACTATGTTAAGTGTCAAGAACTGTGGGGTTTGTGCTTTCCTGTTCTGTTTGTTGTTGCAAAGCATCTTACAGTACCTCCACTCTAAAAATGTACAACATAATGCTATTTAATACTATGTAAAATCATGTCTTCAGCTTTCTTGAGGTGATAAAGATTTATTTCAGGGTCAAAGCTGTCTCTTTTAGGCTATACTGCACCACACTTAGAACTAATACTATCATTAGTCATTTCTGCAATTGAGAATTTTTAGAAAATAGTTATTCATAAGAAAGACAATTGAGATTAGCAGTACTTGAGAAAAAGTGAAAATTTGGCATCCTTAATCATTAGTGTCCTTTATGACAGGATAATTTATTGTAACTAAGACAACATCCTGGTCTTTCAGCTGCTTTTACAAAGGACTAAATCTACCTCACTGATTTTAATATTCCTTTTTTTTTCCATTCTATGTTAAAAGAAAGAAAAAAAGAATTTTTTTTATGTTTTGTTGCCTAATTCTGGTTTTGCATTTACCAGAGTGTCTCCAAGTAATCTCTTCACTGTTAGAACTGACTGTTGATTTACAGTTATTTCACAGAAGAAAAAGAGTGTGACATTTCTTGTTGTGGATATGAACACTGCAATATCATACATTGTAAAGATATTCAGAAACCAGATGAAAACAAGAACAAAGAAGAAAAAATCCCAGTTAACATTTCCAAATTTTTCTTAAGGAAAAGATAAGTAATTCAAATTAGTCACAGAATCAGAGCATCATGGAATGGTTTGGTTTGGAAGGGACCTCAAAGGTCATCTAGTTCCCACCCTCCACTAGACCAGGTTGCCCAAAGCCTCATCCAGCCTGGCCTTGAACACTTCCAGGGATGGGGCCTCCACAGCTTCTCTGGGCAACCTGTTCCAGCGTACCACCCTCACAGTAAGGAATTTATTCCTAATATCCAATCTAAATCTCCCCTCTTTCAGCTTAAGGCCATTACCTCTTGTTCTATCACTACACCAACTGATAAACAGTCCCTCTACAACTTTTCTGTCGGCCCTCCTTAGGTTCTGGAAGGCTGCTATAAGGTCTCCCCAGAGTCTTCTCTTCTCCAGGCTGAACAAGCCCAGCTCTCTCAGCTTGTCTTCACAGAAGAGGTGCTCCAGCCCTCCGACCAATTTCGTGACCCTCCTCTGGACTCGCTCCAACAGCTCCATGTTTTTCTTATGTTGGGGACCCCAGAGCTGGACACAGTACTCCAGGCGGGGTCTCACCAGAGCGGAGTAGAGGGGCAGAATCACCTCCCTCAATGTGTTGGTCGTGCTTCTTTTGATGCAGCCCAAGATAGGGTTGGCTTTCTGGGCTGTGAGTGCACATTGCTGAGTTTAGCATTTTCATCAATCAAAAGTCCCAAGTCCTTCTCCTCAGGTCTGCTCTCAATGCCTCAGAGCTGCTTTCAATGCCTCAGGTCTGCTTTCAATAAAATCTCGATAAAATCTATTATATCATCTTGTTTCATTTTTCTTCTGATCTAAAGCCTCAACTATTCCTTTCTTTCCATATAGTTTACCTAAGTTTTCTGAAAAAGCTTTCTTCAGCTTCATAAATGAACACAATCAGCAAAACTAATGTTATGGTTCTTATGAACAGATTGAAGAACATACATGTGCTTTCATAGTGTGTGGAATTACCTGGTATTTGTTGGTCTTTAAGGTATATTAGGTATTTAGAAACTAGGTACAACTGATTTGAGCTTTGGTAGACAATATATTGGTAGTAGTGGCTTAAATTTTTATTACAACTCTATAAGTAATTGTATATTACAGTTGTATCAGTAATTACAATTTATCAGTAAAATTTTATGATTTTATTACTATTATGTCAGGGTTTTGTTTCCATTCTTGCCAATGTAATATGTTCAAGTACAGTTTGAGGAACTTTTTTCTCTCATTATAAGGTTCAGTGCTTTTGTGAGCTTTTATGAGCATTTCCACCAAATGTTTTTTTAATGTCCAGGTAAGTTTCTGACAGCTGTAAGAGACAGTTGGGTAAATTCATACAAAAATGAAATTTCTTCCACTTTTGGATATGAAAATTTCAGTGTATGACTTCTGTTAGCCAGTTTAATTGTCAGTGGCCCAAAAGGAATATATTACCAGCATAATAATTTCCTTTTTTCCTGGAGCTATAAAGTACATGACGGAGCGAGAACAAACTGCAGTATTAGAGAATCATGCCAACAAAATTAAGCACATATTGAGGCCTAGACAGAGTTTTTTCTTTATTGGGTTGGGTACCTTCAAGAACTGGCCTAGGGTCACGTGATGATATCTGTATAGACAACACAATAAGAATATTGCAGGAACTCACATGCTATTATTTAGCTGTCACTTCAACTTTCTGGAAAAAAAATGTCAATTTTGTATATATGTGTGTGTATATATATATATATATTATTTCTTTTGCACCCATCAAGGTACTTCTCTCTATTCAACTGTGAAATTACAGAATAAAAGGAAAAAAGAAATGACACACATTTCTCTTCTGAAAAGAAGATCATAAGAATTGAGACAATGGATCGAGACTGCCTAAATAGCATTTGGATGTTTAGAGACCGAGTTACTTTCCATGGTCTGCATGTAACAGCAGTTAGCAGAGAACACAAATGTCTTTGTCCCAGAAAGAGAGTATTCAAAGGAACTTCATTCTGTTTTCTCCTCAGAATGATGGCCTGATATCTCCAGACACAGTTTCAAGAGGTAAAATCTTAATGTAATGTATAAATTCAGGGCACTAAGGACAAGATTTAGCTGTTTTTCTAGCATTAATATTATTTAACCAGTATTATGTATCTTTTGGCTGAAATCAATTTTTACTGATTTCTGCACAAAGAAAGTGTCAGAGAGAGCAAAAAAGAATTCCACTGTATCTGCCAGCAATATTTATCATTGGCCCCAAGTACTGCATGGATATTTCTTATGGCAGGTGAAGTGGACATTTCATATAAATACAAACTAGCTACGGTGTACCTTTTTTTATTGTCAAATTTTATTTGGTTCATTTCATGTCAAAGAAAAGTCAAATTAAGAAAGAAGACAGAGGGAGAAGGAAAAAATACAGGGTCTCAGTGATAATTACCTTGTAACATAGTTAGAATTTAATAGCAGGAAGAAATAAATTTTTCATCAGGTTAGAATGTGAGGGTAAAATACTCGAGTCTTTCTGTTTTGTGTGACTGCATAATAAATAAACCAATATTTCAGCAAGTTTATAGTTTGGTTATGTCAACCAACTCCAGAGCCCCTGCTCCCAAAAATACCTTCTTATCTAGCTCAAAAATTATTCATATTATTCCAAAGGTAAAAATATTTTAAAGAGACTTACAAAGGAGATTCACGAGAACTCCCATCAAACAGTTTTATGGACACAGAATCTGTGGAGTCAGTTATTGCCTCTCTTCCTCACTGGCAGTGTATACACCTTTTTCCACAGATCATTACACATGCAAAGTATTAATATTTATCTTTCTCACTTTCTTTCCCTTCCTTTTGTTTCTTTGTTTTCCTCCTTAGAAACCTGTTTCAGAAAGACAAACAAAACCATTGTTTTAATTAACAAAGCAAGAAGCATTATGTGTCATGCAGCTCAGATTAGAAAGACTTCTGTTTAGCTCTTTACACAGTAACAGCCAGATGCCAAAGAGACAAACCCCAGGATACAAAACATTTTAAAGACCTTCCTGTTTACAACTTGATATACTTTAAACTCTCTAAGGGTAATTTTCACTATTTTTAATTAAATGCACAACCCAAAGTATTTTCTACCCATTACAAGAGATAAAAATATTTTGGGTCATAGCAGATTTCTTTTCCACAGAATCAAACCCATAGCTAAAGACAATTTTGGAAATAGGAATATCTCAACAAGCAGGCTGAAGCTTTGACTCTGTTCACTCACTTAAAAGCAAATATTTGTTAATATATAAAATTTTGAAAATATCGATGATTATTTGGGTGAGGACGAGAGATCATTACTTGAAAACCTGACGGTTACAGTATTATCTGGGAGTCACAGCTTCAGTCACAGCTTCAATAAATAAGTCAGGATTTTATAGCAGGTAGGAAAAAGTGAAGAAAGTGATAGTCATTTTCCTGAACACATTGTAATTCCCTATCTTATCACTTCCTCAGGTGACAGGCGACTTTGGTTTACAACCCAAGAGGGATGAAAGGCGTCTGAAGTCAGGGTACCAGCATACCAATGAATGTAATAATACCCACAGTATCCACAGTGAGAGGGAAGGATTATTCTGCCACACGGTAACTTTGTCCTTTGAGCAAATTTATTCTCTTTGTTAGAAAATGCCTGGATGATTTGGGGAAACTTTACTCAATTAAGCAAACAACCATCAAAAGAAAAACAACAAAAAAAAGAAACTCTATTTATTCACAGAACCATATAGCTTATATAGACAATTCACATATAAATTTTATTCATACACTTGTTTATATTTTACATTTATATATAAATAATACTAATGAAATTTAAAAAAAAAAAATGTCCCAGGATGAATTAAGAAGATGGTGGACTTTCACAAGCAAAGAGCAGTGAAAAACGAAGGGTGAGAATAAACTAATCTGGACAAAAAAAAATGTTAAGAATAGACAACATTGCTCTTTTGAGCATATTCAGTGCTGGCTTCAATCTCCTGTACAGTATTTAGCTTCACAGAGTGGTATACATCCGTACATAGAAACATATTAACAAAAGTAATATTTCTCTTCTTGGTGACAAAGTGCTTTAATAAGGCAAGTCAGAGTCCCTCCAAGGGTCGATAATCTAATGCCCTTAGGAATCAAATAGCTTGACTGAGAATCCACAGAGAGATAAAGTACTCATACATGTTTTCACAAAGAACTCATTTAATCACATTTTTGAATGGGAAAGGAAAGCCATCTGTGATGTATTTGCATTCTCCAGCATCAGGCAAACTAAATTGAATATCTGTGGTATGATGTATAAATTTAGTCTACAGATGTTAGAGACCTGTCTATATGAACACAAAGAAAGGAGCAGACTACTTAGCCAAAGTGCTTGTTGGATTGCTAAAAACAAACGTTTTAAAAGTGCAGAACAGAAGTATCATTATCCAAGGCATGAATACTTGCAGCATCATTTTCTTCTCTGAATTCTTTTAGTTTTTAAACTTTCTTTAAAATTTTGTCAAACACTACAACTTTCTACTGCAGGTGTGCATTTAACTTACATTGAACACAGAATCTGCCAGATGAACACAGGAATTTTTCTCAAACCCTGAAGTGTTCACACTTTTTTAACTCAAAATGATGAGTCATCTCAACTCATGATGACTGTCACGTCTTGGCATCTTTTTCTCTGTTCTCTGGGCTGGTTATATTTTACAGAGAATTGGTAAGCTACAGAAGTGGTGCTGGTAACAGAAACTTGTTGCAGGAGCAGCTGAATGAGGGTACCTTCATCAGCACAGTCTGGACCCCACTGCTAAGACTTAATGGCAATATGCTGTGGAAGATCAGGCCAAGGGCATGAAACTATGGTGATCTTTCATATCAAACCTTGCCCAGTAAGCAGAACAGCCATGTTTCCCCCTTTCCTAAGACTAAAACATAAGATTTTGGCTTTTCTGATTGGGAGTAGTCTCTGTCTCTTCTTTGACAGCTGTTCACATTTGCATTAGCAAACCTCACAGTCAGAGGCTGGGCAAGGCTGCAAAAAATCTTGCTAGTCATTTCAGACAACTAATAGCCATCTGATTGTTTCTTACCCATAGCTTTACCTACGTGAATAAAAACTGATTGTATATTGTCTGCTGTAACTGAAAGGTTTTTTGCATCTTTTAATCAGCAACACATCAAAATATTCCTTTTCTCTACCCAAAAGCTCTCCACACGATTGTCTAGCCTGTGACAGTTGCTGGCAAGAAAAAACAGTGTTCAGGATATACTCCTATATCACGGTGTTCAGTGTATAACAAGTAGATGCAGGAGAATAGATGAGTGGCAGTCATCTAGACAGTCAAAAGAGGAGGCCTAGGCAATGCTGTCAGAACCACAGCAGAAGAACTTGAGTGGTAATGAAATTAAGTGACTCAATGAAGGATTACATTAACAAGCATTGCTGCATAAAGATCACACAAATCCACAAACCATTCTCAAGCAAACTCATTTTCTGTAGTAATAAAGCTGAAAATCCAATACCAGTTAAAGTGGGAAAATAGAAGGCAAATTTTTCATCTAAAGGTAGCTAAGTTTTCTTCCAAGTCAACTGTTTCAATTCTGTATGAACAAAATCCATCTAAACAAGAATAGACGAAAAGAATGACATGTTCAATCAAAAGGTTTCTCGGCACTGTTTCATATTTTTCTTATCTTGTATAGTATCAAAGATTTTTTTTTTTCTAAAATCCAAAATGTCAAAAAGAGACATTAGTGTCCTGGTTTTGCCCAGGATAGAACTAATTTTCAGAAGGAGCCGGGCCAGGTGAGCTGAGCTGGCCGGGGCTGTTCCATACCATGTGCCATCATGCCCACATAAAAGGGGGCTGGCCGGGGAGGGGTGGGTTGGTGCTGCTTCGGGATGGGCTGGCTGGGGGCTGAGCGTCTGGTCCCTGGTGTGGGTTGTGGACAGGTAAAGTGCTCTCTTTGTTACTGCCTTTGTTTACATCCCGTTATAACCACTGCTGCTTTGTTGTTGTTTCCCCCTCCCTTTGTTGACCATTAAACGGTCCTTATCTCAACTGGAGGAGGTTGCCCCTGTCTGTGTTGCTCCCATTCTCCCGCGGTCCTGCCAGCGGTGGGAGTGAGCGAGCGGCTGCGTGGTGCTCAGCTGCCGCCTGGGGCTGAACCACAACAGTTAGTTTCCTGCCCTCTTCCTTAATAACTTAATACATTACAGAGAGTAAGGGTTTAGAAAACTTCTTTATAATACACTGCACCAATAGTAAACCTGGAAATAATTTGTTGGTTTGAAAGCTGTTTCAGACTTGCAAAAGTTGATTGATAAATTAAAAAATAATGTCAACATTTACCCAAAAATTCCATCCTTTGAATGTTGTCTTATGCTTATTTGACTAAAACTATAATTATTTACATGCATTTATCTTTTTTTTATTTCTTTTGAGTTTGTTTCTTTGTTTGTTTCTTTGTTTAGCAGCGGTTTTTTTAACCAAAGAAAACCTGCACATTAAAATTAAAAACCAGTTTTACAAGAACTATTCACAGTTCTTACTAATATCCAAAATGGAGTTCTAATATCATGCAGCCTTTAGGCCTAATAACAGGAGAAAAACATTGATAGATCCAATGAATACCTGTCCAAATCATCCAAACTTCTGTCATGTATGTGGTTTAGCTGAGAAAAATGGCTGTCAAAGTGCATTTCCCAGATGATCTGTCTTTAGGCAAGCCAAGAACAAAATCAAACTGTCCTTTCTAAAAGCACCTTCACACTAGCTGAAATTCAGAGCAGTACAAGAGTACATATATGAAGAAAACATGTAAACAATTGTAAATATCTTCATAAAAACCTCGGATTTAATTTCAGAGGAAAACTCATACTGGTTAATGCTTTACCAGGACATATCACCTTGGATTCAGATTCTGTCCAGATGATTTAGTTCAAGCTGGATGCCTCTTTCCTGCCAACACTTTCTATAAAGCAAAAGATAAAAGATCATCCTTTTCCAAATGAGTATTACTGCCCTGAAATCATGTGCAGGTTCTACCAATGAAGCAAGAGGCTTTCCCAGAGGGCAGTTCAAAGCAAGAGATATGGACAGTGTTTGAGCAGCACTCCCAAAAAGCCAGGCCATACAGCCCAGTGGGAGGCCAGCCCAGTACTTTGCGAAGCAGGGAACAGAATCGGACCGTGTGATTAAACGCAATTGGGATAAATCAGGAATCATCTTCAATCTCTGCAGGCAGTGTTTGGGCATACAGACATACAAAGTGCCTGTGCCAAGCATAGGTCATTTTCTCCCACACAAATCTGGGGATACATGCTGTGGTGCCAGCCTGAAGTCTCTCTGAAAGTGCAACCCATACAGAAGTACTCTAAAACTATGTGATTAAAAAAACCCACTTTGTTTTAAAAGGTTCTGATCAGAAAATACAGGAAATAAAAAAATTTCGAAAAGCTAAGTCGTACCAACAAACTATATATAAATATACATGGGCATATGTACATTCTGTATATATCCATTTATTTTTGAGCCTTAAAATTGGCTTTGAGTTCAACTATCCAGGTTACTCTCTTCTCATAATCTTTCTGCCTGTTTCTGTAAGATAAAAGTAATGAAAAAAGTGTCTGTAAATCTCCTGTGTGTTAATCAATCACCATAACCTTAGTTTAAGAAACAGATTTTAACTACTTTCTTTTGCTAAGTTTCCAGATAAGACCCAAATTTTTGCTAATACAAAATTTCCAGGAGATATTTGCTATATTGTATTGAACAGTTACCTATGAAAACTGTCAGATAGGTAGTGCTGATCAGTACAAGATCCTTTACCTCTCCACAAGTAAAGGACTGTCAGGCAGAGACGGTAACTATTGCATATAATTTTTTCCCACTGAAATAAACTTGCTCTTTTTTGAGGTGATGAATGTACTAAAGATGTAGCAAATATGAGAAGAAGAAGAAAAAAAGGTAATGTATACAATTTTTCACAGATGTTTGAGACTTCCTCAGTTAAAGCTGAATTAGGTGCCGCGTCCAGAGGCAGCCGGAGGAAGGAGTGGCAAGGCTTGCCTTGTGGAGAAGGCCACTGGAAAGCAGCCACATCACACAACTTGAGAACAGCCTGTTATGAAATGGTCAGTCCGGCACTGCAATTATTCAACAGCTAACTAGGTGTGAACCTAAAGGAGATATTGCTCTTAACCTGGGAATCTAGCAAAAACTTTTATATATCTTCCTCCCCATTGTTCCCACATACACGCATGGAAGCAAGCAGATTGCCTACCATCCTGAAGGCAGATGTCAATTTCTGGTGTGCAAGACACTGCTCTCCTACCAGCTGCTATTAGAAAGTTAGGGGAAGGTAGCCCATCAAGAAACTGCAAAATAGTGTTAAGATCTAGTAGGACTTAATGCCTTTCTTCATACAGTGGGACTGTTTGACACCCAAAAGTCAGTTACGACTACCTGAGGAAAGCTTATAATCACAAGATATTGCACTGTAGCAGAAAGGTTCACAAATAGCTACCAGATTCCATAAAGAACTTCAACTGTGTTAAAATACGTTGACTGTCTTCCTTGCTTTTACATACACAAGAAAACAAGGTTAAGCAACTCTGCCTTTGACCAATTTCAGGATTACCATAAGCTGCTGTAAGAGTCTCTACAAATACATGGAAAATGCCACCCAAACATGAAATTTTTCCCTGTGTTGTTTGCCCAGCTGTGCAAGTAATTTCTTCCTACTTTGAGTTTTGTGGTATGACACACAGGGAAATAGAGCTTAGAAAGCAGAACAGATGACAGATAAAAAGCATGAACTATGGAAGAAAAAAGTGTGTGTAGAGATGTAAAGGGCAAAAGATCTTCAGGGAGAAACAGAGACAGAGAAGGAAAAAGCATCATTGTATGTGAGTAGCATGGAAGAACTTATAAAAGTAAACAGAGTTCTTAACACTAGCAAGAAGCCCTAGTGTTACCTTTCTGCATTCTGATGGCATTATTGGAGGCTATTCTCTGAATATAGAGAATTACATTTCACTATCACATGTAAAGACTACAGGATATAAAACTTTTAACCTCTGCAATACAAGGCAGATAGTATGCAATATGTCTTTCACTTTCTCTGGTTAAGCTGCATGAGAATTTCACCAACACAGAGTGATCATTACTCAGTGCTGAGTTTTTCATACAAGAGACATGAGACACATAGAAATTATTAAAAATAAGAGAACTTTAGAGTTCAAATGAGGTGCATCCCCAGTCCGACATTCATGAACGTGTTATCTTTTAACATGCTAAGTCTTTGTTCATACATGTGTTATAGTTAGAATACTTACTTTAGAAAGTCCCAGACTCCTTAAGAAAAAGCACTTGTTAAGTCTGGTTAAGTCCTTGGTCATGATATGTTGAAACAAATGTAATGTTTGAGCCCTTTTTCCCATAACTTTTGTCCCATTTATTTTCATTTATGTTAAATACAGTTAATACAGAGAGGTACTCACCTGAACACTGTAAGAACCTCCAGTACTATGCATTATGAATCCATGAACAACTACAGCTGTCTATTGTTAAGTAAACATCTTATTTGCCAGAGAATTCAGTTTAATTAGTCATAACAGCAACCCCTAAAAACTTTCTTCCAGAAAAGCTTGAGTTAAATTTGCTAAACTGGGATGGCAGGGCTCCCTGTTCTGCAGAATGATCCTGACTCACCATTCAGCACAGATAGAAGAAATACAATTCTATTCTGCCTTGCCAGATTTAACACCCAAAATCCTCTGGTAGTGCTGTAAGAAAGACGTAAAGGTAGGTATACCCTTCCCTCTCACAGTGCTGTTGTGCCTAAAACTTGATTTTCATGAGATAGGACTCAAAGCTCAAGCAAGGGAACCTCCAGACTAGAGACCTCCAAGTCTCTTTAACACTATTCAGCTCTCTTAGTATATACTCTGCAGCATTCCCTGAATTCAGTAGGTTTCTCGTTGCTGTGGATCTGGGAAACATAGAATCATTCCAAAGCAAAGAAGTGCTCAAAGAGAGTATTAGATAAGAGGAGGAAAATTCCTAGTCTGAGCAACACTGCAGGTCTTATCTACAGCAATACACCGTGGCAAGAGACTTTCAGGTACAACATTCTTATCTTATTCAATATTTTAAAAGTTAATAGCAATACTGCATACAGATTTTCTAATTTCTAATACAGACCCTCAATGAACTGTTAAGCTAAGTGACAGAGCCACTGAATTCATTGCAGTTTGTAAAGTATTCAATGTCATCAAAAGCAGAACAAGCACACAATCTGGTTTCAAGATGCTGAATTAGCTACAATGCAAAGCCTCTAATCTCTAAGCAACAAGAAGAGAAAAAAAAAAAAAAAAGAAAACACCACCCTACAACAACAAAACACAGAACAGGCAAAAAACCCCACACCTCTAAAATATGAGCTTTACCGCTACACCTCAGAATGTCTTGGAGTAGTGAAGGGCCTTGCATCCTGGGACATGCATCAACAGAAATAATAACTTTCTGTTTCATCAATAAACATTATTTGTTTAGGACTAGATGATGGCTTCAAGTGCCAAACACAATAAAGTATGGAGTTAGAATATGCAACTCCCCTGCTTGCAATCAGATATAGGTATATTCTGAAAAGTAAAAAAACCAGTTCTCTTTAAAAAAAAGAAATTAAGTCCTTAGGAACTGCACCTTTTCTAGTATTTGCTTAAAAGTATCTTCAATCATTTTACAGTATTTGCAAAATTTAGGTCGCCATATTTTTTATTCTGGGCTGAAAGCTAGGAAAAGCAGTAATTAGGGTTAAAAAATTCATAACATACTCTAATATGGTATATCTACAAGAGATGTGAATTCTCATACTCCTTTCGGATCTGCTCCTATATGCAGAACTAAACTTCTTGTAGTGATTCCATCTATGCATATATTTTTAATTCCCATTGCGATTTTTTTTACTTTATCTAAATGATAATAGATTAGCCATTTATTCTTTTTTTCTGCATGTGGTACTCACTGGTTTTTTATTCATTAAATTGCTATCTTTTAGTCATCTTTTATATTCCACATGATTTATCATCTATAATGCACTCTATTCTTTCAGATTTTTGTAAATTTGTACCAGTTCTTAGTTCTTTCTTGTGACATACTGGCTTCATAACAACATACTGCTGTTCCTTAATACCCAAATTTTATTGAAGCACTAACTAACTGTGGGATATTTTATATTTTTTTTAATATTATTAGGTAGACAAGGCAATAGATTACCTTGGATGTATAAGGCAGTTAACTTTTGCTGGTTATTAAGCATTAAAAAAAAAAGCATGGCAAGATAATTATTTTAATACACTTATAATCAGTGCTAAAGATTTATACTAAAGAAATATAAATAAGGAAATCTCCTGGACGATGTTGGGTGTTGTGAGATTATATTCCGTGTAAATATTGACTTTCTTAGAGAATCTTCTTGAAACAGGCATTACAGGGAAATAATTTGAATCACAGCAGCCAGTTAAAAATCGTATTATTGCTGAGAGTTTTATAATAACTCATACTGAGAAACCTAGATTCCTCCCTCCCTAAGTTTTATTATAAATTTTGACTGAACAAAATTTTTATATACATCACGTGAAACAAAATGTCTTGAAGGGGGTAATTGAATTAAACTTCCATTATTCCAAGAGGGAAGATCACCCATATGGAATCTCTCCTTTGGACATCTGCCACAGCTCTGCTCTTTAAGAGCTCTTCTTTGCAACATCAGCAGTACGTAATATTCCCCACAATTTCTACAGAATCTGAAATGACAATAGCAAGCCTGAGGACAGAAGAAGAGTTAGTTAGTCAAGTGAACAGCTCAAGAGTTTTAAAGTTCAAAAGATGGGCAAAAGCAGGTTTACTTCATTAACTATTCTGTTTATTTTTAACTACAATATAGCTCCTATAGAAAGATTCTTACAGCCAAGATCTTTAGAAGATATATATTGCAATTCAGTTTATACTCAAATATGAAATTGTGTAGTTTTTCAGGTCAGGAATTTCTTAATGTTTGGACCATTTTAAGATCAGATACTTTAAGAATTTAAATAATGATAGTAGAGTTAAAAATATTAGTATAGGAAATCTACTTTCAAATGTTTTAGCTGTAAATATATGGATTTTCATGAATTTGTAAACTTCAGACAAGTAGAAATCTTGCAAAAACTTTTATATGCTTATTCCTTATCTTTAACTCTTTTTAAAAGTTTAATCAATGACACATACTGATCTGAGAAAAACACAGTTTGGTATTCTGCTGGGTTTTTATAACCAGATGGACTATATTTTCTAGTTAAGCTGACAGAAGACAACAAATCTTGCTCTGGGCATCTGTTATACACGCAAAGCAGATGTAGGTTGGTACAGGTTTGACTGATAGTCTCACCATATCTTTGTTTCAAGATCAGTCTAGATATTTCAAGATGGAGCAAGACTTTAGGATGAATTGAATATGTTCTGTCAGATTTTAATTCAAAATGAAACAGACCGTGTTTACATGTTTATTCTTTTTGTCTCTATGGAGTGCCTGGATTAGAAGGCCATTGTGTGAATGGAAGAACAAGGAATGCCATTTAATTTAAAGTTTATTTTAGATGGAAGAATCTTAGCTGTAAAGCAATGAGATTTAATTTAACTGTTTGTAAGCCTGAAGAGATTTATGTGTTTAAAAGGTACCCATCATCAATGCTTCAAAACAAAGTTTTGTAAAGTTTTAACCCTTGGCAAACTGCTATTTTGTTCAGTCATATTTGTACATCCTATGAAGACATCTATACATTATGGAAATCAGTTGTCACATGTTTACTAGCCAGTGTAAATATATGTTGTGCACTTATGTACTACTGTGAAACATCATCCCAGTAACTATCTCATTGTAGTCCACAAGTCAGTTTTGTGTCCAATTCTGTTCAACATCTACATTAATGATCTGGATTACAGAACAGCGTGTAACCTCAGCAACTTTGCAGAAGACACGAAAGTGGGAGAAATGGCTGATACTCAAGTGTTGTCCCAGACAGAAGGACCTGGACGGGCTGGAGAAATCGGCTGCCAGGATCCTCATGAAGTTCAACAAGGAGAATTGCAAAGTCCTGAATCTGGGGAGGAAAAACCCCAGGAATCAGTACATGCTGAGGCCACACAGCTGGAAAGCAGCTTTACAGAAAAGGACCTGGGGGTCCTCGTGGACACCTAGTTGAACATCAGCCAGCAATGTGTCCTTGCAATAAAGGGGACTAATGGTATCTAGGGCTGCATTAGACAAGGTATTACCAGCTCACTGAGAGAGGTGATCCTTCCCCTTTATTCAGTACTGGTGAGGCCAAACATGGAGTACTGCGTCCAATTCTGGGCTCCTCAGTACAAGAGAAATATGGATATACTGCACAGAGTCCAGTGAAGGGCCACAAAGATGAGGTAGAGACTGGATCATTGCTTATATGAAGAAAGACTGAGTGATTTGGGACTGTTCAGCCTGGAGAAAAGAATCATAGAATCATTAAGGTTGGAAGAGACCTCAAGGATCATCTAGTCCAACGGTCCTTCCACCACCTATTACCCACTAAACCACATCCTTAAGTACCCCATACAACCTTTCTTTAAACACACCCAGGGTCAGTGACTCCACCACCTCCCTGGGCAACCTGTTCCAACTCCCGACCACCCTTTCCAAGAAGAAATTTCTCCTAATCTCCAACCTAAACCTCCCCTGGTGCAACCTGTAGCCATTCCCTCTTGTCCTGTCACTAGTTATCTGCAAAAAGAGGCTGACCCCCAGCTTACCACAACTTCCTTTCAGGTAGTTGTAGAGGGCAATAAGGTCTCCCCTGAGCCTTCTCTTCTCCAGACTGAACAGCCACCCCCAAATCAGATGCTCCTCATAAGATTTGTGCTCCAGACCTTTATATAGAAGGTTCTATATAAATACCTGAAGCAGGGGTGCCAGGAGTATGGAGCCAGGCTCTTTTCAGCCATGTCCAGTGACAGGACCAGAGGTACTGAGCACAAACTGGAACACACAAAGTTCCCTCTGAACATCAGGAAACAAATTTTCACTGTGAGGGTGACTGAGCACTGCCAGAGGTTGCCCAGGAAGTTGGTAGAGTCTCCCTCCTATAAGATGCTCAAAAGCCACCTGGACATGGTGCTGGGAAACCTGCTCTAGGTGATTCTGCTTGAGCAGGGTTGTTGGACCAGATAACCACCAAAGGTCCCTGCCAACTTCAACGCATTCTGTGAATACATGACGGTTGTGCACCATCAGAAAACATGGAAGTATCTACACTTCCATATTAAGTCCATTCTCAAATTTAAGAAAGAATAGAACATCTAATTTCTTTTAAAATGTAACATATTTCCTTCTGAATATTAAGTTTGCAGAATGCACATAATTTCAGGAAAAGGATGTAAAACATGTACCTGACGGCAGAGAAAAAAATACAATCCAAGTGGAAAAATAGACTTTGAGTCCTTTCCAAAATCTATTTTAAAATTAAATCAGAAGTTCATGAAATTTTGTGTGCTCAGTTGATTGTGTGTGCACCTAAGATAGCATAAAGAATGCAGTGTGTTAATTCATCTTTCTGGGGGTGCAGGGAGATGTGATGATTAATTAAGGGTAAAAACTGCTAATGACAGACTGTGTATGATGCCAGCATCAGACACAACTTAGCCAGGATCAGGAACAAGAAATAAATCTTCCCTAAACCGAAACTGAAAGTGTGGTGTCTCTTGAGAATTTGCTACAGCAATAGAATGAATTAAGCAAGAACAGCATACGATGTACAAGTCCAGTGACAGGAGCAGTACAGGGAAGGTCCAGTTCAGCTGAAGTGCTCCTGTCCCTTCCAGCATACACTGGATACTCTTGTCACAGGATGTTTCCCCAGCTGTGAAGAAGACAGCCATCTCCAGTGCCAGGACAGAAGGTGAAGCTGAGTTTGTTTTGGAATTTGGTCTGGCTGCAGACGAGTAGCTGCAGTTCACCCTGTTGTGGCTGCTGTGTGAGTGGGAAATGGCATACACACTTAAAACGTTAAAATGATTCACTAAAATGGAAAAAATAACAGATGCCTCCAATTAGACAGATAATCACTGCTGATCCACAAGCCTCCTGGCCAACAGGGTCACAGAAAAGCAAAGAGCTGTGGTAAGAATAGAGAAGATAATTCTCTCTAAAATGAATACAGAAAATATGAACATATTCCCTTCCTTTATTAGTAGGTCCCTGTTCAAGGCTGTAACACCAGCAGTGACATAATAATGAAGGCTTTCCAAAGCTTTCTGGCCAAGGTCCCTTAAATATGACAATGACTAATTCTTCCAGCTCTCTAACACTCTGACGTGCCACCGGGGAGACAGGAAAGCTGGCTCTTGGTATTCTGGGTATTGCTTCACTCCAGAAGAAAGGCATCTGCAACTTTTACTACCCCCATGTCTACAACCACAGAAGACGCTCTTGGGACATAGAGAATATGCATGCATCTTGGCTTTTTGATACCAGTAACTTCCCTTTACCCCGTAAATGATAGGGAAAAAGATCAGTAGATGTGTTAGGAAATCTAAAGTGTTATGAAACCTACATCAGCAACAGCAGAAACGGTCCATTTACCTTACAGCAGTTGGCATTTATCCTAGGCCTTATAAAAATTGGTTATCATTGTTGCTGATATTTCAGGGCAAAATGTAGCCATTTCCCCCTAGTTCTGCACAGTGCAGAATTTACTTGCAATAATCTTTTGGAGGAAAATCATGGTACAACTGGTCTTGGGCTATCTGTGATACAGAAAGCACTCTCAGTGATAGCAACATTTTAATTTACCATATTAGGACATGAGGATAGAGCAGAAGCAATAAATAAATAGAAGAAATTTAATAAGTAATTAAGTAATAGAAATCACTTAAACAGTGAATAGTCCAAAAGAACTTTAAAAAAGTGAACTTCCAAAGAATACATTTAGGCTTAATGAAAAAGGCAGAACTATACTGTCTAGACAGAAAAGCAAGTACTGGTTCAACATAGCTAGAGATTTCCATGAAACCTAATATTTACATTCACAGAAAAGTAAGAAGCAAAAATAATGAAGGAGCCATGGAAAAGAATAAAACAAATACCTGAAATAAAACCAACCAAATAAAACCAAACAACTAGGTAGATACACACAAATGAGAGAACCGACAGAGAAAATTGGACAGTGAGGGCATAAAAAGAAAATGTCAAATATGAAGAGATTAACAAAAACTATGTTCAAGAACAGAAAAAGAAAATATAAATGCATAAGCAGGAGTATGGAGTTTTCCATCAGTTTAAGTGTAATTTAAAATCTAGTAATATAGATCTGAAGTGTTGTGCTTTAGAAAAATTATTTGATATGATATAGCTAAAGGTTCATTAAAAATCTGAGCTGCTAGAAGCAAATATTTTTGCGTACATATTTTGTTATAGTACAGTAGATTCAGATTCAAAGAGGTATTTTCACATTGAGTAACATATGCATCAATGGAAGTAAAATATTGTAGATCAGGTTCATAATCGTATTTCTCAAAATCCAAACTTTAAAGTTAGAAACAGTTGGAAGCAATCTTTAAAATATTTTTACCCCAAATAGATCCATTTTTGACTTGTTGAATTAAAACTGTTCTTCAAAGAAAGTATCATTCTGAATCCCATCTGAATCCTCCCAAGATGATTTGTGCCATTGAACTCTCAGTAAAATTGTGTCTCTTATAATCTTATTTTTGTCCATGCTATCATTAAACTCCATAGTCTTTTTCTCTGGAAAGATGAACTGAGGATGAAGGAAACCGTGCCCCAAATTATAAAAACAGGTAACATGCTTTATGAGGTATTTATAATGACACACCTTTTTCATCCATAAACATCATGCACCAGGTAAGTACACTACATAAACTCCCTCTTGTCAATCCTATAAAAAGAGAAACACATAGGGTTTACCTTATTTTTCTGCCTTTATCAGTGATAAGCATGCAGATGGTAAAAGGTGAAGGGAGAATAACAAACATAACAGATACAATCCAAAATGAAAATGTAATCAGTATATTGAATGTTTTGCAGTTGTATGATTAGCTTGTGTAGTAAAGTATAAATTCATTTAATGTTATTTGGAGTCTTTCTTGCTCAGGGTAGAAGTATTACATGAGCCTTTTATTCACACAGAGATTACCCCAGTCTTTCAGCATGGATTTGTGATGCAATTAGAGTACTGAAGATTGCGCCTTTTTTTTTTTTTTTTTTTTTTTTTTTTTTCG
>VWZZ01000019.1:49188-98154 GCA_013399095.1 Psophia crepitans
AGATTGCGCCTTTTTTTTTTTTTTTTTGTTGGCCAGTGAAATATACCATACTATAATGGCAACTGACATTTGATAGTAACATTCATACAGTTCCTAGTAAGACTGGTAATACACCACCATCACATAGAAATGGCTTCTTTAGTTGCTGCCAAACTTGTCTCCCTCTTTAGAAGTTGAAACCTTGACCCACCCTTAATGGCTGCCAGGAAAAGAGGAGAGGCCATGGTTTAGAAGCTGGCATATAAGAGTTCAGAAGAGAAGGATGGAACTGGGGACACTTAAGAAGTCAGCATAGGAGAAGCAACTCTACCACCTTGGAGGAAAATATTGTGCTAAAATACTTTGTGCAAGTGTCCATTAAATACTGTAGGCAGGGTATAAAAGAAGTACAAGAAAGCAGCTAATAAAGTCCATTTTAGTATTCATTTCTCAAAAATTCACCTGCAAAGATATCCTGCTTACAGGTTTTGCTGTAATGTTTTTTGCTCACCTAAGGCATAATGATGACTTCATTCACATGCAGTAAAATAAGATACAGGAACAGAGGTTCATCGGTGTTCATAGGTGAATAAAACTCTTAGTCTAGCATGGACAGCTGTATGGCAGCAAAGACTTAATACTTTTTTCTGACAATTCTGCCTCCCATTGTGGCCCCAAATGTTCTGCTCTCTTGAGTACTTTCTCATTCTTCAATGTCTTGCCTAATTTGTCCTCCGACTTCTTGCTGTGACAGTGTTTCTCAGTCAAAGAGGCAGGACTATTGTTATGCCTCCAGTTTCCTGTAAAACCCTCAGGCATGCTACTGGTTTTTTGTTGCACACTGAATAATGTATAATCTGTGACAGACCACCCATTAAAAAACAGTGTTATTAATTTCCACGAAGCACATGCTTCCAGTGGCACCATCTTCTAAATTCTAGTAAAATGAAAGAAGTCAAATGCCTAAAATCCCACTGGTTTTACTAATCAGTTGTGGTTTATGAATTCAACCTGAATGATAAATATTTTCTTTTTTTTTTTTTTAATGCTGTACATTTTACACTCTCAGAAGAAGGAATTTGGGGTTTCTTTAAGAAACATAATAAATGTCATGAAGTCAGGAAACAAAAACATAGTATTTTATTTATGGCAAATAAGAAAATGTATTTAAAAATAAAATTTCACAGTGCAAAAGTCTTCCTATTAGTGCTAGAATGAAAGTGGTATATGCTGTCTTTGTCAGCACTTCAGACATTTTCAGAGTTTATGTCTTTTTCATAGATTGCTAGAATATTCATCTGTCTTAATTTTTCTTTCAAAAGAACAAGCTAAGAAACTTATGTCATTTGCAGCACAGTACATCACTTTCAATCTATAGCTAATACACTCTTTCAGTAGTATGCCAGTGAAGGATGTCAGACTCCAACGAAGGGTTCATTTAACTTCATCCATTTTTCAGGGAAAATGTCTGCTGATTATATAAGCTGCTATCTGTACTAATAGCCAGATAGATAAATGGATTTTAAAAAGAGGTTATAATTTCTCAGTTTCCTGTTTGCAGTGGCTGAATAAGGTGGAATATTTGTGCCCCAGATCTGGATCCTTTTCACTTCAAATGCTGTCTTGCCGGTTTTTTTGACTCAGAAACATTCAGATTTATACAATGAGTTTAAAGCTTTCTTTTTTGCCGTACGTAAAGGGGGGGAAAAAAGGCCACAGAGAAATAGCAACACCTCTGAATGGCTTTAGTGTACTGTAGCTAGACCCATTTCTGTTTCGAGGTGCCCTTTAAACATTGACAGTCAAGACCTTACAGGCTTGCAAGAAGAGTCAAAGCATTCAAATCCCCTTTGAAGTTTTTAACATTTCTTTTTACATACATATCTATAAAACCCCATGGTTTGGCCAATACTGTTTAGAAAACATAAGGTTAGTTTGAGCTCTCCTTCCCTTTGTAACCCTCTCTTACTTTGGATGACTGAATGTAACACAATTAGCCTTCCAAAAGGAGGACAAACATTTCTCCGGATTTGATTTTCACACTTACTTTGTCTTGCTGCACTTCAGTAACTTTAGATCTTCATATGTTGAAGCGAACACTTCCAATATAAATACAAAGAGCTTAAGCACTTCCAGAGTTCTCCCTTAATTCCATGACTGACTTAGTCCAGTGTACCAACAGGATAGTAAGCAGACAAAAAGTGGTACTTATCATTAAATTTAGATGCAAGGGTCAACACTCAAGTTATACCATAGCAGTGAAAAAGGCAAGAACTGATGATTCTGTGATTCGATGATGTCTTGAACTTACACAATTGAAGTCATTTTTACCCTTGAACTTGAAGCTTTAACTGCAACCAATTCCACCTTTTTGTTGTGGAGTTAATATAGTGGCCAGCTAACAATGACTCCAACATATGTGTGTGTGTGTGTGGGTGTGTGTGTGTGTGTGTGTGTGTGTGTGTGTGTGTGTGTGTGTGTGTGTGTGAGAATCTCTTCTCTCAATATTTTCAGCTTTAGGGAGTGAAGGTTTAAACAACAGTTGAAATGTAGGGTTATTAATGCAACCTCACTTCTAAATCTTAGGCAAACCATGTACAACTGTGACAGTTGTCTTGTCATACTAATTTCATATTCAGACTAATATGAAAAAGTCTTACAACTACAGCACCTTATCTAAAATCTATTTTAGTACAGTAGTTAAGCATGTAAGATGCACACTTGGGCTATCATATCCTTCAAAACTGCATAATTTTCCTTAATATTTTAAGAAATTACGTATGTCCCTAGGGAAAGATAGGTTATAATCAGGGAAAGCTGCGTAATAGAAAATAAATTGACCACGTAATGTACAAGATTGAATTCAGACAATATTATGCAGTCTTCTCTAAGACTAAGTGGAGAGGTACAAATCAGCTCTCAGATATATAGACTAAATTTTGTCAAAATCAGTAATACAGCGCAAAAAATCTGCCTTTCGTAATAAGATGCTTCTAGAGTTATCTTCCTCATGCTAAGACAAACTCAAGTGTCTTTCTGCACCATTATTAATAAACGAAAGCCATTCTGACCTATCTACTGGCCTTTCAAACTACATTTACTCTCCTTGTTCTTATCTTCAATCAAAGTTAAAGTTCTTTCATGATTTCTCCATCAATGGTAAAGGGAGAAAACCTCACACTCTTCCATTTCCCAGAGCCACTTCACTTTTTTCCTCCTTCCCTTTATTGCATAGTATAAGTTAACTTCCTGGCATACTTTCTATTGCATTTTATGCTTTCCTTAGGCTTTTAGGAAGCACTTTCCACTTAATTATTACCAGAATGATCAAGGACTTTCTTTATGCCTTTCTTCACCACGGCAGTCCTCAGATGTTCCTGGCTTCCAGCAGGGGCTCCTATAGAGCAGTCAAATCCTTCCTGTATAATTTCCGTGAAGCCATCTAATGGCTGAGACATCTAACCTGTACGTTTCATTTAGCCTGATGCTACAGCTGCCACCAGCAGGGTAACTAGCTATATTAAAGACATTTAAGACTGTTAATACAGTGTGAGGCAGGACTGGCTTATGCTAGTGCACCTTCAGCTGACAGTTTTATAACTGAAAGGTCAAGCTGGCAAGACATGTCCTTTCATAAAGTCTCTTTAAAACTTTCCTTAAAGAACTGTTCCAAATATACCCTCTAATTCTAACATCTTGTACCTGCTGTTAAAAACAGTTCAGAAGAATATAGGTACATTTTCACTTTTTTTTTTTCTCCTACTACTTTAATTTCTTCCCACAGGGACCCAGTAAGGAGCACAGTGAAGCTCCATCCTAATTGTCCATGGTTTATTATCACCGGGTATTATTAATAGTTACAAATATTATAATTGTATTCAAATCATTCCACATGGTGTCTGAAGATTACATTGAAATAGTCATCCCAAATTAGGTGATTTCTATTTCATACTTACAGTTCCTTTTGCAGTGATAGAAGATATTTCAGAACTTAATTTAACAATATGTTAAACATAATGGAAAGATACAGTAGAAGCACTATTCCATGTAATTAAACAATAATACCAATAATTAGATTTCATTTTGGTGCTAAAAGAATTATCACATTTGCTTCAGCAGGAAAATGCAAAGTTCATTTGAATCTTAATGTAGTATTCTGCAAACATTATAAATCAAAGTAAGATGAAATATTCAAAGAAATATGAAATATTCACTGCAATACAGCTGACAGGAGGAAGTCTACTGTTGTGTCACATTTTGCAATTTCCCATCAGTTCATCAAATTTAGTAATAGAGACAAAGTACAGCAGAATACCTATTAAAATACTTATGAAATCAGTGAAAAAGCAATCAATCCATTATAATAAGCATAAGACTGAATGCCTACTTAACACACACTGACAGGCTACAAAAGACAAATACAGTAAACTAGAACTCTGTATGAAGACTGACATTCACATTTGGGCTCTTAGTACATATTATAAATTATAAGGAAGGCTTGACTACCCAAATGTCACATTCTCATGCTTTGACTGCTTCTTGAAAGTATACTTTATCTTCCCTCTACAGAATTCCCACATGCAATAGTCCAAAATTATCACTTTTAATATTATGTGCTAAAGGTCCACATACTTGCCCAATGTTCAGTCTGTAATGCCCCATCCGGCACACAGCTAAACCATTGAACTGCCCTGAACAACACCTGATAACATTTTCAGACTGACAGTAGGACATGATTTAGGTAATAAACTATACCTCCTTCATAAATGAAGAGGTGTAGGTTCAGGATCAAATACCATAATTTAACTAGAGCAAAAATGAATTAAAAGAAGGCAAAACCAACACCAGCAGATAGAAACTATTAAGGTTTTCCATAGTTAACCACATTGCATTTTTCTGTTCATATATTTAGACAGAGGGAAAGGAAAAAGGTGTTAAACCAGCCACAAAAGCCATGAAAAAACATTTTAATCCTAGTATGTCCAACGATATGAGAACAATGCTGAGAATTTCACAATACAAACCGAGCTGGGCTTGTTATAATTATGGGGAAGTTATGCAAATTGTTTGCTCTGGCTGATAATTGCAGCCTCTTTGAATAGCTGTGTACGTTAGTGACTACTAATGTGATTTCTGTACCTGTTCATGTGATTAATTTTTCAAACACTGCACAGTGCACAGGAAAGTTACACTTTTGTGGCAAGCCTTGCTGATGTGGTTCAGTGATACCTAATGCTGCCGAAAGAGAGAAGACCAGAGGAAAAAATAAACAGTATTGCAGTCTAAGGATGTCCCAAACCAATTGAGAAATAGAAGTTAAAAAAGAGATTCAGATGTGTGGGATCTAGCAGTGGGACAGCAAACACATTCAGCTGTATGTGCTGCAGAGAGGGAGGGGATCAGTACCAGAACTGGCAATATAGAAGTACCTAAAGGACCACAACAGAGTATGGAAAGGAAACTAAATAGGAAGATTTCACGTGGGATTGCCTGTAGAGAGAAAAAAAGTGAGGAACCAAAAAGACAAGGGTTAATAGAATTAGTTTCTTGAGGGACACACTGCAATCCAAGCAGCTGAAGAAAGTAACTTATTTCCCCTTGCAAAAGTGGGGTAGAAAAGGGAGAATTTGGGATGAGATGCCTCAAGGTAGGCCACTGCAGAGAGGTGAGTCTTCAGCAGCAGAGACTTGCAGAAGGCTCTGAAGAGCTGGGCAACATGCAGCCACCATCATGGTGGCCCTTGCCCTGCTGGGGTCCCAGCTGATGCAGACAGCCCGTAAAGGGAAGCTATGCAGCTTTGCAATAATGACCTGAAGTTCTCCTCCACACCATATATCAGGCATCTCCACATTAAACTCTCCCAAACATCCTATAGGTGTCTAGTTTTGCTGTTTTCTTTTCCACTTTCTGGGACATCCAAGCCTCACTACTACAGATAATGAGGAGATGACAGTGAAGTTGTTCTGCTATATCAGCCCCATCTCCAAAATGAGAAAGAAATGTATCTTAAGCCCATATAAGGTGGCCTTGATTTAGTGTCATCCATGCATCAGAATACTTTCTGACATCACCAAAATAGATGCTTTAGGTACAGAAAGTATTACACTTTGTGCAGAATAATAAGAAATAATTCTCCTAGAAGGGAAATTACATTTCTGAAGTTGCATAACAGCAACCATTAAAGAAGTGGCACAGTGAATAGCTAAGTTTCACTGCTACATTTTCCTTTACTTCTTTGGGTGCACATTGTTTTTGTACATTAGACTAAACTAAGTGTTTAGATGTTTTACGTGACCATCATTTTAGTTTGCACTGCTTTTAATCCAAGTACGTCAGAGTGCTTTATAGCACAAAAAGACAACAGCATATCAAATCAAATTACAGCACTGTTAATTAAAAAGCTCATCAAAAAGAGATTTAAAAAAGGCCAAACATTGTGCTTTTTAATAATTCATTACCTAAGGAAAATGTTAATAACATTGCTGTGAATTTTGTGTCAGTAATGGCTAAAAAAATAAAGATATCATCCAAACAATGAAAATGAAGGTTAACACGTTCACAGTTTTTTTTCTTTGTGAAGCACATTATAGGGTTTAATTGTTTACATTGTGAATACTACTGGTATAAAGCTAAGACTTTTCACAAGTCAATGCAACAGCTAGCAGCTATACAACTTTCTAATACGCAAGAGTTACAAGATGTGCTATAGCAAATTGTTAATAAAAAAATTACACACTAGAAGCACTTCTGTGATATAGTCAAGACCCTAAGGTATGGGAGAGATCCTTGATGGTACAAAGCTTTATTGAATAGCAGGGAGAAACCACATCAGACCGTGGAGAATGTTTATAAAACTACATAGCAGCATGTAGTCTTATGTTTGCACAGTGGGAGACATGAGGAAGTGTGACACAATTGGGTGCAGCTCTTCAAAGTGTCTGGGACTGCTACAGAGCTGATGGCATGCTTTGGTCTACTGTCATGCTGTAATGGTCTCCAGCACTAGAGAAAGTTTCAAGAACCACTGTAACATGAGCACGGTAGGACTTTTTTATCACTATTAATTGTAGTTACCATTATATCCTGTTAAGTAGAAATATATAAATCTTCCAAGGACTCTGCCAACCTACTGGACTCTGATATGCAGCAGGAATGAATTTCAGATTCCCTGAATAACTACAATTATATATTTTTAAGTTTATTCTCCCCTGTGAAAAAGTTGTCCAGCCCAAAACAGTTTTAAAAATCAACTTGAATATACCTCATCTTTGAAGTACATAAGGAATACAAAATTTGCCAGAAGAATTTCATCTTTTTTCTTCACCCAATTTCTTGATTTCAGTGTTTTGACCAGAGTTTGCCATTAAACAGTTCACAGATTTCCTTACAAGTGATTACAAGTGATTCAGAACTAAGAAACTTTGAAAGTCATTATTTTTTCTCCAATCTACATGCAAATAGAGGTATTTGCTAGTGATAGATTTAATTTGCTGTACTGGGTCAGGCTAAGCTGGAGTTAATTTCCCTGTAGCAGCCCTTACAGTGCTGTGCATTGGTAGCAGCAAGGTGCTGATAACACACCAGTGTTTTGGCTGCTGCCGAGCAGTGCCGGCACACATCAAGGCTGTGTCTCCAATCCTCCTTCCACCCCGTCAGCAGTAGGCTGGGGGTGGGCAAGATCCTGGGAGGGGACACAGCCAGGGCAGCTGACCCAGACTGGCCAAACGGATATTCCATACCCTATGACGTCTGCTCAGCAATGGGAAGCTGAGGGAGAGGGGGAGGAACGGAAGGCATTCGTTTTTTTCAACGTTTTGCCTTCCGGGGTAACCACTACGCTTTTGGAAGCCCTGCTTCCCAGGGAGTGGCCAGCCATCGCCTGCTGATGGGAAGTAGAGAATAATCTTTTGTTTTTCCTTTGCTTCGCTTCCGCGCATGGCCTTGCTTTCCGCTATATTAAAACTGCCTTTATCTAAACCCACGATTTTGGAGTCGTCTTTTTCCATCTTATCTTTTCCCTCTCCCCTCTCTGCCCTGCTGAGGAGGGGAGTGATAGAGCAGCTTGGTGGGCACCTGGTGTTTAGCCAAGGTGAAACCACTACATTTGCCATAGCTATTACTAACCTAACTGTATCGTGTACAGCTTAGATGAATGATGAAACAAGCAAAGTAGCAAAAATTCCCAGGGTGGCAGCATTAAAACAAAACTGCTCAGGCCGGAGTGTGTTCGTGACCAAGGTATGGTTGACCCCTACTAAGAATCAACACAACAAAGCACAGACAATAAGAAGACATCATGGTGTGGCAATACCCAGATTACAGATAATAAATTTGGTGTCATGGTTTTACTTCAGCCGGCAGCTGAGCCTCAGGCAGCCTCTTGCTCACTCCTCCTCCAGTGGGATGGAGGAGAGAATAGGAAGAGAAAAAGTGAGGAAACTCCTGGGCTGAGATGAAGACAGTTTAATAAGTGAAGCAAAAGACACACACACAAGCAAAGCAAGACAAGGAATTCTTTCATCACTCCCCCCTGGCAGGCAGGGGTTCAGCCATCCCCAGGACAGCAGGGCTCCATCAGGTGTAATGGTGGCTTGGGAAGACAAACTCCGTCACCCTGAATGCAGCCGTTTCCCCCTCCCCTCCCCCTGCCCTGTCCTTCCTCTTCCTGAGGCCCTTTATAAACCCAGCATGACATCACATGGTATGGAATATCCCTGTGGTCAGCTGGGGTCAGCTGTTCCAGCTGTGTCCCCTCCCAACTTCTTGTGCACCCCCAGCCCACTGAAAGTGAGGCAGTGCAAGAAGCAGAAAAGGCCTTGAGTCTGTAAGCACTGCTCAACAACAAAATCCTCTCCATGTTATCAACACTGTTTCGGTCACAAATCCAAAACACAGTCCCATACTAGCTGCCATGAAGAAAATTAACTCTATCTCAGCTGAAACCAGAACACTTGGTAATTATGAGCAATAAAACATTAAAATAAATAATCTCTTCCCCTAGAAGAAAATACAGTTTCATCAAAACTAATATTCTACGATGATACAAATGGCTTCTTAATGTAACTGCTACAGCAGGATTCTGCCAGTATTGAGTTGATGGAAATCCAGCAAATATATTTTCTCACTCCAACTGAAAAAATAGTTTATTAGAAAATGCCTTTCATATTAATTGCTCTCACGTAACCATAGAGAAATATATCATTTTCATTCTCTGAAATGGCTTTAACTGTTAACAGCTATTGGACTTTAACTAATTTCCAAACAAACCCTGACATTGTAGGAGCTAGGAAGGAAAGGAAGAAAAATGTGTTATTGGGCATTAAGTGCTGCCCCGATACAAGTCATCTTCCAGCTCTTCATGTTTTTATTAGCAGTATCAACTATGCAGCCACAGTTCTAGTCCATAACTTTAATGTCTTCTCAGTTTGTACCTACTCCTCTTTCCTCACTAATGGCTGCAAACACAGAAGAAAGTCATACTATCTGACTGTTTGGTCATGACCCTATTGCCCCATTGTACTACTTTTATTACAGCCTTTAGCAAACTATGTTATGGAAAAAAAAGAAATTCAATGAGTAAACTGAAATCTTACTCTTTGGGACCAAAGAAACCTCCTCGATCATCCTAGGAAACCATACAAAGAACTAGTAGCTTAAAAACTTACAGTCATCCTTATCAGAAAAGATAATAACCTGTATGCTCTTAGGAGTCAGGTTTCAACAAAGAGTACCATTATATGTAGTCCTTTTTCCCTTTTGTTGTTGTGTCTATTTTTCTTTCTTTGTGGTAAATGAAAAATTTGAAACACCAAGAGTCACCTGAAACCTCAGAGAAGAGTATTGTCTAAGCATCAATAATAACTTCTGTTAAAAATGATTTAATCTTTAATCTGGTTTAATGAAAGCTAATCAATAGGTTGTTGGCACACATATTCAAAAAGTATTACTTGTTTCATACAGTCTCGGTGAGAATGAGTCATGTCAGTGAAAACTGTCCTTTTCACATGTATCCGCGAAACAAGAAAAAATTGCAGAAAGGAAATCATGTAAAATTTTATACCCATCATCTGAAAGGTACTAATAACCTTTGGGGTTATTGCACAACCAGGGATCATCAATCCTAATCAGCTTCAGCTTTAAATCCCTGAGGTGCGAACTGACAAGAGCAAGGTAAAGTTGGCTTGACTAGAAAGATCTTGCAGGGAAAGGGTCTGAGAGTCTGACTCTGTATTTGAAGAGCAGAGCTGCATTGACGTGTTGTGAACTATCATACAGATGGTGAGAAATGTGCAAGCAGGAGACCCAGGTTTGACACAGCCTAGAGGCACCATGTTGCAGGAATGAAGGTAGAGGGGGAAAAGGTCCTACCCCATTCTCACATAAAGCATGGAACGCTACTCAAAATGGCCTAAAACGGGCAACAGAGAGGTATCTGACAGCAGCACTTAGCTGCATCTCTAAAAAGCAGAATGATTAGGCTGCCTTCTTTTGCCTGGGAGCTCTGGCAGCCTTTATTTATATGTCTCCTTATTCGACCTGAGGCAAAATGTCTCTGCACGGCTCCTGAGCTCAACGCGGCATAGCTAAGGTCAGGATTATAAAAGGTCGTGCTTAATAGATTTTGAAATGTGCATAGCATTCAATACTAGCACAATTAAAAATTGTTCGGGTCTAGAGATATTTCCAACTCAACAACCAGAGGAACAATGCCAGCAAAGAGTGTGAACAGGCCTAATAGCCTACGGTATTTTGCAGAACTTTTAACGCTGGAAAGGAAAAAGAGGATTTCGCTTTCAGAGACTGTTTGCAAATGTCATTTGCCTTCCTGTTCAACCAATTACTCTGGAAACGGGAAGAGAAAGAAAACATGATGCAAAGATTTTTAAGAATCTTAATGTTTTGGGGTTTTTCAAAATTGCCTCACATAATTTGCCTAAATTATCTCTAAATAATTTTCATATTTTGCAACATCAAAACCTAAAGAAGCTCACACTGGCCCTGGAAATGAGCTTTTATCAGACTCCACAGTCACAAATTACTCAACTCTACATACTGTCTTTAGAGATAGTACATGGGGAAAGAGTAAGAAATAGTAATGTTCTACAATCTTTTCTTCTTAAGCTGTGCAGATTCTATTCTCTGTCATGCTTTCAACATGCCATGACTCTCTTCACTTCCAGAGAGCTGTGCTAATGCTCAATTTACTCTACAAAGTAGAAAATCAGTTCCCCCTTTAACACAAATTACTTGAATGAAAAAAGCGTCAGTCATTTGACTTTAAAATGGCAGTCTAAAAAGGTTACAGACGATAAGAACTTCTTGCCAGTTAAAAACCATGAAATGTGTTTAGAAATTAGCTTTTAGTTAAAGCTGGCCTTTAGGAGCATTCTGTGCCTAAGTTTGTCTTGCTGAAAAGTGTAACTGAGAGACTAATTTATTTCTAGTAATGTACCCAGTGAGGCTCACCCTCTGGGGTTGTTGTTGTTGTTATGGTTTTATTTAGTTTACATGCTGGTATTATCTGCACACAAAGACGGTTTGCTCTGATTATTTATCCCTCAAAAGTGTCTGACCATCTTCTACTTTGGTACTTCTTTGGAGCTGCACAGGCCTCTTAACTGAGGCTAATTTTCTGCACGTGTTCTAATGTAAACAGTATTTCAAATGGACTGTAGCTGTTTGTAAGTACGCAAATCACACACTTCCTGGTTAGTTGATTGTGCACAATATTATAGAATAAGCACTTCAGTATATGCATACAAATGTGTTTTTCTCCTTCAATTTATATATCCATAAGTGTAAACATTTCTATATAAGTGCATGACGCAAAGGTACTGTAAGGGAGGAGACTTTCGGTGGATTAGGCATCACAAAAGACAACAGCAGACAGCAAGCATCCTCATAGCTATTTATCCACAGTATGGAGTTAGGGAGATTAGGTCAGACTTCAAACCATTTCTAGATATAATACCTTCAGGATGGTGCAGATGCATTAGGCTATGGCTGAGCCACAGGAAAAGGGAATGTTCCTTGCTTTGAAAATCAAAATACAGGACATACTGAGTTTCGCGAATAAGCAATTTAATCTAGCACAGAGTAATTTCTATTTCCATGTCTCTAACCAATTCATCTAACATTCAGAAGAAGAGTGTTAAACTAGAGACCACGTCTGGAGGCCCTGCAGTCAAAGTCTTTGTTCTGCCCTCAGGAGCACTGGCATCACAATCCTCATACAGAACAGCACAGTACTCCTAGCCAGTGCAGCTCAGCAGGTCGCCATCCTTCCCAGCTGCCAGGATAACACTGATGGCTGACCCCTGTGCAAAGAGACGGCACTGACTGCCTCCCTCCACCCATTCTGATGTTTAGCAACACATTATAAACAGATGGGATATGCTATATGGCACAATTACAGCTTCATTTCTTCCAGGTTTTTATATTTTTATTATCAGTTCCAAAACCCATTTTGAAAAAGGCAAGCATCAAACAACTATAATGATAATTCTTCTGGTCTTTACTACAGACTCTAATGATCACTGTATGATTTAGCTGATGCATGTGATGACATACGAATAAGATGATAAAATATATCTGTAATGTATTTAGTAAAAACCTGGGTAAAAGCAGTTCTGTACAATTAAAATTTTGTTTAAGTAAACTTTAAAAAATGAGACTATTTCAATTTCTTAGGGAACAGAGGATCTTAGAAACAAGTTTAATCTTTGCTTCTTGTGATGATCGTAAGTTGATCTCATGGAGAAATGGTTTAAGTTCTACTACTGTGTTTTAGTATCACATCAAAAAACCCTACAATCTTCACTTAAAAAAACCCCAAAAACAAAACAAAAACAAAAAGGCAATTACCTTGTACAGATGACAGTTGCAACAAGCTCCCAACAGCAAATGCCAGGTCAAAAGAAGTCATCCACAGCATAAAGAAACTAGAAAGGTATCTCTGTAGGACATCAGAGGCAACATCTCTGATTCTTACCCGCTGCCTTGCAGTGAGAGCCTGCTCCTACAGAAATGGCAAGGACACGTGCTTCTATGGCCACAGCAGCATCCTCAGCTAGCGCATACAGTTATGGCAAATTCTAACCACAACATAAAGCCACCTTGTACTTCCCCACTACACTCGTCAAGGTACGTAGGAAGTCAAGAGCACTTTAGCCTAAAAATAAACACTTACCAGCACAGCACATTCAAACCTCCATCTCTTGAAACTGCAGAGAGACAATCTATTCAGATGCTCCATTTTAATACTAAATTTCTACCCCTAAACAAAAAAACTCTGTCCCAATTTGGTCAACTGCTGTTGAAAACCGAATCACACAAGAAGCAGAATAATATTTGAAATTTCCTGTTATGTTTTATCTCTCTACTGACTGCTGTGTTGGTTAATCTTATTTTGAAATCATTTAGACTACCTGTCCTCATGAGCAAATTCACAGCAACAAGAGAATAAAAATGTTGGGAAATGTGTTTTTTATATTCACTAAGCAAAGGTATTCTTGATTAATTTAAAAATCCAATCTAAAGTCTCCTTTCTTTCTATATTTGAATGAATTGTTAGAAACCTTTACTTAGAATGTCAGCTATGAAAAGCCTTCAGTGAACAATTTTATACTGTAAGGAATAAAAGCCCAAGCATACTTAAATGTAATTAAACAGTATTCTGTCAATAGCTTTAAATAAAACATGGTTCTCTACTGCTGTTTTGAAATCTCTTCATTTTCTGAAGAGAAGAATGTCCCATGGGTTTATAGTCAGAAGCACATATTAGAATGTTTTATGCTAAAAAAATATGTAGATACACTAACCAATAATCATAACTGATTTGGCAATTAGCAACTAAGTTGCTAATTATATGACACCACATTTGCATAGAAATCTTAGCTGCACTACTACAAAGACTGATTGAGTCAATTTCTGCACTCAAATTTGATCCTTTTCTTCACATTCAGAGTGGGCATTAGTTTAACCCTGTAAAGAATATCAGGATAGGATCTGTAAGATATGAACTGTATTTTTACCCAAGGCTTTGTTTGATTTATTAATTACTATACTAATAGCAGTACCAACATTGTGAGTTCTAAGCAGGAAACTGATTCCCATTTCATACATGAAAACAAGGCTGATCTACATCAGATATGTCTACACAAATTTGCAATTTGGTTGGAGTTTTGGAATCAGTAACACATTTTTTTCATTCATTAAACTCATTCAAGGTCAGCTGACACTTTGAATTAGTCTGCGTGTTCTGCTTTTGTGGCTATATTAAAACTTGCAACCATTCCTGATGATCTTTTAGAATCGTATACACACACAGAGTTATGAAAGAACAAGCTCTTAGGAAAGTCAGTTTGAACGTTGGTTATGAACTTGGCTAATGTTTTTACACACTGAGGCAATAACAGATACAGGCAGTGTGATGCAATTTATAAGCACTTTATCTGTGTGTTAGTGAGGAACAGAATGGCCACGGCTATTTGCCTCATTATTGTTTACTTAACCTGTGCAAGACCACAATAACCTTCAGTTCAGGACCCAAGTCCTTTTTACCTTTTTTATCATTATCAAAGCACTGTATAGAGTGTTAAAACTCTTGACCTTTGTTCATCTGCAAATATTGGGTCGACACCCACATTCAGACACTTCTGTTGATCTACTTTTTCCAGGGAAGCACAGATCAAGTGCCAGACATAAGTTCTGAAACTCTTATAGGCATCTCTATGGACATTTTTGGAGGCCAAGAGCTATTATGTAGACATTCACTCACTGCTCTGAGTAATTCAGATATTTACAGACAGAGGAAAGACCTGCCTTTGGCCTAAGAGCAGTATTGATGGTTTTTATATTTGCACTGCTAAGATAATTATCTTTCACCTTAACCTTTGGAGACAAGCCTGACTTGTAGCAATAGTTTCATCAGTCCAAACTAGTTTAAAAATATAGATAGCTTTTGAGAATGTAAAGTTAAGATGATATAACTCTTCAGCAATTCTAATGCAAGGAGAGGTTCGTGGTTTATCATAAACAACATGAAATTGGAATGAGAAGCTTTCCACAGATGTCTTTTTTCTAGAAAAGTCTAGCAGAGCTATTACTAGTCCTTCTGTAAACTCTATCACCAGAGAAAAACATGAAAGAAATACAAGTGTATAGGTATACATCACATACATAAACTATTCTTGCAAGGTTTTTGTTGATAGAAATACTGCAGTTGCCAAGATCACCCACTTTATCTTTTTTTTAACCCATCCCTGTATCCCTTCAGCTTCCTCCTCTCACAGCTGATTCTGGATTTCTTTCCTCTCCTATGGGGCATCTCCAGCTCTGCTTGATCTGATATATTTATTCTTAAAATGGTGTTGGATTAGGCACTGGCCCTTATGCTGCCCCACTAACACCAGCTTTTACAGGCCATTACTGGGATGATCTCAAAAGCACTTTGCAGCCTTATGGCACACTCCCAGCAACCAGGAACTTTTCTGCAAACTGAGGTCCCAAGTTAACACTTCCTCCGCCCCGTGCCAAAATGAAGCTATATTCTGCTGTGATGTCTGTAAAAATCCATCATTACTCATGGAGGTAGCTAGGGCGGGTTCATTTTTATGTAGATGTGTGAAAAATATTTCTCAACGGTTTCTTTTGGTGCATACAGTTTCTTATGTTGTTTTACTGGCTTAATGTTCCGTCCATCCTCTCCCACTATCCATTTTATTCATTTTCCACAACTTAGAATTAGATTTAAGTTCCTTGGAGAAACAATTTTGTCTAGCTGTATGCTCATTCAATGGGGACTAAAACTTTATTTAAGCCTTTAGACATTACTAAAATAGAAGCAAGGAAAAAGCATCGTGACATCAAAGGTCTTTTTTGTTCTATCGCGAGAACAATCCTTAGACTAATCATGAAACTCTGAATGACTTTTGTGTCTTTCTGGCAATGCTGTGAGTCATCTGTTTGTTCTCTTTTTGTCCTTATCTTTGATGACCTACCTTGGCCACCATGTATCCAAAAGCAGTAATTCACCCCTGTTGTGAATCACCATTCAGGATTTAGATGTTTCCAATGAGTCATACTTAAGTAGAGTAAGTAGAGTGCTTAGACTACATAAATTGTGCACTTTAACCATGGCGTGTTCAGATGTCCATGTCTGGAAAACAAAATTACATATTTCAGTGGCAGAAGTGAAATAAAATTTTGAACAGTAGCCTCTACTTTAAACTCTGCATAAGTAAATCCATGCTGTTTATTCAGTTAAAAAACATTGGTGAAAGTATGCATGAGACAGCTCCCTTAAAATTATTTTTTTTTGATCACTGCAATCATGGGCTTAACAATCTTAAGAGCAAATATTTCTAACATTATGTTCCCCATCTGCAAAGCATGAATATACAAAAAACTCCCACCCACAAAACAACATAATTCATACCCAGAGATGCAGAATGAGTTCAGGGACTTCATTTCAGAAATTAGGCACACTCAGACCCACAGTTTAGGAAAATTTATTGTACTGTGTTTCCTTTCATCTGCTCTTGTTTGCACTGTATTACCCAATACTAAGTGTCTGCTGTTTGTTATAGAAATTCCCTGTGAGGAAATGTTATTCATAATCAACATTCATTCCCCTGGCCTGCAAGGACCACCTGTAGATAATGAGAAAGCAGGGTTGGCTTTTTTGTTGTTGTTGTTTGTTTTAATTTCCATTCTTATTTAAGAAAGGAATTAGCTCCTCAGAATGATGAGTGTCAAAGAGACTGGAATGGGCAAATGGAACAGAATAATGTAACAAGATTTGCAGGTAGTATGCTGTCAAAATAATTTGTTAGCTCTAAGGGGTATACTGAGGGAGATATTAAACTGAAGCTACACCCTTACACAGCAAAGTCAGATTCTAGTCTTTATTTGTCAGCGGGAGGACTCTGGCTGCTCTAAGTGCCTCCTGAAACTTGCCATAACTGGCTCCCTGATGAACCCTCCTCCAGCAGTGAACACAGCACCAGCGAGATTCTACCTATATTCTCACTCATTACCATTGAGACAGGGAAAACTACTGAAAATTGCTTAGTTTTATGGAAGAAAGAATGCAATAAGACACACAACAGTGTATCTTATCTGCAACATCTGCGAGGGGCAAGTAAGTTTTAGTTTCATTGCTTATAATAAAACTTCAAACTGTATTAACGAATGTTAAGTGAGATATTACTGATAATAGTGATGTGTAATGACCTTAAAATACAGCTTTCTTCCTTTAAATCTCTGCAGAGATGTGAAGAGAGGCCATTGGCTTTTGTGCACAAATTACAGGATACCAGCAATAACAAAGTGCAAATTAGTAAGGCTTTAACATATTTAAATGCTTTCGGAACAAAATGTTAAGTATCTATCTTTGCTGCATAAGATGTGGTGAACACTAGAAATTACACATTCTCTTGTTAAGACACTGACACTGAAATGTTCAAGTGCCTTAAATGCCTGGTACTTCACCTACGTGTTCAGCCTCCCAGTTTCAACTGAAGGGATCATAATGTGTTTATGCTGATGTAAAACTTACAAATATTAAATGTAACAACAGATAGAGCTTGCAGGTATGCCTGATGCAAAATACTGCTGGTGCATATACCCAACAGACAGACTTTTTTCTTTGTTCAGACTTTAAAATGTACCTGGACAGAACAGCAAGATAGTATCCTATAGAAAGTTGATGTATATCAGCACATCTGCTCAATGGACACAGCAGAAAATAGAATTATTAAGTCTTTAGTATTCAAATTCAAGTTTATAAACAATTTTAAACATTCAGTAGATCATCACACATTTCAGAATATGCATACTTTATTGTCAGTGCACAAGGTAATGTTTTATAATACTGCAATATTTCAACCTCAAACAGAATGCAATCATCTGAATGTTGCTAAAGTTCCAAAATGGTAACTGAAGTATTGAGTTATGTACTGTGCCTTCCACCTTAAACAGGAAGAAAAAAACCTGGAAAACTAAAATTTACCTTAGAGATGGATGTAACAACTGTTTGAAAATGGTCTTGTAGCAATGATCATGTTTCTGACTAGAGTTCTACAGAAAGGAAAAGAAATATTTTCTGTTAAAGAACAGTGAACTTCATCCACAGACAGCATAGTAATACTACAAAGTTATTCATATGATATTGATTTTTAGGCTAGGCATTGTAAATAAATTGCAAGTACATGTATTTACAGATCAAAAGCATCCATGCATGTGTCCGCTTGTACAGAATTGTCTTTTATGAGAACCTTACATAGCCTATTGCTTTAACAAACTTAACCTCCTTCATAACTGGGCTGTTGCTGTAGAGCACTATTCTCTCCTTATCATAAATTGCAAATGAAAGACAAACATTTTTCCAGTGGCCACACTTAGACTGTGAACTAAATGTGAGTCTTCCAAGTCATGTGTTAGTGCTCAAAGTGCTTAGACAACTGTTCTCCATCTGCAGTGTGTGAAACACCAGCCCTTCCAGCCATCGTCAAAATAATTTAAAAAAATACATGGCACATAAGTGAAAAGTGTGACTATGTTGACAGTGCTCATTACACCATGATCCAATGACACAGGAGTCATAAACTAAATAATTTGAAAAGCATCTCCAATTGTGTCCTCTGTCAAATCTCAGCAGAAAAAAGCAGAGCTTCGTTAGTTCTCATGGAATGTTATAATGTTCCCCAATATACTCATACTTGTTCTCAGTATTTAGCTTAATTTCCTGTTTGTAAAAATATAGCAAGAGTTAAGCTGAAGTTAAAAACCATATTCCACTATCATGTGATATAAGATGTGATGTATCACTAAGTACGTGATAGTCATTCACTATCTTCTTTCCGTTTATTCTCTCTTTTATTTTGACACAGTTCTGGAAGGCAAACCTGGCTTTCTGTTTACCATGATTTGTTTTTCATCTCTGAAAGCAGAAGGTCATCTAGAACTCAGAGGTGAACCCAAGATCTCGCTTTCATTTTCAGGACACTTTTTGGGCCAAACACAAGAAATAAGTAAAAGCAAATTCAACCTAATATCCCCAAATATTGCGGCAGCACCACAGACACATGGCGCAGGACAGACACCCACCAGTCCGAGTCCAGGCTGGCAGATGGCTTCCCTGCACCACCTGCACCTCAGGCTCTGCCTCCCGCTTACATTCCCCCAGGTGGCCCTTGTCTTTATTTTCACTGTTTATTGATTTCTAACCAAGAGGGTCCACATAAACCATCAATAGTCACCTAGCCTCAGGCCAATCTCATATAATTTCTCCATATGTAAAGCTAGTTGGGAGCCGTTACCTTAATTGTTACTGCCCTCCGGCCTCCTGCCCCAAGTGTGTTACAAAGATGTAGATCTGTTAAAAATTCATGGGTGCTTCTATGTTTCATTCTCTGGCATTCCTAAACTTTTAAACCAGGGCAGATAAGGTTCAGGTCTTGGTCAGCAGTGCTTTCAGGTAGGTCTCAACTGTGCCAAGTATCTGTGCTTCTTTGTTTTTCCAGCATGTACAAGGACCATCTTACTGAGAGCTGGGCAAATACATTTTAAACCGCATCTTGTCTGAGAGGTGCTTTCAGGCATGTGTGTTCAGCCCACGGTACTTAGAAAGGTCTCAGATGACAATCTCTCTCTTCTCACTGGGTTAAAATCCTGTAACTGAAAATCATATTTCTTTTCAGTTATGTATGCCTTCTTGTTGTGCTATCGCAGACTCCCTGACTAGTTTAGTTTTGTTTCCTAGATCACAAGCAAATGTTTCAACTACTTGGCTGCTTTGAAAGAGGGCTTAAATGTCTAGCACTAGGAAAGAAACCACAGCCATGAATTCCTTTGCTGCTTACTGGTGACATGCCACCACTTGCATTGATCATAGGGATGTTCACGTTGGTGTTTAAGGGTCAGTGCCACACTGTGACAACCAGATAGGTGGCTTGCAGCAGTGAATGAGCTCAGATCCCAGCACCAGAGAGCTTTGTGTGTCATCTTCTACTGGGTTGTATAAATATGTCCTAACACTGAAAGGGGCATGGTCTGAGCAATAATTAACGCCTGTTGATGGGTGTTTGGTTCATGCACTGAGATCTTTGAAGTGTGCTATTATGGAAGACTGAATACTTTTTAAAAAGGAACCACAGTTTGCCTTTCATTTCCAGTAAATTAATTTTAATGTTTACTTCTACTAGAAAAACGTCCAGCCTGTGAGTTTCACTAGCTGGAAAGGTACCTCAGATTAGGTATTGGCATATCGCTGCTACTCATAAATTTCTTCATGTTGCTGGTACCTTTTGTTCCCATAAGGACATAGTTCACAGTAACTTGTGCTTTTATTTGTTCTGAGATTTCAAATGCCTCTAAGGAAACAATTGTTCAAGCAGCTGTAGAGCTTTCCACCTAAATCTTAGCCCCCATTCTGGCTGACCATTGTATGTTTACTGTTCTCTGAATGTGTCACTTCTGAGTAGATGAATCTCAACACAGTTTAAAATACTGTTAGCTGAAGCACTGAACTCTAATTGCAGCACTTAAAACAATCACAGTCAACTTTAATCCTATAATTTTACCACTGCCTAGCTAAATCTTCTAAATTAAGAAGTATCAGTTTGCAAATGCTGATTACATTCATTTCTGGTATAGCTGCTAATGTCTGTGAACTCCATCAATGTTAATGAGCCAGGCAAATACAAGGGTGCTTGTGTGCATACTGTGTTTCTTGTTTGAAGATTATTATTCTGTAACACTGAAAACCTTGTACATAATGATTTTACTTACCTGAGTTCACATGAATTCTAATGGTCATAAATAGTATTACAAGACCACTAGAATCTCTATCTTGTTACAACAGATATGCAAAGTCTTTTCTTGCTCATTAACGGGTCCAAGTCCTTCAGTCCAAAGTTGAGACAGGGAAAGTCAGTGTTTTTTCCCCAACCTATCTACCTAAGTTTCACTTAAAGCAAGGCACAGTTTTGTTAAGATATATACACAGATCTTGTGTGACCTTGATAGACTCCACCAACTTTTTTCATAATAAGACGTTTGGTATCTGACAGGAACTGTTGGATAATGGCAGTCTGACATCAGCTTAACGATAAAAAATTTTCTCGTCCTATGGGGATAGTCTTCTGGAAGGATATCTTTGGGATGTCAATACCTTGGATTATCAGATGATTGAAATTCTTCATTCAACAGTGATTCTCAACTCTCTCACGCCTACGTACTACAAACTGAGCAAATAATGTGCCGTGAGCAGCCTATTCCTAGTTCTGTCTTTCACAACAGGTCCTTCTCACCATGAACCATGTTGCACCATTTAATGGGCAGCATTTTGTATGCAGGCTAGGTAATGGAGATCTCCTGACTGCCAAGTTTGCAGTGAGCTGACTGGATGTCACTTATATGCCAGATTACTCAGAATAAGCAGTCAACAGAAGTAATATAAATGTTCTTAATCTGCCCAGTTTTTCAATTATAGACTTAAAATTCTTAATGCTCTGTGTTGGGTCTGGCTGAGATGGAGTTAATTTTCCCTACAGCACTCCTCACAGTGCTGTGCTGTGTATCGGTAGCAGCAAGGTGTTGATAACAAACCAGTGTTTTGGCCACTGCTGAGTAGTGCTGGCACAGCTCAAGGCTGTCTCTCCAACATTCCCACCTCAGCAGTAGGCTGGGGGTGGGCAAGATCTTGGGAGAGGACACAGTCAGAACAGCTGGCCCAAACTGACCGAAAGGATATTCCACACCAGACTACATCTGCTCAGCAATAAAAAATAAGGGAAAAGAGAAGGAAGGGGGGGCATTCATTATTTATGATGTCTTGCAGAGCAATTATTACTTGTACTAAAGCTCTGCTTCCCGGGAAATGGCCTGACATCGCCTGCTGATGGGAAGTAGAGAATGAATCTTTGGTTTTCCGAATGTGGCCTTTGTTTTTGCTTTGTTAAACTGACTTTATCTTGCCCGATGAGATTTTTTTTCCATGTTATGTTCTCCTCCCTATTCAGCTCAGGAGAGGAACAACAGAACAACTGGGTGGGCACCAGGCATCCACCCAAGGTCAACCCACCACATGTTAATACATCCTTCCCTTTTTGTCATGGATTTTGAAACATGCAATAGCCCAACAAAAATATATTTGCACCTCTTGGTTATTTAAATATAAACAAAATGTAAAATTCAAACATTCAGTATCTTAAAAAACAATAAAATAAATCAAGACTCATCATCTAGTATCCAAACATGACAAGCACAGAACTAAGTTTTAGTCTGTCTTTAGAAGAAGTTAGAATTTAAACACAAATTTTTAACAGATATAATTTATACTTCTTCCAGCGGGTACCTCCTCTTCCTGGTGTTCAAATATTACTTTAGCAATCACTCTTCTTTCCAAATATGTGTATTACAAAATATCTCTCAACTAGCTACACAACATACATGTGACATGTTGTCCTACCCTGTTAGCTTCATAATTAGGAGCAAATTAGAATTTCAGATTTCCATGGATACAGACCTGTACATTAGACTACTCCTTCCTCCTAGATGCCATCAACTGATCCACCAGTTCTTTATTTCCAATACCAAGACCCGCTGTTATTTTTTTGCATTGTTCAAATATTAAGACAGGGCACAACACTTTCCCCAGAGTTCCTGGCTACCTGTAACCCTTCAGCCTTTGGAGGATTTCTGGCAAGCTCCTTCCTGTGGACCATTGCCTCTTTCTGCCTGTGCAATCTGCTGTAAGAGAGCAGCAAGCATCCACACAATACAGCACAGGCAGATAGGAACACTTATGCTCAAGCTACCCACTAGACCCATTGCAACATTTGCCAGCTTCAGGGAATCTAGTAGCTTTATAATGAGAGTTTCAATTCTCATTTTTTAATTTAGAGAAAGAACATGGTCAAGCATATTTCAAGACTAGCAGTTCAAGGTGTTCTCACTTACAGGGAGCATTTGCTGGGGAAAAACTTCTGCTGGTGGCAAGCCAGTCTTCACCTTCTAACTGCAAACGTAAGATAAATTCCTAAGGAAGTAGGTGAAGTGACACAAATTACAATTCAAGAACCTGTGCTGAAATTTGTCTCATTCTGAGCGTGACACATTTCTAAGTCTTTAGAGATCCCATTTGGATCTACAAGTTGCTGATTAGAAATGTATTTTGATTTGAAAACTGAATAAAAAAGTCCTAATACAAGAATTTTCTCTTCTAAAGGTTTTCCTTCATTAGAAGAGGTGACATGTTGCCTGACATCATTAATTATTTCCATTGCCCCGACATTAGTGAATGAAAGCAATGCTGTAGATTAAATAAAATTGAATTTAAATGGGACAATTATCTTCTATATTAAAAAAATAGAAAAAAAAGTCTTAGAGCACTAGCATGAGGAATTCTGCCTGATATCTGTACTCATCATATATAATGCCCCAAAACACCCACTTTATCAATTCCTTATCCCAACCTTTACATATGAAAAGCTGTCAGCACAAATATAATGGTCTACAATGCCTCTTTTCTCTTCTCTGTGTGTCGCACTGCATCACTTAGTAAATCTGTAGTCTAGCCTTTCCTTCCTGGGATCCTCACAGCAGATTTATCATTATCCAGGTTCAATTTCCAGTTTATCTTACTTTTCCTTTGGTGATGACATAATGCCCAAGGTTCAATTAGAGTTTTCTCCATTCATCAAGCTCTCTTCTAAGGTTTTCTGCTCTAACACAAGATAGCGAACTCCTTGGTGACCCACAATCAACACAATCTGCCTGCAGCATTTTGCTTCATCTCCTGCTAGTTTCCAGCTTTCTGGCTGCCACATCTATCTTCTTCATGCTGAATATGGCAGAGTCTGCCCTGCTGCCAGATTCAGCACATTGCTTGTCCAGTTCCCCAGGCCACTCTGGTCCTGCCTAGTAATTGTGCTTGTGATAGGGATAAGCAAGAAAAAGACTGCAAAGTAAAAAGTAAACATTATGAAATACAAGTAATGACTTTTACTTAAATCTTAGTTTGAAATAGAGCTTTGGTCAATGTCGTCCGTTACCAAAAGTGAACGTTAAGCTGATGAAATATACAGCCAAAACCAAGAACAGATTACTGTGAATTTCTCCTCTGAACAAAGACAGATCCCAAATCTAACAGCTAAAAAACATATATTCAGAGACCTCCAAAAGGTGGCAAATGTGCAACTAGCCTTATAATAACAAACCTTTATATCAAAGAAATATGAAAGACTATCAAAAAAAACCCCACAAAAGTAGGAAGCAATAGGCAATATTGCAGAATAAATAAAGCTGTTTAAATGAGGTTTTGTCAAAAGCAGGATTAGGACTACGGCTAATTAGCATTTTCTTTAAGTAGCTTAGGGTATAAACCTTCTCACAAATGAAATATATGAGCAGCTGCAAATAAAAAATTAAAAAACAGTCTATGAAGATTAAAAACTGTTGCTAGTCTACAATTTGATAACTCTAGTGAGCATGCACATAAATATAAATGTGTTCTAATTAAAGCAGCAAGGCTACAGTGAAATGATAAGTGTGTTCTACTAGCTCACACAGAGAAAGATTGTCACTCAGCCAGGAGTCCCCTCCATGATTGTCTGAGCCTTTCATTCCTGAGCACTGTAATTCCAGCAGCATCTGCGTTCGCCGGAACAACCAAGAAAGCGATAGAGCAGTTTTAGCTTTGTATTCCCACACCTAGGAGCCAAATTAAGGGGAAAAAAGAGTAAACTATTTACTGCAGTTCAATTTTCTCTCATGGGTTGAGCTGTCTGGAAATTTCCTCGCAGAGTAGTTTTCCACCAGAGAACGCTGCTTTTACAGAATTTAAACATTTTTTTTCTGGACAACATAGGTTTCATCCAAAGGTGCAGTGAATAATCACTGGAGTATTTACCTTTCACAATAGCATGGTCACTTCAAAATGAAATAATATCAGAACATATTTCTGTTGCCTTTATCAGAGGGAAATATTCGGCCTCAAAGAAATGGAACATTTTGGTAGGGTCAAAAATTGGTTTTGGTGTATTTTATTTCATACTGGAAATCAGAAACTTTCCATTCTTACTGAAGTAATTGCTGATAATGTTTCTTCCCTGACACAAAAAATCACTCATTGTGTTTGCAATATGGAATAGTAATAAAAATGGGCAATACAATGCAAGTTTTCTAAACAAAAGTGTATTTGCCACAAAGCAGGGACATAATACGCATTTTCTAGAAGTTCTTGTGCAATTGTTCTTGCAAACTATGACAACAAAGGTGTTGTCAGAAATTAACTGAATTATCCTACTGAGAAGAGGGAACCACTGGGAAGAGAATGGGAAATTATGTTATCTGAAGTTGTGCTGGTATCAAGCCCTCACCATGCCTACCTGGTTGTACCAGGGCAGGCAAAAAAACTAAGGGAGAAAAAGTAGAGTTTCCTCCAGGCCAATAGAAAGTTGGCTGAAATAGGAAATATGGCAATATCAAGGCACAAATATTCTAAGGGAAAGAGGAGCTCAGAGACAGCCATCTGCCCCTTCCAAAGGAGAGGATAATCAACACCAAGGAACAATGTGCTGGGAACACTGGAAAAAAGATTATACCTGACTTAATAGTGTTCTACACTGATTTTTTTTCTCTGCTTACAAAGTGTTTATCCATCTCCTTCTTTGTGACGAGTTCAAGAGAAAGCAACACAAAGAAGAACTGGAGACTAAAATGTCCTACAAGGAACTATGGGAAGACAAACATAAAGAAACCACTTTGAACTGGAAAGGGGAAGATACCGTATAAGAAAGAAATGGTTGATTCTTAAGGAGACAATCAGGTTAGAGAATACCTAAGGAACTTGAAGGTGCACAAGTCCATGGGACCTGATGCGGTGCATCCATGGGTCCTGAGGGAACTGGCAGATAAAGTGGCCAAACCATTGTCCATCGTATTTGAGAAGTCGTGGCAGTCCAGTGAAGTTTCCACCAACTGGAAAAGGGGAAACATAACCCCTATTTTCAAGAAGGGAAAGAAGGAAGACCCAGGGAACTATAGGGTGGTCAGCCTCACCTCTGTGCTGGGCAAGATCATGGAGCAGATACTCCTGCAAACTATGCTCAGGCACATGGAAAGTAAGGAGGTGATTGACAACAGTCAACACGGCTTCACTAAGGGCAAATCATGCCTGATGAATTTGGTGGCCTTCTACAATCAGGTCACAGCTTTGGTCAGCAAGGGAAGAGCAACCAACGTTGTTTACTTGGACTTGTGCAAAGTATATGACACTGTCCTACTCGACATCCTTGTCTCTAAACTGGAGAGACATGGATTTGATGGATGGACCACTCGCTGGATAAGGAATTGGCTGGATGGCTGCACTCCATGTTGTGGTCAACGGCTTGATGTCCAAGTGGACATCAGTGACGAATGGCTTTCCTCAGGGGTCGGTACTGGACTGGCACTGTTTAACATCTTTGTTGGCGACATGGGAAGTGGGATCGAGTGCACTCTCAGCAAGTTTGTCGATGACACCAAGCTGCGTGGTGCAGTCGACACGCTGGAGGGAAGGGATGCCATCCAGAGGGAACTTGACAGGCTTGAAAGGTGGGTCCATGCAAGCTCCATGAAGTTCAACAAGGCCAAGTGCAAGGTCCTGCATGCGGGTTGGCGCAATCCCAAGCACAACTACAGGCTGGGCGGAGAATGAATTGAGAGCAGCCCTGAGGAGAAGGACTTGGGGGTGCTGGTTGATGAAAAACTCAACATGAGCTGGCAGCGCATGCTGGCAGCCCAGAAAGCCAACGGTGTCTTGGGCTGCATCAAAACCAGTGTGGCCAACAGGTGGAGGAAGGTGATTCTGCCCCTTGACTCCACTTTTGTGAGACCCACCTGGAGTACTGCATCCAGCTCTGGAATCCTCAGTACCAAGTCCAGAGGAGGGCCACAAAGCTGATTAAAGGGCTGGAGCACCTCTTCTGTGAGGACAGGCTCAGGGAGTTGGGGTTGTTCAGCCTGGAGAAGAGAAGACTCCAGGAAGATCTAATCGTGGGCTTCCAATACCTAAACGGGACCTACAGGAAAGCTGGAGAGTATAGTGATAGGACAAGGGGTAATGGGTATAAACTAAAAGAGGGGGGATTTAGATTGGACATTAGAAAGAAATTCTGTACTGTGATGGTGATGAGGCACTGGAACAGGTTGCCCAGAGAGGTTGTGGAGGCCCCATCCCTGGCAGTGTTCAAGGACAGGTTGGATGGGGCTTTGGGCAACCTGGTCTAGTGTCGGGTGTCCCTGCCCATGGCAGGGGAGTTGGAACTAGATGATCTTTGTGGTCCCTTCCAACCCAAACCATTCTGTGATTCTATGATAAGCAAGACAACATGGAAGTTTTTAATTGTGAGGAATGAATATAAATTAGTTCTCACTTTCATTCTCCCACTGTCTTTTTGTCTCTGAATTATTAAGATACAGATTATAACAGAGGAGAAGGGGAAGGAACGTAGATGGTGGCATTATATACACAATATAATAGGAATTATGTAAATAACATTTTGACATCTCTTGAATCATTGTCATAAGACTTCATACAGTGATAAATAGGTGATTAAATATCAGACACTATTGGAAGCCGAAAAATATGTGCAAGTGGAATAGGGGGTTGGAAAGCAGAGAAACACTGCCTTTACACTGAAGGACAGAAACCACTAGAAGAGCCCAGGTAAATAAACTACTTGTAGCTCATATACTTTTGTATATAATTCACATAAAAAGTCTTTGATGCTGGGACATGGTAATAAAGTAATATTGATAATATGTGAAGGTGTATTAATAAAAAGTCAAATATTTATTGACTGTACTAACCTATGAGGGTAATGTGCACATGTATAATATATATAACCATAAAATTTATAAGACTTTAATTACATTTTTATGAAATATGTATTTGAATCAGTCCAAAGATGTATTTGCTTGTCATGTGTGCTTTTAGTAGATATTGTAATGGTGAGTCATCTATACATCAGTTGTAATTGGGAAAATATTACTGAAAAGATAATTCATGATTGAACCATGATTCTTTCCTGATGCTTTCTATAGCTTACAAAAACAAAGAGACAGGTCCAGTTTACAGACAGGTACTGCAGAGAAAACTGGTGTTTTTCCAGTCCTGTTTACTGTTTCTTCAACCAAGAAGCAGAGGTTAACATCTGCAGAGCTATAGTAAAGATTAAATCTGGCCATAGAAATGGCTAGCTCTGCAACTTGCCATCAGTAGTGTTTCAAGATCTGTGCCTTGCTTAGAAGTCTTTAGTACCTTGCAGATTACTTGGGGTCATGGTGCCTCTGGTGATGACTTTGAAAACCACCACAGACTCCAGGCTTTGATCGTCTGGGTTACTCCTGATATAAATTGGGCTAACAACGAAGAACAGCCCTTAATGAAGTTCTCAGAGTAAGGTGTTTTGCAGCTCCATAATCCCTACTGCTGGGGAGACTGGGGGTTGTGGGAGCTGTGCTTCTGTGCAGAAGACAGCTTCTTATGTCACTTAGGGTCTCTCCAGAAGTTCAGGCAGCTGCTGAGAGAGACAGGGTTCAGAGCAGGGGACAGTTCCAGAACCGCAGCTGGTGCTTGAGTCCCTAGGGACAGCCCAAACTGTCAGGCTACCCAGTCAGGAAGGTGCAAATAGTTGCAGATTTGCTTTTTGGAAAGTCAAAAAATCATCATGATGGGCTCCTAAAACTGTACTTACCTCTCAATCAGATGCAGACTTAACAGGCTCCTCATTCCCGTGAATAAGTGAAGCCTTGTCCCCTGGAGACATCTGCATCTATCCTACTCCAAGGCTCCTTCGGCAGTCAGTGGATATCTAGCCAAGCTGATCAACAGAGGCTGAGGCATGCTCATCTTAAAAGTGGACAAGTAAATTAGACCAGCTGAATTTATCTTATTTCTTTCTATTAATTATGAAGCAAGCAATTATGCACTGACAAGTCTGCGTGTAAACATCAGCACAGCACAATTGACTTTTAGTCAGTCTGACCCTTTGAGTTTGATAAAAAGCCAATTTGTGTTACAAAAGCACCTTCATTTTTTTATCTATTGTATTGGAGATCACACAGCCAGATATCTCAAAGAGATTACATACTTTACCCCCACCTGACCTGTCTGTCCTGCCCCAGGGCAGACTCCTTTGTCAGCAGCTCTGCACAGGATGCTTTGCACGCTGTGGCCCTTCTGTGTGCTTGAAAGCAGGAATGAGTATTTTACCCACCAATGTTACCTGTGTTCTTTGCTGGTCATTGTCTTCAGATGCCAATTTATTTTCAAGAAATCGTTGCTAAGCAATTATATTTGATGGTTTGGTTCTTGCTGCAGCACTTTTTTGTTAAATCTAAAAACTGGCAAAGGTATATATGCAAATATGCAAGGAAATATCCATGAACTCCTTATAATGCAATTTTCAAGATAAAATATTTTGAGTGTATTGTAAGAAAAACAAATAGAGGAAATATAAAAACAATGTACCACTATAAACGAAAAAATTAGATCTAGTTATATTTCATTATGAGCAAACTAGGGTCACACTTCAGCTGCTCTTGTATTACCATGGAAGCTAATTAAAATTTGACTACTCCCTCTCTTTTTTTTTTCTTTTTCTGCTTCAATACCAATGCAAACTGCCTATGAAAACAGAAAGGAAAGTTGCAAAGTTATAAGATAAAAGAAGTCCTTTCCATAACAGTGAATAAAAGTACCTGAGTCAACCACACCACTTTATTTAGGGCTGTTACTGTAAATTTCATTTTCAGACAGTCCCCACCAATGTTTATGTAGTTCTGCATTTATGTTAACATGTTTTATAGTAAGTTCTATACATACATAGTGATAAATATGTTACGCACGTATATACACACACACACATATAAGTACATATAAGTATGTGTACAAACGTGCACATGGGTGCTTTGTCTTCAAGTACTTAGTAGGAATGTTACAGTTTCATATTCCAATTTACAGAAATTCATTTCAGTATAAGTGAACATGACCAATCAAGAAAATAAGTTCCTATCTTCATGTTTACTTCCCCCTCACTCCTTTCAACAGCTAAATATGGAGGAGGAGGTAATTATGAAATGTCAACCATGCTCAGAAATCCTAACATATATACAGGTTTTTTGCTGTGAACTCCAAATTTAATAAGAGTCAGTTAGTCTTCAAAGGTCATATGGATTATTTTCACCTGACAACTTTTAGAAGTCTTCCATGGTATTTGTTGTTGAGATGTTTGAATATTTTCCTTGTAGTCAGTTATGGAATGAGAGTGACAGATACCTGTGACCTCTTTGTATACATTCCATATTAACACCTTTACTGCACAACATGATGAGGATTTCAGTTCGATTTTGAATATCTCAGTCTCTTACAATCCATTTTAAGCTCTAGAAGCAATGAACTAATTTTTATTAATAAGTTTATATGAACCTATATATAAAGATATGTTATGTGTATATGTAGGTTAAAAGACTGAGTGCATGTTTACATACAGAGACCAGAAAGTTAAGAAAAAAATTCTGATTAAGTGGTAGATGAAACCTAGAAGATAATGCCTTTATTAAGTGATTTTAACCACAGAATGTTTGTGTCCCACTAGAAAACAAAATACTTGTTTTAGAAAACATATAGGATTACTTCCTGCATCAACAATCATGTATTTAGTAATCATTGGAGAGTTCTAAGTTCTATATAATTGTATTACAGAGCCACTATACCAAATGAAACTTACTATCTCTTTAAAGGAATTGATGAAAGTTTTTTATTCACAAATTAGAAGCACTTGATGTGATAACGGTTAGTGACCTTAATGTGCACAGGGACAAAAAAATCCTCCGAGATCCCGGCACACAGGAATTTCACTACAACCACTGTAAGTATCATCACAGAAATGGCAAATCTTCTTCCTAGGTAAAATACACAACTTTCAAGAAATTCCAAGTGTGTTTTGCTCTTCTTTGTTTAGGAAAAAGCTATGCGTCTAACAGCCCTGAGAAAAAAAATTTTTAAAACAATGTGCTTGCTTCTACATAACTCAGGTTTCCTTTCAATTACCTCAGCATTCCTTGTTTCTTAAACACTTGTGATAACAAAACTCTCCTGAAGTATAAAATGTTTATTAGAAGACAAAATTCCACAGCATGCATTCTAATACCCTTTCATGTCAACAGTTATGTTCTGTACCAGCTATAGTAATACCATGTTATTGAACACTCTATTAATTTAGAGGATATATTACCATCTGAACATGAGTTTGTATTAAGTGAGTAGTTCATTGGTATCTGGCAAGTTTAAGCATATACTTCCATCAGAAAGGCAATAGTAAATTTTCTAGTGTGCAGAGGAGGCAATTCCTTCTTATGTGACAGGTTAAAAGACAGTGTTTAAGAATAAATTATTTTTTTAATATGCGCATATATGAAGAAAATAAAGATGCTGGACTTCTGGAATGGATTTCAACCAGCAGTATCTTTCAGAAAATGGAGCAAACAACAATTAAAGCAACACATTTACTGAAGACTGCAGGACCTCCAGTCCTTACTGACACCATGTCAGACAAATGTAGTTAAAAGTTGCAGTACTTCCCCCCATTCTCATCAAGGGTTTTCTGGTCTTTGTTCAAACTCTAGCTTGAAGATGTTTGAAAAACTTTCTACTACAGAGACAAAGATATTATAACTCTCAAATTGAGGAAAAAATTACAGAGTACATATGTAATAGCAGATGGTCTATTCACAAGCTGAAACCACTAACATGACAACCCATGAAAGAGGTGAAGCAGCAAGAGAAGAACGATAACAGATACATTCATTCCCATCCACAAAAGCTGCAGAGGGAAGCTTTTGGAAAAAGCAAGAAAGGGCATTAAGCCTGAATTGAACAACCAAACATACTCTCTTCCTGGCTTCATCTTTACAGAATTTATCAGAGTTTTGCAGCCTTACCCAAGCACTCTTGAACAGGAAAGGTAAGGAAAAAAAGCAGTTATGCAACGTATCAAGAGGAGTCAGCCTTGTAGTCAAGTTAACAGAACCCAAATTTCAACATGCATAACAAAGCATTGCAAAAATGCTCAGGTTTGTGTCAGTAAAATGGGCCAGAAGGATATTCCATACCATATGACGTCATGCTCAATATACAACTGGGGGTTGGCTGGAAGGCAGTGCAACTCAAGAACTAGCTGGGCATTGGCTTCAGGTGGTAAGCAATTGCACTGTACATAATTTCATTTGTATGTTCTCAACATTATCATTATTAACATTATTTTGATTATTCTCTTCCTTTTCTGTCCTATTAAACTATCTTTATCGAAACCCATGAGTTTTGCCTTCTTTTTTTTAATACAATTCTCTCTCCCATCCCACGGACAGGCGTAAAGGGAGTGAGTGAACCATTTTGTGGTGTTTTACCCACAACATTAGCATAGCTTGAAGCACACCTATTCTATGAAAAAGTCAGGATCGAAGGATTAATGGAAGCATTGACTCATGCAGGGCTGGGAGGGCAAAGGAAATGACCTTCTCCTTCCTTTAGGATCTTTATCTGGATCTAAGCGAAGATTTGGCACATCTTTTCAAGTTTACCCCATGTCAGACAGCTGTCAGAGCAGCATTTCCAAATCCAAGATAAATGCCTGGCAGCGGCGCTGTGCCAGGCGGTGGCCCTGTGACTCCTGCACGGGTTGGGTGGGCACCTCGCCCGGGGCCTCCACAGCACCCCACAGACCACGCTGCTCTGCATCCTGGTGTTAGTAAAGCACTCTGTTAAAGTCTGTGTCCTCTGTCCATGCAAGATCTTCACCCAGGAATAATTTGGGGCTACCTCAGTGACTCCATGGGCAGAGGGCTCCTTCCCTTCCTTTAAGGAAGTGTGCAAGTTCTTTCTGGTGTTTCAGGAGCCATGCGCTGGTAATAGGCAAAACTCATCAGTATAATCCACCTGTCTCTCAGCATATTGTTTTCCCTCTGAGGTGTATTTTGTCACTTAAATGGAATTCATATTTCTATTTGTTTAGTCATACAGTAATCTAAAATAATTTTAGGAATTAATTAACAAAGAGGTAAATAAAATAACATGGCTACCTATATACTGTGAGGATTACTGCCTCTTAAGAAGTTTTATTTTTAACAAAAAGAGAGCAGTAAACAACTCACAAATTCCAGTCAAGTTCTATTTATATCTTTGGTAGATATTTGTGTATATGTTTTGTTATATCTTGCAGATAAGACAAAAGTTATCTTCATTAACTTCATGAAACTTAATTTCTCAGTGAAAAAGCCTGGGGGAAAATGTGTGTTGAGCAGGAATCTGTCATTTTCAAGCTATATTATTTTGATCACTCTAACTGATGTTGCAAAGTAAGTTACTGCATTTACCAACGTTTAAGGCACTGCATGCCAGTGAATATGTCCACGTATAAATATTTTGCGGTGTCACCACTTTTTGTCCTAGAACTGGCCTGGCAGCATGGTGCTTGCCTTCTCCTATGCCTGCTCCTCATTGCAGTCCCCAGGAGCTGGTAAACTATCGTCAGCATCCACCAGGGCCAGGCTGGCACTGAATGGGCACTGTGTTCATTTCACCAATTATGCCTCTCAAAAAGCAAACTGCTTTGGAGACAGAAGTCAACACTGCTCTCCTTGCTCTGTTTTTTAAGGGAAATACCCAGGTCACCATACCTATGCAGGTAACATTCAGAAATGTGTCTAATAAGAGCTCCAGTTGATAAAATTGTATTTCTTTATATTATTGACATATAAATTCTTCAAATTTATCTCTGGCTGAAATCCCACCTTTACTTTTTGGTGACTATGCTCAGGAGTAAAGTATTAAAGAATCTATTGTCATCTGCATCATCCTCCTTGTTGTTTTGGTATTAACTTCCTCACTAGAAAGATGAATGTTCTTATTATTCCCAATTCAGTGAAAATGGGCCAGTCAGTTCTTTCAGAGTGTCTTGCAAATTGGCCAGTCTTGGTGAAATAAAAATTTGGTTGATGCAGATCCAAAGTAACTTACTAGCAATGACTTATAGGCTACCAGAGCGCTGTAAGTACATCACTGATATATTATAATTCTGCTTTTTCTTACATTTTACAAAAAAACACATCCACTGAAAACTTTTGCCTTTTTTTCTGAGCACCCTAAGAGCACAAAACTGGTCATGCTGTCTGAGCTTATCAAATCGAATTCCATTATTAAGGCAAATACATCATCATCTTACGTAACAGTTTTTCCACACTGTTGCCCAGAATATTTGTAGATGTTTACTGTTCTTGCAGTTTCTTTTGACCTTCTCCATTTCTCTTCTTCTTTCCTTCTTCCTTTCTTTCTTGGCCTCTGGTCTTTTCCTATTTTGATGGTCATTTTCTCTTTCTTGACCAGCTTTCTGGAAGCTTCCTCCTTACTTTACAACCACCTCACTTATTGTTCCTCCTAGTTTCTATTCCACTTGATGCTTTACTTTGCTCTGTAAGATTATCGCTTGGCTGGCTTCCCTCATTGAGTTTTACCCTGGCAAATACCCACAAAGGTTTGGGGATTTCATGCCTTCCTGTTCATAGGGTTGTAAGACAAAGACTGCTTGAATTCCTGATGTCTCCATGAAAGCAATCCCAATAAAAACAAAAAAGCAAAAACATAAACTCAGTTGCTCCCAAGTAATGTATTTGTCATGCATGAAGGAAGTGATATCACATTAAGTATAATTACTTAAAATATGTACACTGTACAGTCTTTTAATAGCAAGCTCCCTTCCTCTTTTGATGAAGGTTGTAGAGGTTCTATATTATTATTTGTTATACTTATAGGCTGTACACTTTTTCATATTAATTAATCTGCTCAATTTCGTTCTTGCGTAAGTGTACCCTGGAAGAATATAAATATTAAACATTAATAAATACAGTCTAGCTGATGTTATTAAAGAAATTTCACACGTATTTTTCTCTTTTTTTGTTTGGGAGTAGGCAGGGCATGAAGGTTTAGCTTGCAAGTTTTTCATATTTCTGCTAATGTAAAATGACAGAGTCTTTCATGAACCTGCCAAAACATAAATTCTTTAGTCTATTAAAGACCAGGAGTTGCATCTGTATAAAAATGACAAAATATATCACATTGAAATTGACAGAAGAGCTATAATGCAAAGGAGATGTGGCTTAATTAGAGCTCCCTCCCCAGATAGACTGAGCTTGCCAATGTAATTTTAATTATTTCTGTCTATTAAATCTACAATCACCTATTACTATTGCTATATATCACAGGAAGGCATTGCCATTTTTAACAAGAAAATATTACTGTCTCACTATGTATTCCCTTATCATCAGAACTGCTGCCAATAAGTTAAATCAAAAAAATGTTACCCTGCAGAACACTGCATCCAGCTGTAAATCAGGAATGATTAAGGTAAGGAAGATGGAAATATCCATTTACTAATGCTAGAAGTGACAGGCCAGGCTCTCTGTACTCCAGAAAAACCTGTGGCATTACTTTTGCTTATCCAACAAAGCATCTCCCTATCTTTTTTTTCTGACTCATCTTTTTTCAGTTGCCATATGGAGGCTGATGCCACTTCAATAATTTCTTTTTCTGTTAATGAAGTGTGCTCATTTTAAGATTCATTTGCTTACTGTTTCTATATTTCTGTTTCAAACTACAAATATTCATATGATATTAAACTTAATGCATGCAACCAATACCAATGAATGCTATCACAGTAGATGATCAGACTAATTTTAAATAAATACAGTTCACAGCGGATTGAGGGAATTTATTTGAGTTTGAGGAGTGTCTGGCTGACTTTAGCTCCAGTAAGAAAACAATGCTTAACTGCAATTTCAGACTTACATTTCTACAGTCATCTGGATACCCCTGCATTTTTCAAGTTACATTTGTTTTGTCAAAAGATAGGAATAATATATAAAAAATAAAAATAAAAATCAGTAAGTCTTTGTTTACTACCTAATTCTGATGATCTATAACAGTTTCCATCATCGATCTGCATAACTTTCAACTTTCAGCAGCTGGCTGAAAACATAACTTCTCTTTCAATCTGTTTGCCATTATACCTTCTAAAACCAGGCTAAACTCAGGCTGCTTGCACTCATAAAGCACTTGTGTTGTGGTTTTACCCCAGCCAGCAGCTGATCCCCACGCAGCCGCTTGCTCAGTCCACCCCATCGGAAAGGGGGAGAGAATCAGAAGAGTGAAAGTGAGAAAACTCTTGGGTTCAGATACAGACAGCTTAATAAGTGAAGCAAAAGCCGCGCACACAAACAAAGTAAGACAAGGAATTCATTCCCCACTGCCCACGGCAGGCAGGGGTTCAGCCTTCCCCAGGACAGCAGGGCTCCGTCACGCGTAATGGTGACTTGAGAAGACAAACACCATCACTCTGAATGTTGCCCCTGCCTCTTTCTCTTCCCCCAGCCCCTTATAAACCGAGCATGACGCCATATGGTGTGGAATGTCCCTTTGGTCAGTTGGGGTCAGCTGCCCTGTCTGTCCCCTCTCAACTCCCCGCACACCCCCAGCCATCCCGCCGGCGGGGCGGTGCGAGAAGCAGCAAAGGCCTTGGCTCTGTGTGAGCATCGCTCAGCAACAGCAAAAACATCTCTGCACTATCAGCGCTGCTTCCAGCACAAACCCAAAACACAGCTCCATACCAGCTACTATGAAGAAAATTGACTCTCAGCTGAAACCAGGACAACTTGTCACCAAACCTGTTTATGTAGTTGGTATGCATATAGTTCTCCATGCATCTGCCTGAGTACACTGTCTCTTACTTCAATGGTAATTTCATTCAGACAGGAGCCAGCTTTCTGCCCCAGATTTGGAGACACTACAGTTTAACGTTGTTTCTAAGAAGTACAGAGAATAATACCACAATAATAGCAATAATTTACATTGTTAGCCCAACCTCAGAGACCATAAGTCCTGTTATAAATGAATATTCCAAGCTAGACAGAGGGGAGTATAAACTACAGAACAATAAACTGAGCAGTGCTGTAAGGTGAGATCTGTGTAAGTAGGAGAAAATAATTACCACTACAAGTCAGATAAAACTATGCACAAGAAATGCATAAAAATATGAAGGATTTTTTCTGTCATTACTGTTTATGAAATATATACCAGGAAGGAAAATTGTGATCACAAAAAGAAAGGAGGTAAGAGGGATTATCATGGAGTTTTCCCCTCAGTGACAATATTTACTCAGCAAGGGAGGTAGCACAAGAATGAGAAATGTACTGAAATTCAGAAATATAAGAAATTCAGATATAAGGTAAGCACCCTAACCAACTTTTTTCTTATTCTCTAATTCTCAAAGCCAACAAATATTTCAAAACCCTGGGGCGGGGGGAGGGTGGGGTGGTGGTGGAAATAGAACACCTTCAACAATGGAATTGATAATTTTTTCCCAATATCAGTTATATAGACATATCCTAAGAGCTAATAGAGCAGAATTGCCCTCAGACTGAGGAGGAAATTGGATCCAGATCTCCGTCATCTTCTGAGACTATCTTAATGCAATGATTAAAAAAGCGACCTCTTCCAGACCTTTGCAATTCCAGACTTTATCCATATTTTCAAGCCAAAGTTATTTTTAAAGACCAGTTTTTTATTCAAATAGAACACAGAAATCAAGGCCACAGGTTTATAAATATTACTACTTTTTTTTTGCAAATTCACCTAGTTAAATCAGAAACTATAACACAAAACCCACGTTCACTTCGATAAGATTTCATGATGACAATTCACAAATGCTACAGTGTCTTTCTGTCTTTCTGGAGCAAATAACGTTGAAAAAAGTGGATTATTTTTTAAAAAAGAGATATGAATGCTTAGAGGATACCTGTAAGAAAGCAAACCAGATATGAAAACGGCTGGTAAAAAAAGCACTGGTGTCATGTTTCAATGCAGACATTGAATGCAGAGCTCGACAGGACATTTCTCCAGATTTGGCAGAAGACTGATCTCATTATTTTATTTTTCCATTATATGTAACTTTGTATTGTATCATGTTATATTATAATACCCTTGGAAGTACATCCAGTATATGCTGTATACTCTCCACTGTGGTAGGGACACATCAGGAGCTGAAGACATCAAACTCTTACCAGCCAGGTGTTGGCAGTTCTGAAACCCCACCAGCAGCCAGCACTGGGGAGGCTACCATTGCCTCCTGAAGACCAGCAGCAGACGGGTAATAATGAACAGCTCCTCTGGGACAAACTGACCTGAAGTAGCTGTTGCTTCCCAGCGGATGGGGAGGACCACAACTCTCCAGCCTGCTCCAAGTGACATCAACAGCAGCAGTCTCCACCAGGGTCATATAATGTGCCAGGCCATTTCCCCTGCAATGTCTTTTTTCCAGAAATAGCCTACATGCTTGTACTGAGACGAGCTCCTGAGTTATAGCAGTAGTGAATCCATGATGTGCAGCACACTGGGGGTTCATCAACGTGCAGGTGCCCTAGCCCAAGGCAGGAAGGCAACTTACTGGCTGCTGTCATGGTGTGGAATGTGGGACATCCTTGGGGCATGGGATGGTCATACCGGAAGCAGATGAATGGGCTTGGGGATTTTGACCTGAAGATTGCTCATGAGCACAGTCTAGCAAAGAAGGTAGCTACTCGGCAAAAAATACATCTCAAAGCTGAATATACATACTTTGCACTCATCTTTACCTTAAGAAGATGCACTTTACATCATATGAGGTTTTTAAAATGTCTTTTTAAAAAACACTAGTATTACTCCAAATCTGTTACAAATGTTAAAAACACTACAAAACAGGAGCAGTAAGCATATCACATTTTTAAAGGAGTCTGAGTAGACCAAAGAGTTAATTTTTTAAGTCTTACAAAGACTCTGCTAAAACCTAAAAACTCTTCTAGTATAATTTACACACTTTTTGAATATTCACGTTTTCCCAGTGGTAATTTACACTAATCATATTACAGAATGTTTTAGCACAAAAGATATATAGGGGCTATATACACATTAAGCAACAAATAATAACCATCATCTTAATATTTTCAGTTGATAACATAAATTTCAGGTCCACTAAATTCCACATGGAAAGGAAAAAAAAAAATCATAGATAACATGAACTGTTGATCCATGTTACTTTAGACACTTTTTTCTGTTATTACTCTGTAATGTGAAACCCCCTAGGAGTACAGGAAACTGATAGATGTAATGAAAATACTGTTTAGTCAATCACATCATATTATTAAATTGCATGAAAATTCAGCATGCAAAATTTAATCTTTTCAGGGTTTTTAAAATTCAGATTTATTTAAGGATAAACTAAGTGTGCGAGCTGTACTCTAGACACAAAACTTCTTCATTGGGGTGGGGTGATGGGGAAAGAGTGGAGAAAAAGCAACTGATATTCCAGACCTGAGAAGTATATAAAAGCCCAGGAAGGAAGCCATTATATACTGAAATGCCAAGTAATATTTGTAGTTAGAAATTCTTAAGTCCTAACTGCTAAATCTGGATTTCTATGAAGGTCTAAATAGAATATAGATGGAGAAATTTACAGGTGGAAACATAATATTATTTCTGAAAGCAGGGATATCTGAGTTCCACTGAACGATACTAATTTTGAAAATCTCCACTCTTGATCCTTCCGTGCTTTTAAATCTACAGCTACTACCCAGAGAGAGCAAGCACTAGTAGAAGATAATGAAACACAGAGGGGAAAAACAAACAAACAAACAAAAACAAACAAAAAAACCAAAACAAAACACCAGAATTTGAAACAGAGAATTACAATAGCAATGCCATTAGACTTGGTGACTAAACCCTGTTCAGACCATCACAGACTGCACTTGCATTCATAAAGCTCCTTCTGCTGTTATATAAAATTGTATCTTAAAGACACAGGACCTGCTATTATTTACAAATACTACATATTAGTAGCTGATGTACTGCAGTCCGTTCTTATCCCAAATGACACAAAACTAAAAGAACCTAGATATGATTTTATGCTCTTAGCAAATGCTGAGTCTTGGGATGCTCTCACCATGCCTTGTGAGCATGTGTATTTTCACATATGGTTGAACTATTATTTGAAGCATAAATAGTTCTTTTCCACTATGAAGGATTTTGGTTTCCCAAACTGCTTCTGATCAGTACAGAAATAAATTTTGTGCTCTGGGAAAGCTCGCATAGCAGCCTTCACAGACCTACAAAGAGAACAGTTTACTTTCCCTGTCCTGGGCAGCAGCACTGCTCAAAAACCAGTGGAACCACCAGCAGCCTGAGACATCCTTGTGTTGCTGTTCTTTTGAATAATTACGAACTTACTAACCCAGGTTTATGTGTGTAAAGTTTTATATTCCTTTTGATCCCTTCTGTCTGTGTTGCTCGCTTCCCTGTCTTCTCTTCTACTTTAGTCATAGGTGATTACAGGACATGGGCTACAGAGGTTTGGAGATGGCATTAGGCTGTGTCAAGTGGAGATCTGAGGGCATCTCTAGTACACAAGAAGCCTCCTGGGACTAAGCAGTGAACCTTTTTACTTGGGAAGCTACATTACAAACCTTCAGAGATAATGGAAGTTTAATAGTTCAATTACACTATTAACATGGCACATTTTTAAAGCCTGCTCACACATATCCAGAGATGACTTTACACAGATACAAGGCAGAGAAGAAAAATAAGGCAAAATCATCAAAACCAGAACCCTCGGGTATATCAGCTTACACAAAGAGACCTCTAAAGGACCTTTCTGAGTCCAGGACTAAGTGAAATTATTTAATTTGCAGCTGCCTATTCCACCTTAAGTTTAGTGAAATAAATTTAATTTAATAGATGAATTAATAACATGTTCCTGAAGATTTCCTTATCACAATCACAGTATTTCAGAAGTGGTCCTGATTATTTCATGAATGTCAAATATGAAATGCACAGAAATATACTCCACTTTAAACAGAACAGCCAGTAGGGAAACTGACACAGGAAAAGATAGCTTAAAACAGCATAAGCTGCTGTGTCTGATTTTTGGACATTAGATCTCCTAATAAGAGAGAATTAACAAAACCATATGCACTGGGTAACTAACTTCTAAACATAAATACAGGTTATTATTAGGGCATATTTTGCAAAATTAATCCATGCACAGATCAGTAGTGATACTTTATGACAAAGAAAAATTAATAAATACTATAAATACCGTATTTATATTACCATAATTAATTGAGATCAGAAAGTCACACACAGATAAATAATTGCCAGCACCAAAGTCACTTAGTTTTCTACTTTTGAAATATTATACAATTATTCTTTTATATTAAAAAAAATGCATTAAATTCTTTGTTAACATTCAAAACTATTCCACAAAATAACTGTAATACTGTTTATTTGTGATATGGTCTGATGGTGATTCAAAGGTACCTGCTTAACATGATGTTGTCATAGAAACATTGAGAATGTTAGCTTCCATTTTTGTGTATGTGTTCTGAAATTCTGGAGTTTGCTACTTAGGCACTGCTTTTTCTCAGGCAGGTATAAATGATTTTGATTCTGGTGAATGGTTGATTTCTAAAACTGTATTTTTCCTAGAAAGGCACAATTACACAGTTAATAATCTCATTAATATCTGTATGAGCTGAATTATCAGAGTAGTGACATAAACTCTCAGAAAGAAAGGATATGATGGATTATGCAAGTAAAACAGTAGTTCCATATTTTCACATACTTACATTAAAGGATTAGTTTCATCTCATACCAGTTTCACCCACAATAATACAGAAAACACCTAATTAAACCACACCTATATGTGCGCTGTGTTATAATTACAATTTTTAGGATGGTTGTGCTGTTTGTGCTTGTCAAATGTGGTCACTAATTGCCTTAAATTTTAAAAACGGTTGAAATGGCAATATGTCTCTGAGGTGTGATTCTGATCTCGGATACAAAAGATGATAAACATTAGAACCAAAATTACCTGAGAATTGTGCCCAGGAGTTCACCCAGAACAAATTCATCGAGATCAGAACTCCATCCAGCTCTAGGGATTGCAGCCAGTTGTTCTTAACTTTGGGAACAGGAAAACACTGGAAAAATTGGCTTCATATTCTGCTTTATTTTTCTTTATATACATAAAATACCATAAATTCAACTGACTTTAAAATTTTCCAGGTCTACTTCATCTGGAGTATTCATTGGCATTTCCCAATTGTCAGAGATAATTGCAGGTATAAACACATAATCACAGCTCTTATGGGTTTAATTTTTTTAATCACCATCTCATCACTTGTATCACCCAGAGCTGTGCATTTTCCAAGTAAGAACTCAAAGTATTTGCAGATCATGCTGTTTACAAAGGCAAAAAAATTGCCCACTGCTATATCACGTACTGGTACCAGTAACCAAATGAGCATAGTTGTTAAAATTGTAAACATAATGCTGACAGCTGGCTGACAGCAGCTACTGATAATTTAGTGCATACTGTTGCCGTTAGGTGCCCAAATCAAGGAAACAGGTTCCATCAAACATGATAATACATGAATGCAAAAACCAGTAAAAATTAACAAGCATTGTGAAATATGTAGTAAATCCCTGCAGGCCACAGTTTGCAATTGAATTGCTGTAAAAGGGACGCAGAAAACATAAACAAGCTGAAGACATTGCTACTGCACATGTGCAGGATGCTCTCTGCAGCGAGCGAAGCAGGACACTGAATGCCAACCGCAGGAGCTGCTCAGTGTACACGCTGTCTGTGTGAATGAGATGAGTGTGCAAGGCCACTGCAAGTGCCTGCCGAGCACCATCAGTCATACTGTACGGAGATTAATTTCTTTGCTAAAAGGGAAGCAGATGTTGTGAAATATCAGCTCACCAATGTAAAACCAGTGTGTGCTGCCAGCCACCTTAGCCCCCAGTGCTGTGCGACACAGAGCTTTTCAGCCGTGTGTTTGGCACCACGTTAATCCCTTCCCACTGAGTTCCCAGTTACTGCCCTGACATGAATGCTCCTTCCTATATGCACAGTCTACTATCACAGTCCTACCAGTTTCATCACTGGACCTGGTATCACATATGGATATCATGGATACGGGTAAACTGTTCCAAAAACCCATTTTGGACTGCAAGACTGCTCAGAAAGTTGGTAGTATAAAACAAGGCATTCCTAAGGATCAAGGGGATTTTGTATTAATTTCTAAATTACAACAGACTTAAATATGTCAGTCTGAAGAATGATAACAGATTCTCGGTGTGACATATTTAATAAGATTGTGTAATTGCCAATGAACATCAGCAATGCACCCATCAGTTGTTTACAGGCATAGAAGTGAGACGGCACTAGCAGCAGGCAGAAGTTATAACAGTGCAGTGATAATTAAACCATTACAGATAGCAAAGGTTCAAAAAAAAATATCTGAGGAGAAGCTGACTGATACTTGGCTGGAGTCACTTGCCTTCACTATGAACATACCTTTCTTAGTGTCGATATCCGGATTTGCAAGCTCTATTTCATTTTACACATGAAAGCTGCTCACAAGAGTTGATAATCTATTTTCCTTCTCATCAGCTCAGCCTGATTTTTCAGGGTCTGCTGTTCTTACACATTTACCGTGCACATTTAATATGGCACTCTTATGCTGTTACATAAATTTGAAGACTATCTTGGCCTGCCCCATGACTCCTACATTTGGGGACATGCAAAGAGTATTTCTGCAGGTGCTAACCAACAGCAGTGTTATAAATACTAGTTTACTCCCCTGCTTTAATTTAAGGGCTAAAGAGTTAGCTCTGAAAAAATAGGTCCTTTTTTCTCACTTTGTCAGCTTTGTTGCTGACTCCTTCCCCAAGTGCAGACCTGATCCTTCAAGCTGTAGCTGCATGACCACAACAAAACAGAACAGTAAATCTCTAAACCCTCTACTTGTAGAGGAAGAGTGAGGGAGGAAATTGCTCTGAATTGTGTTACTGGCTTGAGTTCAGCTGCCAAGAACAAACTGGGAAGGTGTTCATTTTAAGGAGGGTAAAGAAAATTAAAGCAGAAAATTGCTAAAAGCAAGAAGAAAATAGTATACATTCTCCACAAATCTGATTTAAAGGGTTGTATGTAGGTGTATGTAGACACAGCAGCTGAAGAGGAAAGAAATCACATAAAAATTCAGTCACTGAAATTGAGGTCCAAGTAGTATACCATGCCAAAAAAAGGTTACCTGAAAGTATTAATGGCCCAGCCACTCTCAGTCACTGTTGGACAACATTTATATACAGGTTTTTGTAGCACTTAGTGATTTTGTTCTTTCTTTCTTAACTCAGTGTTTAATGAGTAGATGTGTTATAAAAATTGAATAATAGCTCTGAAAATATTGGGGCAAGCTGCCACTTTACATCCACAGCAATATTGATTATACCCATGGAAGTTTTCCCACGTATGCACATAGTGGGCAGAACTCGAATTAGTGTAAACTGGTGAAACTCTACTGAAGTCATTGAGGCTAAACCGACTCACGGCCAGCCAGAAAGCTGGTCTTCCAGCCCTCCTGTAACACTGCAACCAGGCCTGGCACAACAGATTACTGTGTTACTTTGCAGGGTACAGTCCTGTCTCCTGACAGTACCAGACAGAAAACGTAGGGTTTACAAAAGGGTTTCCAGCCTATTCTCAGGTTCCAAAGGTCAGAAATTACTAGTTTCTGGCATATACACAGGCACAAAAGCTGGCTATATCGGTAGGCTGTATTTTCTCTTCCTCTGCACAGTACTTTATGAATTCCAACATTACAGAAAATTATGTTAATCCCCCGCTATTTAACTTTCTAAACATAAGAAGTCCTGGTGCTAGTACAGATATAGCAGTTGTTTACTCCAGTGGCATGTTCGAGATGCCAGACTTCAGTGCACCCAATCCGTAGGCAGTGATCTACTTGTTCTCCTCTACCAGTTCTGAGGGCATACCCAGACTGTGGGGAATAACTTACCTTATATACCTTATTCTAGCAAGGATTTTACCTTTTCCAGTAACTAGAGTCTGCAAACATACAAAGGTTTGTTTTTTTAAACTGATAGCAATCTTGCTTCTTACTAAAATTGAAAGGATACATGTACACGTCTGCAGAGCTCTTATTTCAGGCAATACCAGAGCTAGCCTTATTACTTGTTTTGCATGAAAAATAAACCCATAAATAATGTAATACCAGAGATCAGAATACCTTTTAATGGTATGAAGTGGCAAGAATATGTGTCTCTTTCCATACATTATTGTAACAAGGTAAAGTGTATGATTTGCTGTTTCATTTGGGGCATTTCATCCTCTACCTTGGGGCAGAGGATATTTTCCAGCTAATTTTTAAAGCTGTTGCTTCTGAAAGACAAAAAAAGTAACATCTCTTAAACACTGACATATAACATTCAACCAATTATTATCAGCTTTATAGAGGAGCAATGTTTAAGCTTTCAAGTCATCAGAGGCAACCACACTTTCTGACTTAGACTATTGCCAAGGACAGCAAAGTGTAAGACATCTATTTATAAATCATTACTTAAAAATAAAGACAAGAATAATTATTGTTTAGTATCTAGAATTTTGTATTATATTTAGTATCTAGAATTATTTGCATTTAGAAGCTACGTTTTCTTTGTATCTTTGCAAATAAATACAAAGATATACATGAGTGTGTGTATTTATGCATTTTAAATACATTTGTACACACACACTTGACACCTGATTTTAAGAGAAAACTCATCTTTTTTTCCAGCTTAGACCTTCTTCAGTGCTATACTTGGCTATAAATTCTTTCTTATCTCAAAATAATCAGAGGCTGCTAACATTTTCCATCCTGAAAGAAATGTGTTTCAAGGAACGTCTAGCTTTACCTTTTGTATCTTTCATACTGCCAGAACAATTATTGCAGCTTTGTGCTAATCAGCAATGTTCCAGGTGAAAAAACTGTCATTTCACTGAAGACTTCTGGTGACATAACAGAATGCAAGGCAGCCGTTTCAACAGAGAACATCTCTACAATTCCATCCACTCAAGCTGTCAATTAAAACATTGTTTTACTGCTAAACTGACACCAAACTCATAGCAAAAAAGCTATCTGACTTCAGAGTCATTGTATTAAAAAAATTACCAGGTGACATTTTAACAAAAGACACATTCTAGTACCTGTATATTATCATCTTCAATATCAAATTGCATAATGCTGCCTACGAAGGTGCTGACAAGTTCTTGGTCACAATAATAAAAACCCAAGAGCTGCTGGCTGCTTAGTTTAAATGTGATTCTAGTGCTTGATAAATGCAATCGTGCTTAAATAGATCCTGAAAGCCCACATTCAATAGCTGGCTTCCTCACAAGAAACAACCACGCTGGGAAATCATTAGACTGATCCTGTCCTAAATTTTGCAAGCTATTGTGTGACTTCTCTCCAGATGAGGAATGATTTGGTAAGTTGAGAAATGATTTTGCCCTTGGTTTAACACTGAGTTGAATGTACGGCACACTGTTTGCAGTTTTGTTAGGTTAAAAATCCTCCCTAGCCATCTCGTTGTGAATGCCAATAATTTTGTTCCATCAGATTTGTCTTCCCCACACGATTTCAGAGAAGCATTGGCCAGGAATAAGGATTTAGTTAAGTATATCTCATTTTTACCTGTTTTCTCTTGTACGAATACACAGCAAGTATTATTTCCCTTCCCCCAAAAAACAGTAATTATACAGTAAATCACAAAATAGAGCCTATGTTTTAAAACATCAGTTAAAATTCATTTTATCTCCATTTGAATGATTTTCAGTTAAAGAGCAAAAATGTGGGGTTTTGTCTGTTAAAAATTATGAAAGAAACCTTAACCTAAATTAGGGTTATAATATTGGGACACTTTTCATTTTCTTGTTAATTATTGTTAGTAAATGTTAAATTTTTCAAGTAGACCTAACCCTCATCACAGAAACAAACTGTAAAATGTCATGTTGTAGAATGTCTTTATATGGTAGTGGTTTGCAAAAAAAAAATAAAAAAATTACAGTCTATATATTACCACTGGGTCCAACTCCCTTGAGGCACATGTCCCAATGATCTGCAAAAGAAATAAGGTCATAGGAGCATGTATTTCATTTTTAATCTGTTCATCTTAACATTTTTAAAAACCTATTGTTACTACAAAGATGACCAATGTAGTACTTCCCTAAATAAACTGTCTTCCTTCTGGAATAAAAAGAAACTAAGAAATGTTATATATGTTTTCAAAAATGCACATAAAAGTCTGAAAAAACCATGTATTTTTCTACATCCCAAAAGAATTATTTTCATGAAGATTATAATTAAAAAGTCCTTAACATGTTTTCATAAAACTTCACTGCATTTAATCTTGTTGGAAAGATTTTGTCCAGATAATGAAAGGTCATTAGGGACTAGTGATGAAGACATTAACACACACAGAAAATCAGTGTTTTAAAGTGTGTACCTACCCTGAATTTAGAATATGCAGCAAAAATACACTTTCAAAAAATTACCCTTAGAGGAAAAAAAATAATCTAATGCATGCAGATACAAAGGAGGCCGTTTGGCTATTTTGTCGTTGTGTTGCTTTGGAATAGAATAGAATAGAATAGAATAGAATAGAATAGAATAGAATAGAATAGAATAGAATAGAATAGAATAGAATCATTAAGGTTGGAAGAGACCTCAAGGATCATCCAGTCCAACCGTCCCTGCCGCCCACCTATTACCCACTAAACCATGTCCTTCAGTACCACGTCCAACCTTTCCTTAAACACCCGCACGGACAGTGACTCCACCACCTCCCTGGGCAACCTGTTCCAATGCCCGACCACCCTTTCCGAGAAGAAATTTCTCCTAAGCTCCAACCTGAACCCCGAAAGCTCTCTGGTGAAAGCCCAGTAAGCAGAGAAAAATATTCCCAACAAACACCAAGATTTTAATCTAAATGATGATGAGGAACACCCAGATTCATCACTCATTTTGGTTCTTATTCTAAAGGTTTTACTCCGAGAGATAAACACACAACAGACACAGAAGGATGCGACCTTTGAAATTTATCTCAAAGAAATTAGAAAATTACTTTCATTACAAGTCAATAATTTTGATATACAAGATGGACTTTACATGTGCCTAATAGTAGAAATCATAACACTAAACTAAATACATGTAAACAAAGAAGTCTTTTGGGATGCAAAGTTAGGACCAAAGCCAGTTGATTCAATCTCAATTTCAAAAAGGAGAAAACGGTTTCTGGAACAAAATCCAGTGGTGTTTTCTAATAAGCCCAAATGAGTGTAAAAGGCGCCTTTAAAATGCATGAACATCTGGACCTTGCTAATTGAAAACAATGTTACACAAACAAGAAATAAAAGTTTTCCTTCTGTGTCTCATATGTCTTTACTAGAGAGAAATCAATTTTCTTGACACAAGTACATTGATGTAATTGATAAAAGGTTTAGCTGGCATATTTCTCCATATGTGTAACTTGGAACTGATACAGTTTCACTATAGTAAAACAATAAAAGCTATATTCTGCCAGGATTGTGGTGGGTTGGCAAGTTCTAGAGCACTCTGAGTTCCTTTTCTCAATCTCTGTGTATTTGTGAGCCAAATCTCTGTACATTTGTGAGCCAAAAATTCATATAGTAATATAGAGCATTTATTGAGCTATGACAGCAGGCAGAGCACCCAATGTCCAGCGAAGTATTAGGGAGCATCCTGATCTCACTTCTGAGGCACTAAGATGTATGCATGGGGATAGAATCATAGAATCATAAAGGTTGGAAGAGACCTCGAGGATCATCTAGTCCAACCGACCCCCCACCACCTATTACCCACTAAACCATGTCCCTAAGTACCACATCTAACCTTTCCTTAAATACCCGCAGGGACGGTGACTCCACCACCTCCCTGGGCAACCTGCTCCAATGCCCGACCACCCTTTCCCAGAAGAAATTTCTCCTCATCTCCAAC
>VWZZ01000019.1:107303-163812 GCA_013399095.1 Psophia crepitans
CCCCCCCCCCCCCCCTTCTTAACTTCATTCCCAATCTCTCCCTACTCCCCCCCAGTGGCACAGGGGGATGGGGATGGGGGTTACAGTCATTTAATCACACATTGTTTTACCTGCTTCTTCCTCCTTAAGGGGAGGACTCTTCCGCTGCTTCAGCGTGGGGTGACTTTCACAGGAGACAGTCCTCCACCAACTTCTCCAACATGAGTCCTTTCCATGGGCAACAGTCCTTCACGAACTGCTGCCATGGGTTCCTCCCATGGGGTGAAGACCCTCAGGAGAAAACTGTTTCAGGGTGGGTCCCCCATGGGGTCACAAGTCCTGCCAACAAATCTGCTCCAACATGGGCTCTTCTCTCCATAGGGCCACAGGTCCTGCCAGGATCTCGCTGCAGTGTGGGCTTCCCATAGGGTCACAGCCTCCTTCAGGTGTTTCCCCCTGCTCTGGCATGGGGTCCTCCACAGGCTGCAGATGGAATCTCTACACCCCATCATCCTTCCTCCATGGGCTGCAGGGAGAAAACCTGCCTCACCATGGTCATCACCACAGGCCTCATGGAATCTCTGCTCCAGTGCCTGGAACATTTCCTCCCCCTCCTTCTCCATTGACCTTGGTGTCTGCAGAGTTTCTTACATCTTCTCACTCCTCTCTCTGGCTGCAAAAGCTCCCAAGGTTATTTTTTTTCCTTCTTAAGTATATTATCACAGAGTCTGTATCACTGTTGTTGATTAGTTTGGCCTTGGCCAGCAGCGGGTCTGTCTTGGAGTTGGCTGGCACTGGCTCTATCGGACACAGGGGAGACTTCTAGCAGCTTCTTTCAGNCCTGGAGCAGTTCCTCCCCCTCCTTCTCCATTGACCTTGGTGTCTGCAGAGTTTCTTACATCTTCTCACTCCTCTCTCTGGCTGCAAAAGCTCCCAAGGTTATTTTTTTTCCTTCTTAAGTATATTATCACAGAGTCTGTATCACTGTTGTTGATTAGTTTGGCCTTGGCCAGCAGCGGGTCTGTCTTGGAGTTGGCTGGCACTGGCTCTATCGGACACAGGGGAGACTTCTAGCAGCTTCTTTCAGAAGCTGCCACCCCTGTGCCTCTCCCTGCCGCTACCAAAATCTTGCCACAAAAACCCAAAACACAACCAATCAACAACAACCCTTCGACAGTGGGACCTTAGTCTCCCTTCTTCACGTGGCCTAGTGTCATCGAGAAGTTCTCCTACTTTTTCAAGATGTTTTCTCCACTCTAGGTCTTTTTCCAGTCTCTTTACAGGACTCTTATGAAGCCTTCTTCTCATCACTTATCTCTTTAGTTGTGTTCGATGAAATGTGCTCCACACATTTATTGATGTTCTTGCTCCCCTCATACTGTTAATTCAACTTTTGCAACAGCTCCACCTCCTCCTCTGTCCAGCACTGATGGTGTACCCCTTGCGCAGTACCAACCTTGGGGCGGGAGGCCAAGACCCACTCAACATTCTGATAGCTGGATGGACCAAGTGCTTGTATTGTCCCAAGCAGATTTTTGTTTTGAATACTCTCTCACATTCCTCACATGTCCAGCCCTCCACCTGGACAGATTCCATAGCTCCCTTGCTCTTTGGTAAGTGGCACGCAATACTACGATGTTTTACATTCATTCTCCCATATTGGGCACACAGAAACAATAACTTTTTCTTTCTGTGCTCTCTCTTGAGATGTTCATTCAGTCCCGACATCTCTCCTATCTGATTCCCACAACACAGACATGACGGATTTTTGTCCAGGACCTTCATCATCAGTGTGCCCTCAGTTAGCAGGTCAACATTAGAACCCAGGAATAAATTGGGCCATGGGTCCTGGGGGTGAGGATTCCCCCTCCTTCTTGCTCTTATCCATCCTTAGTCATGGGCTGATGGCCATGCCCTCAAGACCCATGGAGGGAGGTACCTCACACACCTCTGGCAACCTGGCCAAACTGGCATTCCAGGTGGAAGGATGACACCATTCATAACCATCAATCTCTGAGTTAACAAACTCCAGTCCCTTAAAATTCATTCCCTCTTCCACCCAACTTTCATGGCCTTTGAATATTTTGTCATTTATTATGTCACACAAGTCCATAGGACTTGTTTGTGTGGCCACTGATACAAATGAAACCCACATCAGGCACCCCATTTTGCCACAATAACTATGAAGGTTTGTATAAGCCAGACAGCAACACCCTCAACAGCTGCCAGACCATATCCAACTATTTTGCCACGGGCAAAGGCTCTAGGCACCAACTGATAAATCAATGAGAGAAATTTGTTTCACCTGAATAAACCTTCACAAGAATAAACCTTCACAAGAATAAACCTTCACTTAGACACACTTGTTTTTCCCTCACCTCTCATTCCATCAACTGACCTGAAAGGACACGCTTCTGTTTAGTGCTCAATACAGTGCACCTGTTCATCAGGTCTATATGAAGTGCCATCAGGTCTATCTGAAGTGCCCTGGCCTCTATAAAGAATGCACTAGACATTTTTCTAAGTGTATTATGCATTTTAACTTTCAACAGACCATTACACAATAACAACAAGTTTTCTAACATCTGTAAGCCTCTGAAGAGGTTAGGTGCAATAACATGTCCTATGTTCCTACATGGCACATAACACTTGAACTGACATCAGAATGATGAGATATTTCTATGCATCTTTAATTTGCATCAATGTCGGCTCATGATCAGCACTAATTTTTACTTTTGCATTTGCTTCCTCACGGCTGGCTCCCCAGAAACTATATGCATTTTTAATTCAAGTAGTCCAAGAGTTTTTACAGCCACTCAGTTTAATGTGATATACTTTATCACCTTAAAGATTCTCAATTTACACCAACTTCACATAATATCTTAACTATGATATAAGAAGAATGAGGAGAAATACTTTCTATATTAAAAAGTTTTCATTACCCAGCAGATATGCTAATTGAGCAAAGTTAGCTAGTAAAAATAGACAGAAGGCAACGTAATTTATTGTGGCTGCCACTAGTGAAAAAACAAAGTTGTCTGAACGGAGCGTATATTAATTTTATACAATAGGGCCTGTTTATCTCACACAGATACTAGAAGAAACATATTGAAACACAGTGGTGCCTTAATACAATGCCAAACAAATTTGGATATTTTTCTCAGTCTCTTCTCTAATATTAGTGTAGAAATTAGTATTTACTGAAGTCAAGCCTTTGTTTAGGAAATTCCTTGAGAGAAAAATCATACTTAGTTTGCTCAAACTTGGACAGGACATTTTTACAGTATAGTTGCATTTTAGCTAATAGTCTTTACATCAAAAGTTCTGAGCCATGTTGGTAGTTTCATCTTGCTGTGTCAGGCTTACACTCTCACATAATCCTCACCAAAATTATGAAAATATTCTCACTAATAGAATAATTTCCTTTCCCCATAGCCACATATCGTAAATTATACAAATGAACAAAAAAGGAAACAACAGTGGAAATAGTGATACTTCACAGTGATCACCCATATGATAGTATAGCTTTTTAGGCATGGAAACTGAGAACGTACAAAACACAGATGACTAGTTATGAAGAAAAAAATATACAAAATTATGTAAATGCATACTTCATCAAAATATTTCAGCAAATGCTGGCTTTCTCTGGTGCATAGGTATGATGCCAGTTATATTAGATTGACTGTCAGGTTCTCAAAACACATACTTTCCACTCTGTATACATAAAGATCAGAAGAGAAAGACCACATTTTACATCCTGATATTTCTTGGATCCATTTCATCATTCTAGTACGCACTATCACCAATTCAGATTTTCAAATAGATAACACATTAGTATCTGATGTATTATAAACACCTGACCTGTTAATAGCTAATCTTGAATTTAGGCAGTTGTGGTCCTAGGATATGTGGAACAAATTATTGAAGGCCCATTTTGTGGACTGAACTTGTGGAATGGTATTTTGAAGCATAGTTTGATACTCTTCAATGCAATAAAAAATTGAGAGTCTCAGTTGCTGTTGGAGGAACTAGGTGGCTATTACTGAAAGATTACTACAGTCCAGTGTTGATTTAAATCATGACATCTTTGCTAGTCATCATAATCAGTAAGTAACCGGTATTTGTATGACTCAGTATAGAATCTTTAAATAATAACTGTTATTATATGCTTTTTCACACACTCCTTATCTGCTGAGGGAAATGCAGCTTGTTGTGAGCCTACTCCCCTCAGAGATGATTCATCTTTTAAAGTAAAAAGCTAAATAAAATGTTATCAACTGCTGCCACATAGTCTAGTATATTTTTAAACCCTGTAATACCTATTGGATTATTCTAATCGTTTCTTACCCTGTACAGCTCAGAGCTGAAGGCAAACAGACTGCATTGTTCCAGTATAAGGTGGCTTTGGCATAAGGCAACAGGGCCCTTGCATCTTCCTGAGACTGCAGTGCAATGTACCACCTGTTTTAAGTGAAATAATCACTCTCCCAGAAATAAGAATTAATCCTAGTGTCACCTTATCAAAATTTAACACCAGCAAACAGCACTATTGCAAGAAAATAAAAGATTTGTGTGGTAAAAATGTTAAAAGAGTCATTGCTACCAGTTTCTTTTACAGTTTTTAAATTAAAATACTATAGTTACTTTTACTGATTGTCTATAAGGCTTTTAGTTGTATATGAGCATTTGAACATGTATATGGTTGCCCAGAGAAGCTGTGAAGGCCCCATCCCTGGCAGTGCTCAAGGCCAGGTTGGATGGGGCTTTGGACAACCTGGTCTAGTGTAGGGTATCTCTGCCCATGGCAGGGGTGTTGGAACTAGATGGTCTTTGAGGTCCCTTCCAATCCTAACTGGTCTGTGATTCTATGAAGATTGGTGTGAGAGGATTTTCCCTTTTTCTGAAGCAAATTTTCCTAGTCTGGTAAATAATTTAACGATCTTAGCAGCATTAGACATACCAAGCCAAAATGTATTTATGGCTTGTATGATGTAAAGGTTAGTGGAATGACATAAATATTCATCAGGAAAAAAAAAAGGTATTCTACTCGAACTACTGCAAAACTAACAAACACAAAACCAAAAATAAATCGATCAAAAATAATCATTTAAAAGTGGCTTGTTCATCATCAGGAAAATATTTAACATTGATTAGTATGTAAAATCTCATGTCTTGCAGAGGTTGGTTCTGGAAATGATGGCAAATGCATGCATCCTCCTTACTCACTGAAGGATTATTCAAGTAACAGAACATATGCAACTTTGAATCATGCTGTTGTCACCATAGTAACATGCCTATCTTTATAACAAACAAAGTTCTTACAGTGTTTACATTTATCAAAAACTGAGCTCTATGCACTTAATCCTATGTGACTGAATCTCCTATCTCATCTTCCATATTTGCTATTCAAATCTCTTTTTTTAACATGAAACCAGACTATTTTGACTACATATGTCTTTGCCTATATCAAGCCTTAGTTGCTTTTAGAATATAAAATTGATTATTATATTTATTTATGGGAGCACACTAGACACTTGCCGGCTGGCACACTGGGCCGTTATTTTCCATAGTTTAAAGATTGCTCAGAAGGAAAGTAGCTACTCTTCTCCCCTCCAATAACAAGTCATAACAAGGATGTCTTAAGCACGCACATAATCTGAAGTTCAAAACAGGATTCTAAACTTCCAGCTGATACCTTCACGAACCCTTTTTCATTACGTCTGGTTTTCAAACAAAGCCGGAGTTGTTTAAACAAAGCCTTGCTCAGCGAGCCCACCAACATAGCGGCACACAAAACACTTAAATCCAGAGGCCTGAGGATGTAGAGGGTTGAAAAGTAAATCTAAGCAACTTAGGACAATGCATTAAAAATGAGATTATTTACTTTTTAAAGTCAAGATCTTTCCAATATGCAGCTTTCACTTTGTGGATAATTTTTAAAGCATGCCACTTTGTGTCCAGACACTTTGGTCTCTCAAAGTAAAAAATACTCTTCTACCTTGTCATTCAGACATCTCTCCTCTCCCCTAAGTTACAATACACTGCAGCCTCTCAGATTCCTTTAGTTTGCATTACATTCCTTCACAACCCCATTCCATGAAAGAGGACATGAAGGTTCAGTCTCAAACTGTGCAGTTAAAGGATGAGTGTGTATTCTGGGTGGGGTTTTCTTTGCTTTGTTTTGAATGTTTTTGATGTTTTGGTCAACTAAAAATGTAAAAATAGGTGTATTCTTACCAAGATAAATGTTGTTGTATTTTAGGTTGTAAAATAAATCTGAAAGGCAGAATGAAAACCAAGGACGAGGAGAAAAAACAGGATATTTTGGGGTAAAAATAGGTAAAACTTTTCATGTTGAAAGTACTAGAATTAAATTTTAGACAAATAAAATATATAGAGATGTATAGATAGAGATACTTAGATGTACAATCTATATTGGTTATTATTATTAGAACAAGTAAAAAAAGAAGTCCTAAACAGGCTGAATCAGCACTTCCTCCTTTCTCTGCTAATAGGTCAGCCACATCAAACCATCAAGGTCCTATAATTCCATAGCAGCCTGATGTCTGTCAAATACATTTCCAATTATAACAATATTTTTCATGTTTCTGAAGACAAAAATTCTTACAGTCCATAACATCTGCGTGTAGGAAGTTGGTCAAACTAGCAAATATGGTCAACAATAATGCACCTGAAAATCTAAAATAAGCAAAACTTATGTATTTTCTTATTCCTTTAATATATCTGCTATTACATTCTAAAACAAAAAGTTTTTATGAAAAGTTTTGTGAAATCAAACTTCACACTTGAAAGTCGACTTTTACTGATATACTGTAAGAAAAACAGTCATAAATGTGAGATAGTGGGTGAAATGCTAAAGAGGAAACAAGCCAAATATATTCATAGCACATTTCATATTCTCACAGAAAACCAAATTGTTCTGAAAAACATGAAACATGCCAAGAAAGCAAATGAATTATCATTTTAACATAGTTCATCAAGATCTGTCTTTTAGAGGTCACTGCAAGAAATGCAATAGAAAGTGAAGGTAATTTTCCAGAATTAAATTATCTTTTTGCAAAATGTGATCAAATATGTACCAGTGATTTGCAAATGTTTCATTTCACAGGCTACAGAACTTCAAGTGAATTGCTCTGTGTTGGTGTTGATACAAGTGAGACTGAGAAAATATACAACACTGAGTTTTATTGTTCGGTTACTGGTGATGAACTATCTTCAGACCATGAGCAACATTTATTTGCATCAGTTGCACTAAAAGCCTGACTCTGCATCGGCAGTTGGATGCAAAAGCTTCTCTGATTTCATAAGTATGGGTAATTTACAAATGGATGATGGAAAGACATATAAAAAGTTTAAAATTACACCAGTGTTCATACAAAGAAGATGCATAAAAAGATTAAAAAAACTTCACAGCAATTCATGCTGTCATCACGTTATATAAACTTGCTGAATGTAATGGACACTTAAAAAATAACTCCTTCAGAAATTTTACAGAACCTGTCTGTAATTATTTCACTGTATCTTCAGTCCACACACTTTGCCTAAACAAACGATACTTTCATGGAGTAAAACCATTTCAGATGACTACTAAAACTGCAAGATCCCTTTCTCCTTTATTATGCCTGTACAGAAAACCTCAGTCTTCTATTTTCTATTGGCTTTCATGCCAGTGCTTTAACCTACATGGAAATATTGTATTTTATCATCGTTTTGTTAATCTGCACCACGAGTCAACCTATTACAAGCAAATGCTTTAGGAGATTAACCTTTGCAAAGCAATATTTACCTGTGTATTGCGTCTAGAAGTTTCATCATCCAAAGTGACTTAGGATGCTGAGATTCAGTGAGAGAAAAGAGGCTGGGGATCTTCAAAGGAAGACAGACATTGAACTCGACAGAAGGCCATTTCTCATTGCTTTTGCTCTAGAGATCTGTATTAGACCGTAGAGCTCTGCTACACAGCAAAGAGTGAGAAGCATGGCCCTACAAATAAGACAAATAAACAAGTCGGCAGGTTAAGTGTTGCATCATCTAGGAATGTTGAAAGTTTTACATCTACTGTGGATTCACCTTCTCAAACCGTTTCATGGAGACAGGCTTTATTGCAAGCATCCTAAAGTGATTTTGAAATTCCTTTAACTTGTCTCAATAGTTCAACACAAGTTGCCACCTTCTTGCATTCAGACTACTTGAGAAATTTGACCTGAATTCCCACAACATTTCAGACACTCCAAAACGTAATTTTTCAAGAGATTAATGACCAACGAAATGTACTGGTGCATTATCAACTCCATGTGGGGAAATAGTAGCCACACAGGCTGGAACAGTAAGAGATGCCTTTTATGTTAGAACCTGATTATCCACAGAGGAGTCCTAAATGAATCTGAAATGCTTCTTTCCCAGAGATGTGGTGGATTATATTTCTGAGAACAGTGGGAAGAATCATTGACAATATACATAAAACTTCCTTCTGTTTTGCACTAAAAGGAGTCTCTATCTCTTCCAGTCAATGCCAGATTAAAAAATACTATTTTTTTTTCCAAGTGCTTGTCTTTGGACAGGTGTAACCCAAACACAAATAATCCTGAATGTGCACCACACAGTAGCCACATAAATTTGTTTTGATATACACAGTATGTCTCATAAAATTAATATGGTTTGCTTTGATATCAGTCTGTATGCTCATTCAGTAGCAATGAGTTTCAGATAGGAAGAGGATGTTTTAATTCAAAAATTTATTGATTTATTAAAAGAATGGGATTTCAAATAGTCAAGACCAAATTACATTTCTCAGATTTTTCACCAAATTTCTTTTTCTATCTGCTTCTGTCCTGGGTTTGGCTAGGATAGAGTTAACTTTCACCAGAAGCTGTCATAGGACACAGCCAGGACGGGTGACCCAAACTGGCCAAAGGAGCTATTCCATACCATGTGACATCATGCTCAGCATAAAAGGGGGCTAGTCGGGAAGCGGCAGCTCAGCTCCAGGACACATGGCATTGGGACGGTCCATCTTCAGTACAGATCTGAAAGTGCGGACTGAGTTGTATAGTCGTTGAGTGAGAAACTGCATTGTGTATCACCGGTGTTGTATATCCTGTTATCAGCACTGCTGTTGTTGTTTCCTTCTTCCTTTGTTGTCCCAGCAAACTGTCCTTATCCCAAACCACGGGCTGTTGCCTTTTTCTTCCATTCTCCTTCCCCTCCTGCTGGGAGGGGGAGAGTGAGCAAGCGGCTGCATTGTGCTCAGCTGCTGGCTGAGGTAAAACCAAAACAGCGTCTTATTTTTAAATCCAGATTATATTTGAGATCAGAGAAGAAACTGAATATTGAGGGTATTTGGGGGTCTTTGCACAAGGGGAAAATACGCTATAAAAATTGTTCATAGTGTCTACAAGCAAGATGTATATATGTGCACTGAGCAATAGAAGTTTGTAAATTTATATCATCTATAGGATCTTAATCTTTTAGGAAAAGCAAATTCTATGCTCAGTACAAAAACACTGAAAGTCAGATATTAAGAATAAAATAATGGATAAGACATATGTGTGAAATCATTTAGATGCTGAAATTCATCAGAACGAAATGTATGTTAAGGGCAGCAGAAAGCATTTTTCTCACAACTGGAATCATCAGTTTGGTAACAGACTTTATTCACAAGGGGATACAATAATACAACCAATAAACTTTCAGATGTCTGCCTGTCTCTATTTTCATTTGCTTGTAAATAAAGGAAAGCACAGGAAATTAAATAATGAAATGTATAATGTTAGAACGCATCAGCAGAAAAAGAAATTAACAGACTTTGTAGTGGTCAGAGAAATTAATCTCTTTTGGAGAAGCTAACCACCCATGTTGATTTAAATTCCAGGCATTGATTGATGAGAAGTTCAACATGAGCCTGCGATGTGTGCTGGCAGGCCAGAAAGCCAGCTCTATCCTGGACTGCATCAAAAGAAGCATAGCCAGCAGGTCAAGGGAGGTGATTCTGCCCCTCTGCTCTACTCTCATGAGACCCCATCTGGAGTATTGTATCCAACCATGAAAATGGTCAGAGGGCTGGAGCACCTGTCCTATGAAGACAGACTGAGAGAGTTGGTGTTGTTCAGCCTGAAGAAGACAGGTTTCCAGGAAGACCTTATAGCAGCCTTCCAGACCTGAAAGGGGCCTACAAGAAAGTTAGAGGACTGGTTATCACTGAGAGCAGTGACAGAATAAAGGGTAATGGGTTTAAGATAAAGGGGGATAGACTTAGATTAGATATTATGAAAATATGCTTCTCTATGAGGGTGGTGAGGAACTGGAAGAAATTGCCCAGAGAAGCTGAGAATGCCCCCTCCCTGGAAGTGTTCAAGGCCAGGTTAGATGGGGCTTTGAGCAATCTGGTCAAATGGAGGGTGTCCCTGCCTATGGCAGGGGTGTTGGAACTAGATGATCTTTGAGATCTTTTCCAACGCAAACATTCTGTGATTCTATGATTTACAAAAAGATGTTTTTTCTAAATTCACATTATTTATACTCAACTAGCTTAACTTATTGAAATTACTGTGTATTAGACTTACATATGATGAGGAACGTTGCCATATGCATGTTTTTTTTTGGTGGGGGGATGGTTGGACTAGATGATCCTTGAGGTCACTTCCAACCTTAATGATTCTATTCTATTCTATTCTATTCTATTCTATTCTATTCTTTCTTTCTGTTTTATCAATGTTAGGATGCCTGTCCCAGCTCATAAGAGAGCATAAATGGAAAATGTGACAGTTATCAATCAAGTTTTCACCTTGAATTACTTGAACTCCAAGGACTCTTCTGCTATTAGTGCTCTGACATACTTTGTTTGTGGGGCATAATCTGTATGAGCAGACTTCTGTATGAGTATACGATCCAAGGTAGCTCCGTATTAAAAATAATTTATATACCTGCTGAAAAGTAGACTTTAGCCAAAACACTGAATGCTTCATTGACTACTGATCAATTTGAGTTATTGCCTATATTTGCTTGTATGCGATACGTACTTTGAGTTTCAGCTTAAGTCAATATGCCGTATTATGATCTTTGTTTCAGGATTTTATGTTAGTATCTCAGAAATACATTAAATTAATATTTTAACTGATTTGTTATAAATCAATAAATACATCGGGGACTGTCGTGGTTTTACACCAGTCAGCAGCTGAGCCCCACGCAGCCACTCACTCAGTCCACCCCTTTCGGGAAGGGAGGAGAGAACCAGAAGAGTGAAAGTGAGAAAACTCCTGAGTTCAGATACAGACAGCTTAATGAGTGAAGCAAAAGCCACACGTGCAAACAAAGCAAGACAAGGAACTGATTCCCCACTTTCCATGGCAGGGGTTCAGCCGTCCCCAGGACAGCAGGGCTCCATCACACGTAACAGTGACTTGGGAAGACAAACGCCATCACTCAGAACACTGCTGCCACACCCCTCTTCCCCCAGCCCCTTATAAACCGAGCATGACGCCATATGGTGTGGAATATCCCTTTGGTCAATTGGGGTCAGCTGCCCTGTCTGTCCCCTCCCAACTCCCCGCACACCCCCAGCCATCCCGCCGGCGGGGCGGTGCGAGAAGCAGCAAAGGCCTTGGCTCTGTGCCAGCATTACCCAGCAGCAGCAAAAACATCTCTGCACTATCAGCGCTGCTTCCAGCACAAACCCAAAACACAGCCCCACACTGGCTGCTGTGAAGAAAATTAACTCTTGCTTAACTGAGCCAGGACAAATTATCAGTTAAATTAATTTTCATTAAACGATGAGAATTCATTTAATACATTAGATTGTTAATTATTTTCTATTATTTTTATTCTTTTCTAATAAAATCTAAATTAATGGTATCCATTACGCCTAACTTGAGTCATTTTAATTTTCAGAAGGTTTTGCTTGCTGAAGTGTTGAAAAATGATATGCTGAGAAATATCCCAGCACATACTAGTGTCAATGCACAAAAAGATATTTATTTTTTCAAATATGTTTGCATTTTGAGTATTCGTTTATTACGTTTATTTCACTGAAGCCCATTAGAACACAAGATCCTTTAGATTTTTAGCCAAAATTCTATAAATAAAACTACCAAGGGTTCTCTATACTGTTTAACTCTCTGTTCAGTTTTCACTGTTCACTGAAAGGAATTTTATATTAGTATTATGTTAGCATATATATAAAATACTGTATTAAAATATCACTCATTCCAAAAATATGATGCATTAAACAGGAATATGAAATGAAGATATTTTCCAGACTGGCACACGTGAGCTTTTCCATTATTTCACTTGCACGTCAAATACTCTTTTTAACATTCTTAATCTTTCTATCTAGCATGCTCTGTTGAGGTGCAGGACTAAAATCCCATCTAATATTTGCAGTATTAAAGTTAGCAAATTACAAGGTCTCAGGCTGGTCCTAGATTACAAATTAACCTAGGTTACGGATAAACCTAGATTATATGACAATAAGTTCTTCATCGAACTGAACACTAAATTGTTGGTGTTGTACAAGATGGGCTAGAATCCAGCTTATTTTCCTCTGGCTGTGCTCATTTTGCCTTTTAAGTAGAGCAAATGCAGCATATCTTACTTTTATAACTGCAGTCAGCAGATATGTCACTGAATACACAAAAGGACACATTTGTTGAATAATAAAGTCTCTCCCTTATAATCACGTTTCACAGAAGTGCCACATGATAAGCACTGACACAGAACTTCAAGCGGTTTCTAGTGAAAGCCAGCCATGAAGGGCACTGAACTTGAAGGATGTGGTTACAAATTCAAAGTCAGGACATACAGGACTCTGAAATAGTCTGGGGCTTTTAGATCTGAACCCAAAGCAAAACCTGGCTTTTCATATTTCTCTTTCATCTACACCTCTTATTTGTGGTTTCTCGTATAAGTGCCACTAAAAGAGCGTTAACTCTCAGTACGGAAGTACTGCAGATAGGCTATAGAACATAGCTCTGTTTCTCTGCAGCAAGCTCCCATTACAGAAATACAACAGTGAAAAATGAAAAACAGCCTTCTGGAAAAGGACTAATACATAAAGGAATGACCAGTAAAACTAGAAAAGGTCAGCTGTGCTGGAAGAATGAGACCGTATCAGTAAAATGACCAGTGATAAATCAATGGCAGGTGCTGCAAATGGATTAAAAACCCTGCTCCCTACACAATCTGTCAACAACCAGACAGTCAAAGTTGGCAGCTGTGGCATGAGACAACCTCATAAATGTGCCAGTTCCATATCAAAGTACCAAATCTTACACATCAGGCAAATGTTAAGAGAAATATTTCCTACTGTGAAGGTCCTGTTTAGCATTTCCTCCTCTTAACTGCTTCAATCTGCTGTCTGCTTGTAGTTCTGGTTGTGAAGACTTCTAGACTTCGTATTTTTAGTGTTCATAATATTGACAAGATTTTGCCATTGAACAGGAATAACGAGGAAAACAGCTGGGTTCAGTTAGAGTCAAATAACTTGGTTTTGAAAACTGCAGACAACAGTATGCAATGACTAGAAGATTACACATAATGCTGGTCAGTCTGCTTTATACAATACAGAACACAGTGGCCAGCACCAAGGGTAATTTAAAGACGATTAACTAGTTCTTATTCACTGCCATCTTAATTGCATTCTACAGAGAACATAATCCTCCAGAAAGATTACAGTAAATGTGCACGTATTGTCTGGAGGCAAAAAAACCCCAGCAGTCAGGAATTAATAGCACTCAGCTTCTTCTGTCCCCCAAGATTTTAAACACACCATCAGCTGTCAGTGCAAACTAGTCTTACAGTATAAATAGGAAAGTGGGAAAGGAAGCTCACACACAGTGCTCCTCTGTCCTCATTTCTTCCATTTCGTTTGTGTCATTTGTAAGCAAGCAATAAGGTGAAAGACAAGGAAGTGCCTTTATGACCTACCAGTTCGCAGCTACCAAGATCATAGGATTGGAGCTGCTTTACGCTATTCCTGCAGTCTGAAGAGAAATGATTCTCTGATTCAGGAGCTACTAAGGTTCTTGTTCCAAATGAGGAAACTCAAGCATGGCTTGAGCCTGTAAGATAAACAAAAATAAATTACTGCATAAGATGGAAAAATTTCATTATTGTCTTCCACTGATATTACAGAGAGGGAAGGAAAGCATCTGCTATCATATAACCTTATCAGTAGCTTTTTCTTCTTTCATACATAACAAAAAAAATAAATCATTTGAGCATTTGAAACTGTCAAAATGGGTGTAGCTGGTAGAAGCAGAGCTATCTGACTTGCAGATAAAGCCCATTTGTTATTGTCATACAAAGGAGGAGGCATAATTAACTGCCTCTTGAAGATCCATGGAGTACCTCGCAGAGCTTTGAATCTGACAGCTAACCTCAAGCTGCAGTCGGTGGCGATACATAAAAGCACCTCACAAAATGGCCAGCTGCTGTATGAGGGGATACACAGGAGTATGTTGTTCCTTCTCTGATCCTTTTGGTGCCTGTCCTACTTCTTCCACCAGAGGATTTCAGGTGGTCTTAGTGCAATATCATTCCCGCTAAGCACATGTCCATTGGCAAGGCTGTCTTCAGCCTCGGCAGAAATTGATGGCTATAGCTAGCAGCTCAGAAAAGCTGCTTGCATGAAGCCCCAAGAAAAATTTAAAACCAAATACAATTACTTGATGCCTGGCCTCTGGGTTAGTGCAAATAATTTGAATGTTACACAAAATTTATGTATGTACTTTCTTTAAACTTCTGTGATTTACACAGAATTTAATTGAAAGAAAAAAATCACAAAGATCAATAGAGTTTTAAATATGTTCAGATTAATTCCCTTAACACTTAAGTTCCCTTAACCGATTCAGAGAAAAGTAGAATTTAGGAAAAAACCCCAATACTTCCTACAGATTAAATGGGCTTAGAGACTCAGCAAAATTCTAGTAGAAGTGCTGTAGAAATAAAAATAGACTCTCTTGTTCTTCAAATCTACCAAGTATAAGATCAATGGAGAAATACTGTGGCAGTGCAGCTCCCCTCCTGTAATTATATATCTTGAGGATATTTTCACTGTTATAAAATAGCAATTCTTATATTTTCTAAAGGAATAGTCTTAAGTCATGTGATCTGATCAATTAATCTTGTGGTTTAAAAGAAAATTACTTCCATAACCTTAGCTTTTTCTGTAAGACCCACTTTTATTAATGTTACTGTGTATCTAGAGATATGCAGCATGCATGAACATATATCTACATCATACCAAAAAAACTGTTAGATCTATAATGTGAAAGAAAACAAAAAGCTCAAACATTCACAACTCAATGCTTATTATCCATAAGAATGGTGCCTTCAGAATCTTTATGTAAGAAAGGAAATTTTAGTACAGACGAAATGGCTTTCCTTATCTATGAAGACAATCAAAACAATTGATACTGCATCTTATTTTCAACAAATGAAAGAAATAAGCCATTTGAAGTCCTTTCCCTTAGAGCCTCAACTATTTTTGCCAGCAGGTTTAAAGACTTTTTGCTTAAGCAACAAAGGATGGACCTCTCTTGAAGCTGAGGTTTGATATTCAAATCCTAGCAAGAACTTGGCATTTTTTCTCCATGACTGTGTTGTTGAGGGTCTCTGTTCTGAGAGGGAGGAGCCGGGGGGGAGAAGTTCAATTCAAAATAAAATTCAAATAGCAAAAGTCAAGAAGTGAAATGTCATTGAATTTATTCCAATAAATTTCTTCACAAACTTTGCTTATTTGCTTATTTTACCACTTAATAGAAGTCCTGTCAAATTTGAAACTAATTGAAGTCAGCCCTGTTACAATCACAGCTGACTGGGAAAGCATTGTTTAAGTGCTAATCTGGTGTTTATTCAGAGGTTTCACAGAGTTCCTGCTTCCCAGAGGTTTCCATTTTAATGAACAAAACAAAAAACAACAACAACAACAAAAAAAAACCACCAAACAAAAAAAATCCCAACCAAATAGAAAACCTTTCCTACTTTTTGCTGCATTTTACAATTTTCATTGATGACAAGTAGGGAAACCTTTGCCATTAGCTTCTTTTTTCAATAAACCTAACACATTAAACAACAAATAAATATTTATGTGGAAATGACTACGGATAAAAGCTACTAAACGATAATTTAAACAGAGACTATGAGAATTTAAGACAATTGTCGAGGGAATCACTCAGTCATTTAAGCAGATATTCTGTTTCCCTAAAATAGTTGGTCTGTTTCTCTGAGCAGTGAAGCAAAGTAACCCCTGCCAGTAAGCTTGGTTTTTTTAGCCTCCTGGGGAGAAAAAAGGAAAAAAAAAAATTTCCAACACAATAAATTTTACTCATGCTGTAAATTTAGGATCCATCCCTACAGATGGTTTTCCTTTTCCATTTAGTTGCGTACAAAACTGAAATAAAAATATCTGCCTTTTATATCTTTATCAAAATTTTGAACCACATGGGAAATTCAGTGATGTCAGCTGTAACTTTAAGTTCATCTTCCTACTGTTCCGTAAGGCTATAAACCCTTTAAATCACTGTTCACCAATATAACTCTAACTAAAAAAAATCAGTCATTGTTACAGAATGTCATTGCTGTGCTTATGGTCAAAAACACCACCCTTCACGTGAGAAAGAAAGGAACAAGAAGATTATGTATGCAAAAGAGAAAAAACAATTCAGAACTCTAGAGATTTATGAAGCAAACTAAAAAAGATACTTTAATACCCTAAAACCACATAATATTTAGTGGCAAAAAGAAATTGCCTTCACTAAACTTTTTGCCAGCATCAGTAATTCAGTAGTAAAATTACTGGATTTTTAACGATTATTATTATTTAAAAGAATCATTTCGTGAGGACACAGTGATTGCTATTAGATTTTTTTGACACGTCAACAGATACTACCCAACAGATACTACTACTTCTGTAAGGAAGAAGTTACTGTGCCATCAATGCAGATGAATTAACAGCATGTCTGTGATTTCATACCATCACAAACATATGGTTATCCTTATGACCAATAAGATATTTTGTTCCCACACTGAAAACTTTCTGACACTGCACTGAGTATTCACATATTAGACCAAAATTCACATCTTCACTGAAAGAGCAATATCTTTCCTCTCTAGGCATACTGCAACTACTGGAAACCTCTGCTGCACCTCAGCTGTGACTGGGCTTCCGAATGGCAGACTAAAGATGATAGCATGACTGTGGTTGTTTCTGTGTTGTTTTCAATATTTAGTGTGCAAACAGACTATGTCAAAACCCACAATAGAGACTAGCAATTTCCAAAGACATACCTAAGATTTTTTTTAAATGTTTTGTTCAGTTCTGCAAATGGGTAACTGGAAAAAAAAATAACTACAGCATTATAGAAAAAAGAAATATGTCATATCAAAGGAATAGTGAAAAAGTTAAAACCTAATAATTACAGGCAAGTTGCCAACATGGAAATCATACAATTACAGTTTTCTACTAGGAGATGAATCTTCAGCCATACAACTTAGTTTGAGTTTGGTTTAATCAAAAATCAAGAGTGGAAAGGATACTGTTTTGGTATAACTACATTAGTCAGGGAAAAAAAATAAATAAAAAGCTAACACAAGTTCAAACGTTAAGAAAAATCGCAGCATAGTTTCAAGATGCAACATAGAATATTAAATAAACGTACATAAAAAAGTAATTTCACTTATCAAAGAGAAATAGAAATTTAAAGAGAAAATACAGAAAGTGTTAAGATGCAAAACATTCTTTATTTTCTTTCTTCTTTTTTTTTTTTTCTTTTTTTTTTTTTTTCCTTCAAGGAAGTGAATTGCAGCCTGGGAATTTGTTAAAAAAAAAAAGTCAGGTTTACAATAATGAAAGCTGAGGACGTAGGAAACATTGATATCACACCTATGAATGGTTTTGAAAGGTTAGAAAGCATTGCACTTTATAAGGTTTCAAAACCAGACAACATAAAATCAAGAGTGCTAAATGCCACAGTAGCTATATGGACATTAACAGCTATTTCATTAAATATTAGATGTGGAAGATCTTTGATAGTGAGCTCTCCAAGGAGTAGTAAGAACATATCACTTGCCTTTGCTTCTTCTGCCCTCTCAACCTTACCGCTCCCAGAAATGAGACAGGGATTTGGCCAGCCTGTATTGATTAGTCAGTTTTAAGCTCAGTTCACAATCATGATTGAGGGAGCAAATAAAAAGCTGGGGAAAACATAACTTGATTGATAACCAAAATGAATTGCATAAAAACTCAAGCTTTATACTAATCAGGTACATCATGTGGGCACTTAAAGTAAGACATTATAAAATAAAATCCTACAGTTTTTGGTTGTCTGATTGTCATTATTTTTACTTTATGAAGTAAAAGAAGAATTTGGCAAATGTCCGCTTCTACATTTCCTGAAACAAAGAGTTTTCTAACTCTATAAACAAACGAACAAACAAACAAACAAAAAAAACCCCAAAAAACACAACCAACCCTCTTTGAGAAAGATTAAAATGAAAAATATACAGTTTTGCATGTCACAAGCAAACCAAGAGAGACATAATTCTGGCTATCCTTCCCTTGTTTAAAGCAAGAATATCCTCACGCTACTCTACCCAAGCTGAAATCAAGAATTGCTGGAGCAGGGGAGTTTGTCCGGAATTGACTGCACTGAGGGCATTGGTAGGTGAACAGGTAGAGCTTAAGAACATAGCTATGCACAGGCACCACAACATTGTTACGTATTTCAAAAACATGAGCAATGAAATGTGTCTGGATGCCGATGCATTTTCCTATATCTGAAGGATTGAAATACTTCAGTATGACACAGTTATCAAGACAACACAGATCTCACAAAGTCAGAAAAAGTTACTTGCTGTGTCTGCAGAAGCTTCAGGGGTCTAAAACCATATTGCTCGCTACCTGTCTCTGCCGTACCACCTGGGATAACATGAGCTTCTTTTATGCTTTTGTGCTTCTTTATGAGCACTTGCTGAGCCGGCTGGATTTTATAAATCATCAGCTGACAGCGTCCTTCCATTCTTCATCCTGCAGTAACAAAAATGTGCTTGAGCATTTTCCAGGATATAGCAATTTTCTAGTCTAACAGCAACAGAGAGGTGGTTAGCTGCAGTCAAGTCAGCACTGGGGAGAACTGCTGCAAACTGCTTTACAAACAAAGGTGGAACAAACACACTTGACTCCTCTAAGCAAGTCTCAGCAGAAAAACCAACCCCCTTGCTGAAGACAAGGAAGGGTTACCAAGCAATGCTCTTCAGGACGATGTAGAAATTTAAGTGTCTTTGTTAGAGAGTCACAGCTAATTGGGGATGCTCTTCCACAGGCAGTTTGAAATTAATGAAAAGGTGTCAGACAGGACAAAATCCCTGTCTACCCCACCAACAGCAGGATATTCTCAGTTTAGCCTGAACTATGCCAAAATTACAAAAACAAAGGATGAGTATCAGAGTGTGAGATAGCACACTTTGGAGTGGAGAGAATGAGAGAGACAAAGAAATAAAAGAGCACATGCTAATATAAAAATAACAATACTAAGCTATAATGAGAGGTTAACCTGGCTTTATATCTAAAAGCCAAAATGGTTTTGTTCCATTTGTTGTTTTGGTGGGTGTTTTTTTGTTTGGTTGGTTCTGGTTTCTTTTTCCTGGGCTGGTTTGTTCTTTGAGAATGACAAAATTCAGGTCTCCAAAGAAACTGCCTTTTACAGAATTGTCAGATCAGGGTGAACAAAAGGAAATTACTTAGAAAATTATTGAGTCCTCAGTATTTTATTTGCAAAGAACAACAGCTCTCTGGTTTTAAATTAAATTTTCACTGAAATAAAAGGGGAAGAAGAGGACAAGCATGCCATAAAAAGATATAGCAGTCAGTACTGACTAACTTGCACAATTCCGATGTGAATTCTCTCTTAATATAATCGCTATGGTGTTATCAAACCACAGACTAGCAGAGAATTCATTTACTTCAGAACATTAACAATCTAGAAACTGTAAGCTAATGTAGGCTATCTTGACAACAGCAACAAAGCAACCCAGCTCAGCCTCTTACGCAAAAGAAAGAGTAAGGATGAATAAAGGGCTGATACTCTGGGGGCACAAAGCAAGCAATAAATGACCTGCAGAGAGTATGGGCTGCATCACCCTGCACCCTTATTGAAGTCAAAGGCAGCATCCACTGGGGATTAGGACCAGAGCCTGCCATATGATTTTCAGACACCGATCACTGCCAGGATTTTGTCTTGCATTACGTACATAATTTCTTTACTACAGTCATAGTGATGAGGACTTTCTTGGTGCGCCTGCCTACTATTCGTAGCACAGGTTCCTAATATAAATATCATTTATAGAAAATACAGTGAAATAGGTAGTTCTGTTTAAATTGCCTATTTCCTCATAATATGCTTTCAAAATATAATCCATTATTAAAATAGGAAAAAAAATAATAAAGCATAAAAGTGATCAATGAAAAACTGAACAGATCTGCTTTTTCAGTAAATTTAAGAGCATGTTAAAACACAAAGTAAAAACGCCCTGCATGGCATTCAAAAGCCAGGCAGTAAGAAATGAGTAGCTCTGCCTATCCCTCTTTACCCTTGAAAATACCAGTAAAGGAAATAAAATAGCATGTCACAATACTACACCTTATCAACTGGTAGGCAGTAGTTCTCAATACCTGTGGTATTTTCTATTTAAGACCCAACTGTGAGTCAGATGCAGATGACAGCAGGACTAGATTGTGCCCTCTGTATCCTTCATATTTTTCACTGTGTTATAGAAAGCATATAATCTTCTCCTCACCAGTTATGCAAAGTGGTCCATCTGAGGAACACACATTCAATCGGTATTAAGAAATAAGACAGAATCTTTTGATAAATTCATGTCCTGATAGCTCCTAAAAAGGAAAAAAAAATAATCAATTTTTCTAATAGAAACTGTTTTGTTACCCAACCAGTCACAGATTTACTGCATATTTGACTTGTTGAATGCCCTGAATCAACATGAAACATTTTGTTTCGCAGTAAATAAAGCACTTCTTTTCACTTTATGTCTAACGTTATCACCAGGAGTTTTCCTTTCTTTTTTTTTTTCTATTAAAAAAAAAAAAAAGGCTCATTTCAGATATTTCCCCCTCCCTCCCATTTTTTGGTTTCACCACCAAGGAAAAAGCTCACTTTGACACTTTATTGAAAAGTCAAGTCTTCCAATTTACCTTTAAGACTGATTTGAGAGACAGTTTTTTTTTTTCAAAGTTGCTTCAGCCGTTTTTGTGCCCAGTCTACTGAAGTCTGTCTCATGGTCTCATTCTCGGCCTGGTTAAGGAAGAGCCTACAATTATCAACTCATACACAGATAACCCCTGGCAAAGAAATTCAAAGTATATCTGTCATTTATTTTAAGATGTCATAATCTCAGTCATATTGCTTTTAAACTACATCACTCCTAGGTTCATGTTTTTTTCTAAAATTCTCATTTTAATAAGTATCTAAAGCTCCAACTTTAATTATTATGATTTAACAACACACTCCTTCTATTGCCAACCGTCTAGAGTCTCTTAAAATCAGACTGGTTGTATCACGTATTTACATGGGGTTTTTTAAAAGCTTTATTAAAAAAAAACAAAATAAACTCATATTCAGTGTAGCTAAGAATGACAAGTAAGACACAAAATTACCTACCCTTACTTCATTTTCCTAAAACCTAAATGCTTAAGAAATTGCCTAGTGCACGTTTCATTTTTTCATTCTCACTATAAAATAAAAAGCATTGCAGAGGATATGGAAACAATTTCTTAAGGCTAGAAATAAGAATGCCATAGGAATGGCAGTAAACAACTTCATAAAAATATGAAATTGACAAAGAAACAACACAATACATAACTTCTGCAAAGACACAACAGTCAAGAAAAGCCATACATCCATCCCTTTCATGTATGACATAAGGGCAACTTTCATAATCTCTTGGCACGAAGAAAAGGTAATGAGCATGTCAATTATTTTCCCAGGCTGTACCGGACAGGGTGAAGATTTATTGCTGTTTTCAGATGTGATAAAGATGATCTGGACTGCCCATAATGTTCACACTCAAGCTGTCTTCTTGAATTCAGTTTTTCTCTGACAAAAAAAAAATCCAATTTCAGTAGAAGAATCTTGTACAATCACAGGTGAGAAATTCTAGGCCACATCCCAGAGCACATATATCACATACTCATGCCAGCTTAGTGCTGGTATAGTGATATTAAATTACATATAGATTGTATAGCATGTTAAATACCTTTGCCATAATAACAAAGCATTTAATTGCATCATGGTTATACATTTGATATTTGCTCACAAAACCATGAATACTTTCAGATCTAAGTAACAGGCTACACTGCAGATATTAACACTTTAGATTCATCTAAAGCAATTCTTAGCTGAGTTCCATAAACTGAATTAGATGTCAGTGCATGGATGTTAATATATTCCTTGTTTTTCTGGGCTAGTTTTTAAACTCATCCTAGAATCATAGAGTGCTTTGGGTTGGAAGGGACATCAAAGATCATTCAGCTCCAAATCCCCTATCTTCCCTCTTTTAATTTAAACCCATTACCCCTTTGTCCGATCACTACACTCCCTAATAAACAGCCTCTCTCCAGCTTTCTTGTAGGCCTCCTTCAGGTCTGGAAGGCTACTATAAGGTCTTCCTGGAAACCTGTCTTCTCCAGGCTGAACAAGCCCAATTCTCTCAGCCTGTCCTCATAGGAGAGGTGCTTCAGCCCTTCGACCATCTTCGTGGCCCTCCTCTGGACTCCCTCCAACAGCTCCACGTCTTTCCTGTACTGAGGAAAAAGCATCTTGGTGAGAGCACAGAAGCTAATTATCTGTGATAACAGACCAAACTTTTCCGTGCCTTCAAAATACAACCCAGTTCTTGTGGCACAAAAGTTCTTCAATCTGACAAATGTTGCAGTATTTCTGATACAAACATAGAATGTGGTCAACAGTTATCAGTTCTAAAAGCTAAGCAAAAATTTACACTTTTTTTCAATTACAGCTCTTTTTTTTTTTTCTTTTTTTTTCAGTTTCTCAAGATATGGCTTGTCCTTTCCTCCAGGTGACTATACTACACACTTACCCTATCCATTACTGAATTTTGGTTTTCCTTCCATTAATAGCTCTTCTTCCCAAACCATCACTCTTCTTCAGATATCATGGATTTCATCATGGTTCTGTCTACCAACAAGACTGTAGGAGTGTCACAAGCAAGTATTTTCCTGATTTTTGCATTATTTTTCACCCAGAATGTTAGAAAGGAGACTTTTCTATGACATCAGTGGACATGTAGAGTGAAATATGAAACAAAAGTAACGCTACATCAGAAAAATTTTCAAGAGGCTGCAAAGTTAGGGGATAGGAAACAAATCTGTCATTATAGACATTCTACCTAACCCTGAAGAAGAGTGTAAAAACATGCAAAAGTGCCCCATACATATTGCACAGGACGTTCCCATCCTTCCAGCAGCAGTGTGTTTGCACACACCAAGAGGAGTCTTGCTCATCTTGTACTGGCAAACTGAAAATTAATCAGCTCTACTTTTATGTCTGTAATTTCACATCCCTTGGACACAGGTATACATGTTTGTTGTTTATTGTAGAACCTACTAAATCTAAATATTTACCCTGGAATGATGGCCTTTCCTGAACTGCTTTCTTAGGCCCCTGCAGCTATTAAGAGTTAACAAAACAAGTCATATATACAGAAATGCACACGTAAATAGGCACGGTGTCTGTTTAAGACAATAGTCTTAAATCCCTTATTTTTCCTTAGCAGCACAGAAGTACTCAGAGTGAACCACCAGTTTCACATCAGAAGCAGGAGAGCTGCATTTGTACACAGCCATGCTCAGATCGGCATAGTTCTCTGCTTGAAATGCTTTCAAGCTGCTCCTGCCTCTTAACATCAAAATTTTCAGAGGGGTTCTTTTTTTCTCCTTAGACATGACACTTAGACAGCATATACACATGTAGACAGCTATGTGACTGTCAAATATTAATTGAATGACAACACATGGTAATGATGTTGGTGTTGATATTTAGATTTTGCAAGTCATCGTAACAGTGAGTCAGAAAATTGCCTCAGTCAATGTCAAGGTGCCAGCTCTGCCTGTGAACTGTACTTTCATGGTTCTCCTCCAGCCCTCCTGGAAAAACAAATGTAACTGGTCTTTTATTTCCACAAAAAATATTAAGAGATAATCTGGTTATAAAAGAGAAGTTTACTAAACCCAGCAATTTATTGGTGGCTCATCCCATAAAGCAAAATACTTTTTCATGTGTTAAGAAAAAAGAAAAAAAAAGAAAAAGAAAGCTTCAAGGTTTGTTATGCTGATAGATGCATAAAATAACCCCCTCTTTCATTCTTATGTATAACAGTGTCTTGTAGTAATGAATTTCAAGTGTTAATATGTAACAAAACCCCAAAATTTATTTTCTTCTTCCTCTCTTAATTTTGCTTCAAGAGATCTGCATGCCAATATAAAAAAAGAACATTAGAATATGGAATCTATCAATACGTGATTCTCTTTCAAAATCAAGGATTCAAGCAGAATAAACATCTCACACAAATTAAGGTCAAACGTGAGCAAAGTGACATCTACTGAAGTGACACTGCTGAAGTCAGTCTGCTTGATTTGTTTATGGTAACAGGTTCACAACCAAATTCAGAAATAGCAAAGATCACTGAGATTTAAAAAAAAAAAAAAATGTAAAAAAAATCTTTCCAAATATCAGAATGCTTGTATCCAAGATTTTGAAAACAAATCACATAGAATCACAGAATGGTTTGGGTTGGAAGGGACCACAAAGATCATCTAATTCCACCCCCCCTGCCATGGGCAGGGACACCCGACACTAGACCAGATTGCCCAAAGCCCCATCCAACCCGGCCTTGAACACTGCCAGGGATGGGGCATCCACAATGTCTCTGGGCAACCTGTTCCAGTGCCTCACCACCCTCACAGTAAAGAATTTCTTCCTAATATCCAGTCTAAATCTCCCCTCCTTCAGCTTAAGGCCATTACTGCTTGTCCTATCACTAGGCCTGTGCAAACAGTCCCTCTCCAGCTCTCGTGTGGGACCCTTTCAGGTACTGTTGATTATGAAAATTTGATACCCATCTGCAGATTTATTAAGCAAATCTATAAACTTTTAGATGTCTATCAAAATGCATAGACTCCATCTTAGATCCTTTTCCTATGAAAAGAAAATCCTTTCCTTTTCCTATGAAAGAAACCTACTTCAAGAGATAAATTTCATCAATCTTGTACAAGAAATTGTCTCCCCCTAAAAGCCAAGGCGTTAAGATCAAATTTCCCCTTGTACAAAAACCTGACGGCCCATTGTACATGTGTATAGCAAAACATACAAACTCATGCTTTACTATTTGAAACAGCTCATGATTAGCTAATCCAAAACTGAGCTAGTTCTAGCACCAAATACAATACGGTGTCTTGCCAAGTTCTGGCCATTTGGTGATTTACCAGCCTCGTTTTGAGCAAGCTAGTCCAAATGCCACACATTTGGACTCATGTCAGACACCTGCCCAGAGCAATTTGTCCTCTGATCCTTTCCTAAACACAGTGACCATAAGCAGTAGCTAGTCCTCCATTTCATCATACTATGCCAAGATCTGCCTACATCACTGGCAAGATGCAATGCTCCATCCCAAAACCGCAGTTAACGAGGCCTAGATTTCCCTCCATTTGAGATCCCACAATTCAGCCAAACAGTCCCAGCCTCTTTTCCCCGGTCAAAGATGGGAAAGATATTCCCAAACATCCCCAGTCTGATATTCTTCCTAGTAAGTACCCTTGAACTTAGAGCAAAATTATTCTCTCCTTACCACACTAGTCCACATTCACTAGATTCCTTGCCCTAATCTGCTCCTCTCTAATTTTGTTCCTTTTCCTTCCCTCTTCCTGAGCCTGGATGCCAAACACAGTATCCCTTTATGCAGTAGAAAAAGGGTTGTGAAGTTGCCAACTTCTCTTCACTGTAATAGCTATTTCAGAGAAAACCATTTTTGTCATGCTCACTCACTGTGTGATAACAATACATAGACGTTATGAAAAACACTAAGAGCTAGGAAAAACCTTCAGTGAACAAAATTTTTAAGTCTCTCTTGAAAACGCTAACTTGTGGCACTTAAAAGACAATCCTGGACAGAATTTTACAGTTATGGCAAGTGTTATATGCCTGACAAAGCCACACTGGCACAGTTCAGGTTCCCAGCCAAAAGCCTGGAGGTGTGGTAACATTTTCCAAAACAGACTCACTGATTTCTTTTTTAATGTAGAATAAAAAACAATATTTCTCCCGATTCTCCTGGTCAGAAACAGTTTAGCCATTTGGGATTTCCATATAAAAAGTAAGCTGAAACACTTATCCAGCACACAAAACCTCAGCCTTACCATGACATATAAGAAAATTATAAGCAATCTGAAAGCCTTGCAAGATGTTAGGCAGCAATTTCCAGAGCTTTAATTCTGAAAAGCAAATGCAGTGAGCCTCAAGATGGAGTCCAAGCAGACATAACTTACGTAGCCTGAAAGAGCCCCATGGCACAACAGGACATGGCTCTGTAATGTTATGCAGACTAGGTCCCAAGATAAGCAAAACAGCTGAATCTACAAAGCACTCAGTATTTTTCTGCTCAGGTCCCTGCACAGCTCTTTCCCGAGTCGCACACATTTACTGAGGCTTCCCCCAACAGAGCTGCCACAGTGCCACAAGCACACCCCAACACAGCCCTCTAGTTCACCCAGACTCTGACACACTTTTGTATGCTCTGCAGCTTAGGGCTAAGACATAATTAACATTTGTCCTAAGTGCTCAGGAGACTGTAAGGCAGCAAGGCAGGTAATAACAGCCTGCCAGCGGTGACCCTCCTGGCCTGGACACAAAGGACTGGAAGTCCATCCTTCATTTAGGCAATCAACCCCCCGGCCGCCAGATGCACAAGCCATTCTCCACCACCTCTGCCGTTTTAACAGTCTCGTCTTTTCATAACTAGTGTTTTTCCTGTTGTTCAGCCTGCTTATTCCCATGAAACAGCTTTCAGCGCACTTCCCCATGGTGTTTATAAGCTCAGACTTTCTGAAAGCTACAGTACCGCGGCCTCAAAGTACTCTATGAGGGAATGACTCTGCTCCAGGCTCGAGAAAGCCTAAGTCACAGCTAGCCTACCCTTCCGGCATGATACAACAGGTTAGCAGGGACGTTTCAAGCCCATCAGCTCATAACTGGTGACAACAACAATCTAAGAGCAGAGGAAATTCTCTCCATTAATCATTCGGCCTTCACAATTTCATTTTTTATACCAATCTGTTGAGACTGGTCTCAACATAACTTATGCATATAGCAGAAAAGCTGTAACTTGCATTATAAAATTAGACTTATTTTCATTACTGACAAAGAAAAAATAGGAATAAAATAGTAATACACCCAATTTTTTTAAATGTTTTGTTATTAATGAGCACCAAAGCAAATATGAAAGAGAATGAAGCAGCAGATTAGAGCAGCACGTTATGGTAACTATGTTTTTAGAAAATAATGAAAATTAATGTCATCTTGACATTTTAGGGATTTTTTTAAAAAAGTAATTTCATTAGGGTTTCAAAGGACAGTAAAACGGTTGTCTTAGTAGCATCCTTATTAAATAAGTTAAGAAACATTGATAACAGCAAAAATATGCAATTTCACATTATTTTCAAGGTTTTCAACAAGTTATGACAGCCCCCCCAAGACACTCTGTTCTTCATATCACACCCACTGGACTTTTAAAAATAAAAGAAGTAGTGTTTGTAAAGTTATCCTGGTTGTATTTTTCTATTAATTAGGGTAAAGTGCGGCTAGTGTGCAGTCTCCGTTAATCCTGCTTAAGCACAGCACAGTTTGCAATGGGTGCATTATCCAAGGGCAGTATAAAGTATCCTACAGTTACCCAATTTTTTCAGCAATATTTTCAGCATACAACTAATTACTAAGACAAGCTTCTACCCAGGAAAAAGAACAGAGAAGTAATACACTTCACACAAACTCTTCCAGGTCAAAGTAAAAATTATTGCTCATATACAGCGCTATGATTGCTGTTTGATTGCTCAGTAAACACATAAAATACTAGGTTATTATTCAGAGAACCTGATTTAGCATACATAAAATTTCCCACAATATATGTAGGAGAACCATCCACTATAATTAGAACTCGAGCTGTGCAGAACTATCATGTAGCATCAGTAATAATAAGCGCATATATGGAGCTTAACAGAAATTTTTTAGCGAGGAATAGGGTAGTTGAACTCATTTGAAAGCTAAACTTCTTTCTACGGTTTAAATTTCATTTTTATTTATGCAGAACATTCATTCTAATCCATCAAATCTTTCTGTTGGATTAGCAGCTAAGCCTTCATAGTCTTCCTACTAAACAAAATAATTTTTTCACCTTGGTTTACTGTTTGGAGGCTTGGGAGAGCCAAAAGGACTACAGTAGTACTTTCCCCAATAATTCCTTTTTGATTTCTAAAACCCTCACAAATACGTTTCCTTACTCTGTTCTTCCCACAAAATCTCTATAATTAGCACTGACAGTTCAATTCTCAATCTTCAATTTTATAAAGTTTTGAAAACAAAAATGTTATTCGGGCTTGGGAGAAACCAAACTGGTAAACAGAAACACCTTTCATCTGAAGCCCAAGGGAACTGTGAAACATCCCTTTGATTAGAGATGGTGAAACAATAAAAGCCATCACACAAACCACATCCCACACTGGAAGTCCCTCAGGAATTTGAATTATATGGGCTGATGTTAAATGACAAAGTGGGAGGACTGACTTGATTGCAGTTTTCACATTTGTGCACATACACAGAGAAATTAAGAGGCAATAAGAAAGGAATAAGGCATAAGGCATGTAGGAAAAGACAGCTGGAGTAACCCTGAGGAAAGGAAGAAAAGAGTTCTGGTGCTGAATACCAGTTGACTTAGATGTGGAAGTATGAGAAAATTTGAACTATAAATTAACTGGTTTGTGCATTTATTTTCTTCAGATGAGTAGCATTGTGTCTAATACCTGAGTACCTCACCAGTTCCTCTTAGCCAAGGAAGTGTTTGACCACATCTTCTAGGATTTGCGTGAGATCAGATTTTAAAAAGCCTCCTCTCCTCATCACTTTTAAGACCATCTCTGGAAAAAAGTGAAGGTCAAGTCACATAAAGCAACAGCTGTCAAGCACTTTCCCAACTCTTTGATGTCCGTCAGCCAGAAGTAATGGTGTGAAGAACACAGAAAAAAAGTGCCAATGCAGAAAAGGGAACCTCTCCAGAGAGCAGAGTGCTGGCCTGCAAGAGATGACTGAAATTAACAAACCAGAAATAACAGGATGTGAGTTTTCACTTTTTCACATTTTCACAAAACCAAAGTATGAAATTATCCCATTAAACAATGCAACATAACCCAAGCAAAACAAAAATCACACAAATCCATTTTGTGTATCAGAGGGAATGAAACTATAACTCTGAAATGTTACACAGAATCTTTTAAGAAGTTGAAATACCATTTGGGATATCAAATGTGTGCATTACAAACACATGGCAAGTTTTCAGGGTTCACACCAATTCAAGATTTAGGTCAGGTTTTCCTTACACAGGTGCAATGCAGTGCAAAACAGTACGTCAATGGATCACAGTTTGTGATTAGAAACTCCTGAACTTTCTGCGAAGTCCTGACAGAAGGAATCACTGCCAAGTAAGCAAAGGCAGTCACGTACTCATTCGCCATCTTCTCCTGCAATTCCACTATCTCTTACCCCTCAATAAAAGAGAAAGGCAGTTTTGTGCATGGTCTCCTTCCTTACAGCGACTTTCTGTGCCTGGCATTTCTAACAAGGGAAAGAGCATGGGCATTAACAGGCTCCATGCCTTGATCTGAATGCTGTAAACTGCAGCACTTACCTTGTGACCTCGTGCTCTGTTTCTAATGCTTCTGTCAGATTCTTTGCTCGAATCCCCTGCAATTTCTCAACACACTAGTTTTTGTTAGCCTGCCTTTTCAACATGCAGTCATTGCTCCAGTATGCCCCAAAATGTCTCCTTTTTTTTTTTTTTTTTTTTTTTTCCCACTTCTGCCTGTTTCTTTCCCTCATTAGGAACTCCTACACCCTGCTGCTGATTTCCAACCATCTTTCTCCCACAAGACAGCACATACATTTCCAGAAATGACAGTGATATGATACAAATAGTCTCCTCCTGGTCAGTGCTTCCTCTTGAAAAAAAAACAAACAACTGCTACATACTTTTGTTAAAAAAACCAAAGAAGCTTCGTTCTTAACTATATTTTTAAAAAAAAATATTCATAGAAATGACAGCTTGATTTTCTACAAGTTATAATCATATCTAAGACTAAAAGCAGATGATCACTCATGGTCATGTTGGCATGTTTTAACAAGGCAATTATTTCATAAAAGGCTTAAACCACTGACCTAAGCAGCACAAGTCAAATGCTCAGTCAGTGTGATCTCATTCTATCCAAGTCTGTTTAAAACATTTTAAAAGAGTTTTGACAAACCCGTTGCTTAACAAGTACTTTCTTCCAGCATACGTTGCCTAATCTCCCACGAACATCATGGTGTTACTTGCATTTTTGCATAACTTACAGGAATCCCACCATGGGCTTATGGCTGATACAAACCTAATAGTGCAGTCAGGTGACCTACTAATGCACAGACATGGTATTAATAAGCATGGACACATAGCCTGTATTGCTACTCGTATCCCAAAATGCAGCAACAAAGCATTGCATGCAATTGTGCATTGCAATAAAACCAAAAATCAGTTAAATTAGTGAAAGGAACTGTTTGTGCCATTAAACTAAATTCAGAACAGTTTTACAACAACATAAGACAGTGTCATTACTATTCTAAATTACAGCTGTTTTGAGGTCAATGTTGAAACACCAGTGAGAAGAAACCCACAAACATTTCTTGAAACTGTATATTGTTTCTATTAGTACATTTGTATAGAACGCATATTTCTAATATTTTCCCATGTCATCATACAATTAACATTATACAATAAACATGATGCAATCATTAAAGTCTAACAGAAAAAAAGTTCCAGCAAAGGCAAGAAAGAGATGACAACTGAAGATGAGATTCTACTTTGATTTTTCACACTAAATATAAAAACTAAATCTTTCCTGAAAGGTTAGAAAAACGTGATGATAGTAAAAGCATACCTAGAAAATGGAAATGGATTCTAGAGTGAAATCAACTAATTATTAAAGCAGTTCACAGTATACTGATAGCAGGGAGACAAACAAATTGTTCTACCAGTGCAACAAATGTAAACAGTATCCCATTAAGTGCTTGCCCTGTTATAATATTATAGCTTTCCATGCCCTTGCTACAAATTGATCTTAGTGGTTTGAACTCAGATAAAATAGTGTGGAAAATGGAGGACTATAAAAATTACAATGTGATAATTCAAAGTATCTGTGACTGAAGATGCATAAACAACAGTAAAATGTCTTAGAAACATGGGCTGCCAAGCAGTTCTGAAGCCAAGAGAGAAGAGAGGAGGAAAAATCTCAAAAATATGATATCGTCCCTTTTCTGCCCATAGTAGGGACTCAGATGTTCTCATCACGGCTGTACTCCTACAAGTCTGAGAGCACATTATACTTCAAGCAAGAGAGAAATGTCACTGACATCAAAATACTGGATTCACTAACCTAGGGATCAAGTTAGTGAAGAACTATAAGTCTAACACAAGTTTATCCAAAACCAACTCTGCCCAACTATAAACATCTTACAATATTACGTATACAGCTGATATAAGTATGTGCTAGGTTTATTTTGCAAGGTTTTGGTAGTGGGGGGGACTGCAGGGGTTTCTTCTTTGAGAAGACGTCACAAGCTCCTGCCGCTGGCCAAAGGTGAGCCCATCAGCGATGGTGGTAGTGCCTGTGTAATAACATTTAAGAAAGGGTAAAAACTGCACAACAGCAGCTGCGAGAGAAGAGTGAAACAAACAGTGTGAGAAACAACCCTGCAGACACCAAGGTCAGTGCAGAAGGAGGGGGAGGAGGTACTCCAGGCACCAAAGCAGACTTTCCCCTGCAGCCCATCAAGAAGACCATGGTGAGGCAGGCTGTCCCTCTGCAGCCCGTGGAGGTCCATGGTGGAGCAGATACTCACATGCAGTCCATGGAGGACCCCACACCAGAGCAAGTGGATGAATCCAAAGGGTTATGAACCCATGGGAAGTGCACGCTTGAGCAGGGTCCTGGCAGGACCTGTAGATTCGTGGAGAGAGGAGCCCACGCTGGAACAGTCTGCTCCTCAAGGACTGCACCCTGTGGGAGGGACCCACGCTGGAGCAGCTGATGAAGAACTGCAGCCCGTGGGAAGGACTCAGGTTGCAGAAGTTGGGGGAGGACTGTCTCCAATGGGAGGGACCCCAGGCTGAAGCAGGGACAGAGTGTGAGGAGTCCGCCCCCTGAGGAGGAAGGAGCGGCAGAGATGTGCGATCAACAGACCACAACCCCCTTTCTTCGTCCTCCTGTGCTGCTGGCAGGAAGGAGGGAGAAAAATGGGGAGTGAAGTTGAGCCCAGGAAGAATAGAGGGGTGGGAGGAAGGTAATTTTTACATTTGTCCTATTCCAATTAAATTAGTTTCTCCAAGTCAAGTCTGTTTCACCTATGACAGTAATTGGTAAGTGACCTCCCTGTCCTCACCTTAACCTACAATATTTTCATCATATTTTGCTTCCCTGTGTTGTTAATGGAAGGGGAGTGATAGAACAGCTTGGTGGGCACCTGGCAGTCAGCCAAAGTCAACCCACCACAAAGCAGTATTAATGTCAACGCAATATAATTAGACCTTTGTAAAACACCTAACATAACACCACAAATTTCTAAATCGAGAAACTAGAAGGCTATAAAATACAATGACAGAAATTAAACAGATGAAAAACTGAATGACAACTCATAACATCATGGAGAAAACATCATCCTGTAGGAATGCCTTGTCTTGGATTGCATGAAATCACAGAGTGTTTGTCTGCTGCCTCAGAGACCACTGCTAGAGTCTGTGTTTTATGTTAGCCCAAACTGAGGTAATATGGGTGCACAGTAAATATTTACACAATGGGGCATCACCCTGGGAAGCTGCAACTCCAAACAGGACTTGGGAATCATGGTAGGTAAGCACCTAAATATCAGTTCCTAGGTTGGGAGGATAAGTGCTCTTTCTGATTAGATTAACAGAGAAATCCCAAGGACTTCATTCATCCACCAGAACCTCTCTACAGTTACAATCAAATTTGGTGTCAACACTGTAAGATGTAAGTTGAAAAAAGTTGAAAACTTGAAAAACGTCACCAAAAAATAACAAAGTTGTAAAGCACACTTTATGAGAAACTGCAGAATTTCAATCTTTGCTTATCAAAGAGAAGGATAAAAGATAAGTACTTAAAAAAATCTTAAATAATCTCCTTAGAGCACAACCAACATAAACATAACATCATTAAGTAGATGGAAGATGAAGGTGTTTAAAATCACATCACACAGTACAAAACTGCACTACAAATCATAACAGAATCTCCCTGATTGGCCATTTTAACTCAGAATCAGGTCTTTTCCCTAATATTTAAATTCTAAATCAGAAAATCTGAACAACTGTTCAGACCAGATTATCAAATTTCCCAAGGCCTTACAGGCTGTGAATCTACAAAATTAACCATGTGTCATTGTTAGCAGCTTTGAGTTTTCAGTATGTTAACATTTAGGATCCCCCCAAAAATGGAAGAATGTGCTAAGAAAATAGCTATTTATTTCAAGACATTTTCACATAACCTTTTCTCAAGGAAGTTACATGCAGGTCTGACAAAATATCTCTTCCCCCTTGGCTTTCTTATAAAAAGATTTAACAAGACAGGCTTTCACAGTACTAAATATGTTTCATTTCATTTGTGGTTCTTGCTCATCTTAAAGCATAAAAAACTCCAAAGATTTTGTCTCTCAAAAGAGGGTCATTAAAATTTCAGTGTGGAATATTGTACTCTCATGGTTTTTTCTTTGCCTTTTTCCCCTCCTGTAGTTATTGCCCCCTGAAAGGTGGAAGAAATCCACATGAAAAGTGAACTCGTGAAGGTGATAGTTTCGATGCTGGCAAGAGACAGTGAGCAAAGATTCAGAAATGAAGGGGAAACGTGCCAGCTGCACGTTGCTCTGATAGGAAGTAAGAAATGGCAGAGGTGTATGAAACTCCTTCTGGAACTGCTCAGACACTGCCTGGTGTGTCCTGCTGCTGCTCTGCATGGACAGAATCTGGCATCAGAAAATTGGGCAAAGTACTAAGAGCAGATACAATGTATGCCTTTCAAATGAAAAGGACCACAATTTAACAATATTCACCTTTAGATTCAAGTGAGGTATGAATGAGTCTTTTCTGCGAGGCAAATATCTTCATTGTTTCTTAAAGAAAGCTTGACAGAACAATGGTTCCTTTTATATGCTTTCAAATGGGTTTAAATTTACATCATGAGCTTGGAATTTTCTTTTTAAAGTTATAAAATGAAATATGAAGCAGAAAACACCCCCTTCCTAGTACAAGAGAATTATTACAGGAATCTGGTGTTGGTCGGGCAGTTAAGCAAAAAGCAAACTTTTAACAGCTCTCCCACTGTTAATTTAGCGTACAAAATAAATCAGGGTCTGCTTGGTTTCAGGAGTTGAAAAGAAATCTGACAGAGATAAAAGCAGCTCTAGGTCAGATCTCTTCTGTCTATCTTCAGCCTTCTCTGATCCTCTTGCAGTTACTTAGACGATCTTCAAAGCTCTGCTAGGACTTTAGAAGACAATACCTTGCTGTGCAGTGCAGCATAAGCATATTTTTTTGCTGCTTTATTACACTGATGGGGGATATCATCTGGGAGCAGCAGTTACAATCCCACTAAAACTAACAAGTCAACTTTGATGAAGCTATTTACATGAATGAGAATATTCACAAGCACTACCTACAGGGTGAGGTAGAGACTCAACACTGACACAGAGAGGGCATCCTCAGGCTGGCCAAGGGTACCATTTTTAAAAACAAGCCAGAAGATGGCAGAGATTGCAGACAGAGAAAAATAATACCACTGACCAAGAGGTGAAAATTCAAGAAAACTTACAGTCCTATCAAAAAATTGATTGCAGTAAATTTTTAAGTCCCACAGGAGCCAATAAACACATACACAAAAATCTTTGGAAGGAGATCAAGTTTCATTTACAAGGCAATGAAGCCAAAATAAGAAAGGCAAAAGGATGGAGGCTCTAGACTCTTAAAATACTTTGCATAGTTCAGAGAGGTTATCCTTCCTGAAGCAGTCCACTCTGCCATTGATTAAAAGCTACACACGCATCTGCTATTAAGCTGGAGGAGTAAAGGGTCACTGGGCTACAGCTGATTGATATTCTTCACTCCCTCCTGCAAAAATCCAATCTCCCCAGAAAAATATGGCTGACATTTAGAGTATACACATACTGTGGTATTTGCTAAGGTTTTAAACAGCTATGAGTCTCAAATTCTGAGAAGGTGGCTTTCCCCTACCCCCACCCACATCCTCACCCACTCCGGCCCACCCCATCCCACTCCCCGCATGCCCGATTAGCAGAGAGAGGAAAAGCCATATTGGGAAAACTTCTGGACACACAACATATTCCAGGCCCCACCCATTACACACAGGAAAACTGATTGCTGCAGCATTCAAGTTCAGAGCCACATCCTTCCCCCTCTGCACAGCAGTGTAAAAGGGCAGATGTCGAGAAGCACTTCTCACCCTGGGACTTGACTGTCAAATTGAAGACTTGGAAAGGAGCCAGAGGTAAAGTGGGAAGACACTGCATGGTTCCTCTTTAAGTTTTAGGAATGTCATCTTTTCTTTCATGTGGCTTTGGGTAGCTTCCCTGACAGGGGCAGGTAGTAGAAGGGTCAGGTTTTTTTGGTACAGCACTGATATTCAAAAAAGAGTAGTCAGACACTTAGCTTCATTTTTCTTCAGTGCCTGTAAAGCTATTTTATGTAGCACAGAAAACATTTTCCATTTATTTAAAGAAAGCTTTCTATAAGAAGGTCTCTTAAACTTCACAAATTGTTACACAGTATTGTTAAATTGAGACTTACGAGACCAAAGCCATTGAATTGTACATCTGTGGTGTCCAGAGCAGGAATAACAGTCAGTCTGAAACAGGCAGGGAAGAAAAGCTGGCTTCCCTAAATGTGGATGGTGGGAGCTACTGTACCTTCTGCTTTTCTCCCAGCTATATTCCTCCAAGCACAGTCCCACAGGGACTATTAATTACAGTGTAGTCGTCACAGTACACAGAGAAGGACCATGTCATGAAATATCAAGGCTGAGGGGGAAGGGAGAAAAATAGACAAAATAGACATATGCTGTGGCCATGAACTGTGAGACTTTGCTACTGGAAAGCTATATAGTTCATGTTATAACTAAATTCAATCATAACTTTTTCTCCAAACTGCTTCTCAGAACTTGATCATGTACCATACCAGTTTTGCCCTCTTTGTCCATTGTTTTTTACTTTTTTTTTCTTTTTTTTTTGTCTCTAATACCTTCAGTCTTGTTTCCTGGTTACTTATTCTGATCACTTTGTTTCAGTTTATTTAACAAAAGACTGTCATTGCACCATAGATCTGGAAATTCCCATTATAAAAGTGCAGACTAAAACAAATCTACAACCTTCGGCTTTTAAATCTAAGGAGAGATTATGTCTAAGGTTCCCAGTTAGTTATATAAGAATTTCAGGGAGTAACACACCAAATATATAAATCTCCTGCTAATTTATAGCTCAAAACTTATTAAGAGATTATTAAAACCTGAAGATTGCTTCTGTTTTACAACATTTTCAAGTTCCACTAAATTTCCACTCTTTCAGACATGACTTCATAACATAGCATGATCACTTATAGGGAATGCAAGGACAGAGACATCTTGTGGTAATAACAAGAGGTATGCAAACAAATGCACTTAGATACAGAATATGCCCTTTAGATATGTGAAATAAGCTGGGTTTACTATAAATTTTCAAAGTATTTTCAAAACACAATCTTTCAAATTAAAATATCAAAATGCCTCACTGATAAAGACGCTTTTTATTTTACAGAATTGTTTGGGGATTTATTGACCAAAGCAACATTACTGAAATTGTACGTATGGTTAAAAAACCCAACCTGTTAAAAAAGACTCGGCTCTAATTGCAGTAAACACAAGCAGTTTCTGTAACTTTAAATCACCTAGAAAAGAAATTTAACCAAACAAATATAAATGTAATCACTGTCCCCTTAAAGAAGACGACTTTAAAAAATCGCAGGTAGAGTGGAAACAAAACGGTACATCTAAATTGCAGCAAGGAAAAGTCAGGACAGATGTTTCTCTCTGTGGTGGTCTCTGAAAAAGTCCAGGCCAACATTATAAGCAGTGGTTAGAAATGACACAGGTATATCAAGACATCATAAAAAGAAAAGTGCTTCTTGTAAGCTCCATGAAACATTTTGAGTTTCTGCTGGCAGTATTGTCCTCTGCTTTCAATAAAAATGGGATTCAGAGAACTATGAAAAATACTTTTTACTGTTGAGAGGCTCCAGTGAGGTTTATCAGGTAAAAATTGATAAATTAAAAAAGGCATTATTTATACTGATCTGTTCCAACATTGAATGCCCTAGAAATAGGAATGGTTCTAGTATTTGTAAATCTCCAGGAACCTAGATCAGCCTATCTGATCAGTAAGTAAATGCTGTTGATTAATATTCTTTTAAGTGAAAGGAAAAAAAAATTAATCTGGAGCGTTACACAAAAACATTTCAGTGTTACAAAACAGTGCTCCGTCCTGAATGACTGAGGGTTCATGAGGTTCAGAGAGGTTAAACACTTCAGCTATGATCGCAGATCAAGGTCAGTCACCAGCTTTGGAAAAACGTCTCACTCCCTAAGCTGCGACTTTCAACAGCAGCTGACGTAGTCTTATATAGGCATATTAATCCTCAGTTTACTGGCATAACAGCATCCATGCATAATATGCTAATTGCTACAAGTTACCATAAAAATAGACAGGACTATGTCAAAAAACATTTCAAACAGGTGTTGAGAGTGATGTAAGACTTAGGACTATGTTTCTCTCTGGAATGTGAGAAAACAAATATGCTAGTATTTTCAAATAGAGCACTAAATTCCTGTGAGTGGGTTCACCACATCTTATTTAAAAAAAAAAAAAAAGAAAAGATTTCTTACATGATACAAGACTAAAAAAGAACAATATTGGGTCTGAAACACTGAACAAGATTGCAGAGGGACAGTGGAGGATTAATCAGTTAGCTGCTTTTAACTGATGTGGAAGATACCACAGGCTGTTTTGCTAGCCATCTAGAAAGTGAGACACTATGGAACAGGCAACACACCGTCCTGCGAGTGTTGCTGCTCCTATTGTCATATTTTTTTATTAATATTATTTCCTGTCTTCTGAAGACCAGAAATCTCAGCCTAATGCAGCTTTCCAAAGATTGCAGAGGAAGGAGAAAACAGACACAGTCAAGATCACTCATTTCTGCTTTCATGAAGTTTTGCCATAGCTATTTATATTTTCTTTAATACTGTTAAAGAAAAGAGCTGGGTTCACCTCTAACCAGGAGACAGTCATTTTTCATATCAGTAGCTTGAGAGTTTGATAGTTTTAACCGAATTCCCAATTATGAATACAGTTTCAAGTCAGAGCACACATATTGATTTTTTTTAAAATCAAATATAACAGCTTTAAAAAGATAAAACTTTGTAAAGAGAAGGCAATCATCCTGTTACCTACTTCAGGCTGTAAACTATGATAACAAGGAAGAATGAAACATAACAAAAAGTTCTGAGATCCACCATCAAAGAGAAAATTAGTATGGAAACAAAGCCAAATTAAACACTGGACTTGTGACACAAGCAGTTTTGGAGTCCTTCTCTCTCACCATTGTTTTCAGCTAAACCACAGTGTTCACATTAATCATAAACCAAAAGTATATTACCTAGAAAAAAATAATGGATATGGAATAAGAGGGAAAATAGCTGATTAATGAAGGGGCTAGGGAAGTCAAAAGTTCCTGAGGAGCTCTGACTGCCAATGCTCTTCACAACCAAGAAAGCTAGAAGATTTCAAAGGTTTTTCCAGGAAGCACTGCAGGGATGGCTGGCGATAATGAGCTTCTCACCTGGCATGAGTCCAAGTAAATGCAAAGTTTCAGCTAAATGGGGTAAGAATAATGATGCTACTGTTAGGGACAGAAACTTTACATGCCTATGAGTTTGAAAACTCAGAATACAGTATATATGTCCTGCAATGGAGTTAAAACTGTGCCTAGTAACTTGGACATGTTGAGATGCTGTAAAATTGATGGAATTGGGCTGTTCCAGCTTTCTACTTTTCTACTACAGATATAATCAATGAAAGGAAACTAACTCATCGCTATTTCAAGGTGACAAAATTATTTATTTGTGTAACAGAAATATAGTATACACAGTACGCATAGTGGAAGACAGCATAACTCAGACCCCAATGCAATCCAGATGTGCACACCTGCCCTCAGAGGTACACACCCAGCCGGTCACTCTTCTGGCATGAGGCAGTTGTGACCTGTAAGTTGTACCCTGAAGACATGACACAATCTCTCCCATCCCACCTTGCTCACCAAAATAACGCTTGCTGCTGCCCTTAACAAACAAAACAGCTTCTTTGGGATGGTGGAAAGCAGCCCAAGGAATAGACACACTCTTACCACTTTTTGGGCTAGTGTCCTGTTACTGCCTGAGCTGCATGCCCCATTCAAACCATCCTACCTTCATCAAACATTTCCCCCCTCCACCTCATTGAAATGTTGAGTCTATCTTTGCTTGGGAATCACCTTCTTCAATGATTGTGTCTCAGATTATTGTGCTCTCTCTTGCCCTAGCACCAAGAGAAAGCCAGAGGGACTCCCTTCTTACTTCTACTTGAACAGAGATTTAAGAGTGGATGATCCACATCCTTTTACCGTTCTCTTTTCACTGTTCTCTCTTCTCCCAAAGAAATATTATTCACAGTAACAGTCCAGCTACCTTGTATATTTTTCAGATCAACAGGGAGAACAGTATTATGCTGCAAGAACTGGCCTTGCCCAGGATTCAGAAGAAAGGCAACTTAAAAGACTGTTCAATCAGAATTGATTGCGTTTACATTTTGCTGTAGATAAGAAAACTCTCCTTTTATGTAATCTCTCAGGAACAACTAAAGCATGAGGAAAAAAATAAAAAAATGAAAAAGTGTAATAGGGTCATCCATATATTTCTGCAATGGTTGTAAAGCAACACAGATTTACCCTTGAAAATCTACAGCTGGACCTATATTTAAAGAAAGCTTTCCATGCCAATATTTTGTGCTGTCACAGGCATACTGCTGAAAACAGAATATTTTAACAGAAAGTGCAGATATTATTCTGTGTCATCATCCTCCTTAAGTACACCCAATAAAACATTTGCAGGGACTTTTTGCAGGGGTGACAGAAGGAAATATTATTATGGACCTCAACTGTGTACTTCTTAGGTAATTACTAATAGTACTCATTCCCTCACAACTGGTAATCAGGTGTGTTCAAAAAATAAACCTGCTAGCATTTCAACAGATGTACACATGGCACAACATCGTAGCACTGTCAAGGTTGGAGGTGTAGGAGAAAACTGAGTGAAAAAATGATTCAGGCAAAAGAGAAAAGTAAAAGACATGAAGACGATGACTACAGAGGTCAAAAAACCCCCAACACAAGAAAAAATACCTCCTCTCAAATGCACCCATTGTTATTGGCCTTCAGGGGATATGTCAATATTAAAAGTAACCTCTACCAATACATTTTTCTCCTCAAAGCAGTATTTTATCACTAATGCACCTACTTCAAAAATTGTTTGCTACATAGTCACTTTGTTGAGCTTTTCAATAAAATACTGTCCATTCTGGGTGGAACGATTTGTTAACAGATTTTCTGTCACAGCAATCACAGTAATCCTACAACCGTCACAAACCATCTCTACGGAGGCCTTACAGGGGTGGAGGTAAGACAGCTGTGCGTTGCCTCCTGCTTACCCATCCCAGGTGCTAGTCGTCTTTTTACGGCAGCACCACCTCGTTGGCTGATACTTGGTTAATGGCCTGTTACATCCAACTCCTTTTCTAACACATGGTTATCTGATGCTGAGTTTAGAGACAAGGAATGCAGAGAACTGCTGGCTGTATGCTAGGGATGGTGAAATAATCCCCGTCAGCTTCCGTTACCTGGTTTGTCTTGCAAAGGAAAGGGTGACTGTATGTTCCAACACTCACAGGTAAAACAGGGATTTGGGATGACTGTATTTGTATACAAGATCAACCTTAACCATCCACAAATATTTTAAAGGGTGAGTAGTGAAAAGGCAGCAAAAACGAGAATGGTTTTCACCTACAGCAGCTGTGCAACTGGAGACAGCAGTGAATGCAGCAGTTGACCCAATTACCATTCATTGCAGAATGACTTCTACAGACTGCATAACTAAGAGTGCTCAGAGAAAGGTGTTTAATCCCAAGCCTTTGCAGAAGCTACATTATCTGAATCTTGTATGAGTCCTCCCAAACACCAGAAAAGGTAAGGTGGTAGATCAGAAAGGATCTGGCATCTGGCTCTGCACTCAAATCCTTCCTCCAGGCTGAAACATTCTGCTTTGCTGTTGGACAATTTGTGCAAGGTTTGGCATAGAGCTGAACTAGCACCACCACCTCCCTTCTGTGAATAAAGCGAAACGTGGGCTGTGCAGGCTGTTGGCAGACTTTCTTCCAGAAATAGGTTAGAGTACCTGTGTGCTTCTCCTGTTAAAGGAAACCGAGTCTTTCACATTGTATGTAAAGCATTGACTACTGAGGTACTACTCATTTAAAATAAAAATCTAGAGAAAACCACAACTATAAAACCTGCCTATCCTATTGCAAGAAACAAATTTTTAAGAAATTTAAAGGATCTCAGCTGAATTTTCTCCCCAAGCATTTAAGTTGTTATTGAGCAATTCATATTACCCAACGTCACCTGAATATTGGTTTATCTTACATATCACACTAAATTCCTTTTTAAAGTGTTTTGAAACCTTCAATTGTTTAACTTGTGCTTTTGCTTTGTAAACAATTACCACAGTCTGGGTAATTCTGAAGTAATTTTGACAGCCAGAGCAGCAAAATGTCTGTATCAATCTACATGCTTTTACAGGCCCATTATAATCAAGAACCTGTGTTTAACTGCTGTTTAAAACTTATGCTGTCAAAAAGCATGAGCTCATTGTGGTAGGCATAGGATAAATTACAATCTCTGCACAAATTCATTTAATTTTAACTCAGTCAAATACATTGGATAAATGACTTAATTCTTCTCACTTCCTTCCTCAGAAACTATTTGCGTTGTTCCACATATACCATTGACAGAAGTGCTACATAATGCTATACTTAATTCCATGAGGTAAACAGGTGCACAGGACTAGTCAAATAAATGCAGCTAATTCACAAGGTTTGAGTTTTCATGAATTATTCTAAAGAATATTTATGTTCTTTTGACCTCAAGAGCAAAGATCTGTGCTTTAAAGTATCCATAGCTCCTGTCCCCAAATAAGCAAAAAGATATTTATTGGAGAAAATCTGTTTGGAGGACAGAAAGAGAAAGCAAAAAAAAAAATTAAAAAAAAATCAAAAATTCTACCATGGAACAGGAGATGCCATTAATTTCATTCATTTTGGGTTGTGCTGTGTTTCACACAATCCCCAGGCATGGGTAGCTGTTGCTATAGGCAGGGATGGTCAGATGTCTCTGCGCCACAAGCCTGAGAACAAAAGCAATCGGAGACAAACAGAAAAGTCCTAATACTCTTACCACACCTCATATTTAGTCATGAGGTTTATCTGGACTAACCTGGAAGTAAGGTGGGATCACACAGACAGAGGTAGCAAACAGATCAAGGAAAAGCAAGCAGAGAGGAGCTGGCAGTCCTGGCAACGAGAAGGGGTGGCACTAGCTGCAGCTGCCAGCTCTCTATTCTGCTTCACTAAGATGGAAGAGGCTGAGACTTTCAAGCCGTGTTCACTCTCAGGGCAGCAGTCTGCCCATAAATTAAGAAGCTACTTAGCTGTCAGCTTGCTGTTTGGTTATCTGAGTATAGAGTAGCTCAGTTCACTGATAATGCATACCAATTAATGACTGGAAAATAGGCTGTGTGCTATTGCCACAGTTGTAGGAAATATTTCTAATTGTTTCTAAATCAAAAGACACTGTCCATGTTTACAACAAAGTAACAGTAATATGTGCTATTTGTTATTATTAAGTACCTCCAACATACAATTACATCAAACTCTAATGTACTGTCACTTCTTTAATTTAGAGAAAACAAATTGCCAATCTACTTGTCACCTAACTGCATTAATCTAAGTAATATTCCAGAGTTGATTTTCACAGTGTGACAAATGCTGAGATGGTTGCTACGTCTGTTGGGCATGGCCCACATGTTTTGATAATTATATCAACACCTCACGGAGCACGATACCATAGTTAACCACCTCTCTTCCTGACACTGCTCAAGGTTTATACGACTTACCTCAGCAACAATGCTGCTGGAATGTTTTACACCTACTGCTCAGTAAGAAGCGACATTTTCATCTCTGTTTAAAGATCAGAAGACCAAAAGAGGACTTTACCTTCATCTGAACAGCAGAATGCAGGTAGGGAGTTTCACCCAGTGGAACAGTCCTACCAAAGCCTTCCTCCTTAATGGTTAATGTCAAGGACATCATTAATAACAAAACCAGACAGTTAAAATGTCATAACAAGTAAAAAAAATAGCATCATGAGAAACAACTCATTGTTCCCATTTCCAGGTCTGTCTGAACAAACCCCTGACTGTCAGATGCCATGTTGACCATTCTGTCCTCCAAGCAGCAAGTAGGAAGCTTAGCACAGATACAAAGGTTCACATGCAACTAATGCTGACTGGATGAAACCACAGTTTCCACAGTCAACCAGAAAAGCAGAGCCAAAACACACACCTAATGCATGTAAATCTCACCGTCTCCACACAGAAAAGCTTCGTTGTGTTTTCAGAACAAGCCTCCACTGAAGCCAGTATAGTGACTACAGTTTGGCAAAAAGACACCAGGTTAGCTTTAACCGAGCTGCCACAGGCCCTCGCAGAAGGAAACAGGCCAGCATGAGCTGCATGGCCCGCTCTGAGCTCTGCTTCCCACCAGATCCCATGAGCCACTTTGAAGTCCCTGGAAGTCCCTTAGCCTAGCAGCTAGTCTGCGGGAATGACTGCAGAGCTTCACCCACCGAAACCGAATCTGGTCTTCCTGCAAGCCTAGTAGTCCTAAGAGAAAACACAGCAGAAAATGTTGGTCTGAATGAAAGATATGAAAAGACATAAGGAGGTCTCGGGCAGCCAAAACCAATCTTACTAAGGGTCCCTCCCAGTACCAAATACCATTAAAATTTCAAAGAGTTTTTCTACAAATTCTCTTAACTCAAATTCCAGTTTCCTCCTATCCAGTGAGTTAAGCGAGCCTGAAATAATTCACCTCTGTCATCTGAATCATCTTTGAAGTAAATAACAACAACCAAACTCCCTGGCAGTGCAGTGTGACCACAGAAATCAGCATGAGAGAGAAATACGTTTTATAGGCAGAGGAGAGGCGTCTTCAGTTTAGACTAAAGAACGGGAGTAGTAGACATGAAAGCTATTCAAATCATTAGTTATAAACACCCAGCTAGCATGTTGAGACTTGCAGAAAAGGCAGATAAGGAGGACAGTGCCGTGTAAACAAAAGGGGGTAGACATGCATAAATACTCTATGTACAGAGCCAAATTGAAAAAGAATCTTGAAACTCCAGAGGTTTGTACTAGATCCTGAAATGAAAGACTACCACAAATGGCTAGCAGTTGCTATCGGATATCAGATTCCACTGCCACATCGCTGTCACTATGCACTAGGCTAGCACTCAGTCAATTCACAGAAGTTCACTTCAATGTTGAGATTGTATGGATGTAAGAAATATTTTCAAACAATCAGCTCTGAGCTCATTTCAGTTACACTTTCCAAATACAGAAAATAAAATGAGGAAAGAAAGATTGCTAATGAAAGACTTACTTTGTTATTGTTCGCTTAAAAACTTGTGAACTTCTAACTTGCAATACCATTTAAAAACATTAATTATTTTTAACACAGTCGATGAGAAGATTAATATGATCAAATAGCATAGCCAGCAGGAGCAGGGAGATGATCGTCCCCCTGTACTCAGCCCTGGTGAGGCCGCACCTCGAGTCCTCTGTTCAGTTTTGGGCCCCTCACCACAAGAAAGACATCGAGGCCCTGGAGCGTGTCCAGAGAAGGACAACGAAACTGGTGAAGGGGCTGGAGCACAGGTCTTATGAGGAGCGGCTGAGGGAACTGGGACTGTTTAGTCTGGAGAAGAGGAGGCTGAGGGGAGACCTTGCTGCTCTCTACAGCTACCTGAAAGGAAGCTGTAGCCAGATGGGTGCTGGTCTGGATGATCTTAAAAGTCTTTTCCAGCTGAAATGATTCATTATTCTGATTTTGCTTGTAAATAGAATGCAGACACGTTAATAGAATGCTGAAAAACCGTCACTAAAAAATTGATTCATAATCCAGATCATTATGTCAAAAAACTTTTCTAATAGCTTCCAAATTTTTCACCAAACCAGTGCAGAGACTTTGGCAATATTTCTCTGTGTTTGGAAATGATTCATTCATAAAGATCACCTTTTTTATATGACCTAATGTTTAAAAAAAAATAATAAACCTGCACTGAATATAGAAGATCTATAACAAAAAAGTTTTGAAACAACAAAATAGAAAAGCACGCATAATATTGCACTAAGAATATGCCTATCATGTATAGTCTTTAAGGTCTTCTTCATGGCTGCTTGGATTTTCACAGCAGTGTTGAACCATACCCATTCTCCAAAACCAAAAGCAGATTTTCCTTCAGCTGTTAGGAGCTCAAACAGGTATATTTTAATCATGTCACCCAGTCCATGACACACAGTAGAACAAATCTGACCTTTTCCGGTAGAGAAATGTTCATTATGACCAGCCAGGGTGCAGGTGCAGTAATACTTCAGGTGACAAATACAATTCCCTAAAAGAAGTATTTCAGATATGAAGGGCAAGGGCATTAAAACAGAGCATAAAATTTTCATGATTTCTTACTCCTTCAGATAAGCACCTTTTCTTTCAAGCAATGATGATCCTAGTAATTTAACAGTTAACATAAATGTAATGTTCTATACATCATTTTGAATCAAAGATGGAAAAACAGAGCCATTTCTCTATCCCTGGTTAGCTATGGGAACTGTAGTGCCTTTAGTAAATGTGATTATAGCAAAATAGAGGATGATGATAATAGCACAGATATTGTTACCACAAAGCCACACAACAGTTTTAACTTGATTGTTTCCATTTGCTCAATATATAAGTCAATTAAATGGATGTTACTGGAGTCAGGGAATATTAATACTTGTCATGTTAGAAGAATAGCATTGTACAGACAGAACCAATAAGGTGTGGCTGCACCTGTCAACTCAACACCATCTCATGACATTTCATATTGTTATATCCTCATCTAGTTTATTTTGGGAGGTTCCTAATTTGATCCAAATTTGGATTTCTCTCTGTTTCTTAATTTAAAGTGCTGGGTCACTACAGACCTTTGGAAGCCATGAGCTTCCAATGACTTTAAAGTCATAAACATATTTTTTAATTCCTGGCTTTTATCATGCTGAGAGAAGCCTTCTATCAAGATACATCAATGAGAAAAGTAATTATTCAAAAGGTTACTTGCAGCTTCATAAATCTGAGAATTACCAACCTAGATTTTGCTCTGAAAACACCTCAGCAGGTCAAAAAAAGCACATCATCATATCCTTCATCAGAAAGAATAAATATCACTTCAAAAGGGCAGTGATAAATGCTGGTAGGATGCCTTGAGAGCTTATGGGGATTGCTTCCTTGGGATAGGCAAAGTGCCAGATCACACAATTTGCAGTATTCACTCTCGGAATAACAGGGGCATATCTCAAGTTCTCCTGAGAAAACCCAGTTTCACTCTGGAGATTAAGACACTGTGGGATTTGATATAGTATATCTTTAGTAAGACATTCACAATTCTGCAACAGAAAGGAATGTTGTTATTAACACAGGATATTTGGAAAAGTGTAAGATTGCACATTTGTTTTCAGGGCAAGATTACTCATTCTCCAGTGCAGCTTCTACCTCACTCAGTTTAGTGCAGTAAAATTATAGACTGGTTATTAGCAGATTTCTCTCATACAGGCACTGAATCCTAAATAGACAAAACCTGATGCCTAAGAAGACAAGACGGAACTGTCACAGACTTTATAAAAGACACTACAAAAGTGAAAAAATTCCCTTTGATTCAAAAAGCATGTAAACTGAGGCTGCTCAAATTTTGCCAAGATCCAACAGGGAATTTTTCTGAGCTCAGCAGTGTGCCAGCTCCAGTTTGATCAGATTATCTAAATTTTATTTGCCTCATGTGAATGCAGATGGTGGTAGTGCACTACTACTGTTCATTGAAGTCTGGGCAACAGTGACAAATGTTGAATTTCCTGCTGATATGCAGGGGAACTTGCCAAGATCCAGGTAAAATTTACATAACATGCACACCTCAGTGCACCATTTTAACTTTGTGGGTTTGGTTGTAAAACGGAAGAAAATAATAATCAATGGCTGCTTCAGTGAGAAACTGACAAATTCGAACAAGCTGGTGACGCATGGCACCTGTGATACCACTTCAGAGAGGAAAATCCAACCCATTATACACGAGGCAGGGAGAAATCCTGGGGCAGTTTAGCACCAAGACAAACCAGTCCTCTTGATTAATACATGTAGATTTTTGAAAATTGATCTATCATTTAAATTACTCTAGAATTGTTAAAAAATTAGTCTTTCCAACAATGTAGTTATCATCTTTGCCTTTGTTAAATAAACACTACATTCATGCCTAACAAGGGAATTTCCATTTTAGCTCTTAGAGGAGATTTTAATGTATTCATATTATTAATGATTTATAGCACTTTCCCTCAGATTTCACTCATTCTTTTTAAAATTAGTTCTTCTGTGACAGATGTCTATGCATGACTTTAAAGAGACATTCATGCAGGGGACTGCCATCAGCATATGGGGGAAATATTTTAAATATTTAAGAGAATATTATTAATGCAACAAAGAAGATCACAGTAATGAATGAAGAAACACAGCATTGGAACCAAAGTCTATTTTTTCATTATTATAAAGAAATTCCAGTCCAAGCATTCCTGGTATTTTCAGATGTTCTAGACCTGGTTTTATACCCCCAGGCTTATAAAAAACTGGATTTCTCACACAGTTCTGGTCTGGATGTCTTTAGACTATGGCTCTCATGTGGAAACGGGAAATGGAAAGAGAAAAGTCCCAGTTGTTTGCACAGTACAGCAGGACTTTGAAAACTTAACTTAAGAACCTGCTCTATTCATCTGTTACATGGCCATTAGCAAGTCAGGTAGCTTCCTTGTGTCAAATTTGTCCATTATTCTGACGAGTTTAAAAGTTATGAAAATGGAGGCTATGTAAACAATACCAACAGGAAGATAAGTACTAGGTAAGCACTGTCCGAGGACGGTATCAGTATCAAATCAAAACCAGAATCCCCAAGCAAGAGTTCTTCAACAAAAATAAAACAAAACCCAAACAAACGAACAAGGAAAAAAACAAACAAACAAACCACAAAAAAACCCCACCACAAACCAAAAAACCACACACACACATCAAAAAACCTAGACATCACTCCTTTTTAAGATCTTCTGAAAACAAAAACTGTAGAAAATTTAGGATGTGAAATAGCTGTTTTAACCAGTAGTAACTTTAGCCTAGAAAAATAACTGGGTTTAAAATAACGTGGGTTTAATTAGTTCAATTTAAGAGGTATGCATCTTCAACCTTTTTTTTTTTCTTGAGCTTTTTTCTTGTGTTTGAATGAAAATTAAATTTAGTATAATTATGTATAGAAGTACTGGAGAAAGATACTGATGATTGAGCCTCCCAAGCAGTCTATCTGATTGTATTGCCAGAATGGAGTTAATAGTCAATCTGCAAGAAGCATGCTACAGCACTGCTGATGATTTTATTCTTCTCCCTGTCTGTTTGGATTTTTAATTAAACACAAACTTTCAAGGAACTTATTATCAGAGCCTATTCTGTTTCTCTGAAATGATTGATTAGCATCATTTCACTTATTTTGTAACAGTACTAGCAATCAATGAAAACAATTACACTCATAATAGAGTACACAGAGAAACGCAAGGTTTGATGACCCTTTAAAACTTCAATTATCCTTGTAGCTAAATAATATTGCTAAAACACTCCATCTATATTAATGATTTATACTGCTGACCAGTCCTACTGTGCTTAACAACTTGCTGTACTAATTAGACAGGCTACCTGGAGTTTATAGCTTTTCCCTCATTTTGGATTACAGGACATTGCCTTCACGTAACAGGTTTTGGTGGGTAACGACGTGTAGTGATGTGCCTGTAATTCTGGTTCTATCAGAGCATTGTTTTCATTATCCAGCCATAAAGAATACCAAGAAAACAATATTGATTGATAATCAAATTATACAAGACATAAACAACATTTTTGGACACGCAACTTATTTTCCATCTTCATTTAAATACAAACAAACTGTTACACAGAAGGCAGCATTGAGATGTATGTCCATCTACATCTTAGGGTACCTTACTGGTGGTTTTTACCACATGGATCTCAAAAGTTTAGCAATGTATTTGTTGCTTTCCACATGTCACAACCCTGTGACAGGACCATAGCAGAGGCACTTCATTTCCTGCAGATAACAGATCTGTGCCTGAAACAATTAAAACTCCAGCTTCATTTGTTGGAAGAGCAGACCCTCCAGCTCACCAACTCCTTCCCCTGGCCTCGTATGTCCAAAGGAGCTCCCAGATCACTGAAATGATAAACTGGAATTAATTTTAATTTGCAGCCTAAATTGGAGATCACCATCTAAGATTATCAGGTCTCTTTATGTATACTTGAATGTCACTTCTTCATATTATAAGTGTCAAAGGAGGAATCAGCAGTTTCAAGAGCCAGGGTGTGCACAAAGTTAGTGTCATATTTAATTAATTCCAGTCTACATAACAATGCTTGTTAATCAAATCAGAATTTCAAACTGTGTATAAATTTGCATATTCATCACGACCACAAAAAGAGCAAAGTAATAGAATGTTTAAAGCTGCATTGTTGCGTGGAGTTGAAGAGTGAGATACGTGTTTGTGATGAGCAAACTGAGCATTATTTATAGCACTGAATTTATTAACTACTGATAATATCCAGGCCCATTTTTATATCAGCAGAATTTCACTAAATATTAATTACCTTACAGAATTATTTGTCAACTGAGAAGTTTTAAATTATTGTTTCTCAAAGTGCAGTTTGTACAGACATGGTGACTTCAGGTGCTTTACACATTTGTCTTGCTCAAAAAAACCTAAAAAATACCCACATAAATGGTAAAAATCCAAGCAAGAAAAGTTAGAAGTTTCAAACTACCATTATGAATAAGAAACTGAACAGAACAACTTCTACATCTGCTAAAAGCACTGATTACAGGCAGGAAAGAGTGGTGATAGCAAAGATGCTCTCAGAAAGACACAATTACTGACAGTAAAACCAAGGAGGCTGGAATGCGTGCGCAGCACGTCTGAAAGCACAGCATGGGCTCCAAACGCCAATTCACAGCCAAGAACAGACGGGACTAGTGAAACAACTACATTGACACAACGTACAGATAGCGTCCGTGAGAGCTTTCAATTTTTATGAAAGTCATGTGCTAACGTCTGTTGTAAAAGCTAGTTAGAATTGATAAAATTTGTGGATGAATTTTCCCTACCAGTAAGAATTTCTTATCTACTGCATGTAGCATAGGACAACTACTCCTTGCAAAAAAAAGACATCAATGAGTAAAATAGTGCAACAATTCCACAAGTCCATCATCTCAAAACAAATAAACCTGAAGAGATCGGAACAGGAAATTAACCAGCATTTAACAGTTAAGGTTACTAGAAACCTTGCATTAGCCAACTGATATCTGTAGTAAAAGCCAGAAATGCGTCCAAGCACATTTTACTACTTCACATACAAACCAGGAGTAATTTCAAGCTAAATGTAGAACATGAATAATTATTCTGAGTTAATGCAACCATGATAATTAGAGCACTTGAAATAGAATGGTGATTGGCACTACCAGAGCATAAAGGGGTGCTAGTAACAAATATGGTAAGTCATTATCTCTGGTGGGAGGGAGAGACACAAGTAATTACTACCTGCAGATCACTGAGTAGTTGGTTGAGATATATTGTGAGGGAAATGGCAACGTATTACAAAACTAATGTCTTTATTAAAGCTGTAATTTCGGTATCCAGGGTTACACTCCAGTCTGGCTGGAGTCAGGCTCTCTGCTTGGCGAGCAGGGCTGAGGGGCCAGCAGCCACACAGCTGGTTTTCAGAGAAACGTTTCTCCAGTCCATCATCAGTCGTGTGCAAATTCGTTAGAGTCATTATGATCTTTTGTGGTCTGCTTTTATTCGCTCTTCGAAAAACAACTCTAAGGCAGCCAAATCAGTGACTACACTGCTGAAGTACAGCCTGGTTCCTCCAGGAATTACTTAAAAATAAGTGAAAAAACTGTAATGCAGCATGTCTTTTGGTTGTTGCCTCTGTCAATCACCTAGCAACAGAATGACAGAACACTCTATTAAATATACATGTTAAAACTCTTGGACTACAGAGAATAGTAAAGATGTTTACAGCCAGACTCTGTTTTCATCATGGTTAAATACATACATAAAGAACAGACTCTACCACCCGGCAGTATTTCAAAACCTAGGACCCCACTTCCAGTTTAGTTATTAGCCTCTTCTGAGGGGGAATGGTTAGGTAAGGTCAAACTACATGGGAGTACTGCTTTCCCCAGCTCAGAAGAGTATGGGTTAATGTCTCCATTTTGGTCTACTTTTACAAATAGTATTTTATCAGCCCAAGAAAACATTGAGTTATGTAATTTTTGCCCTAGCTACAAAATCTCAGTAACCACAAAAGCTCCTTAAAGACTTGTGACATGAGGAAGGCACTTAAAAAAATTACTTTCTAACTGGCTGTAGGAACACACTTACTGGTGGAGCTTTGCAAACAGCTTTAAAAAGAGGAAAAACACATATATATTTTATTACAATCTTCTGAGTCCAAAGCCACTTGATGGCTCTGTTTTATGAGAGCTATTAAGTAACACATTATAGCCTCTGGTGTCTAAGCCACTGGGGTGTGGGAGGGGGAGTGAATTTTTGTTAGGTCTCCTTGACCTTCATTAGGAAGTTTCCCCAAATACCTGTGCGCTGCAGGCTCTTAAAGCCTAGCTTATATGACTGGCTACTATGCTTACAGAAACTGCCATAAATAACCATGAAAATTCCTTCACTAATCACAGTCCTGCTAGGAAACAGTTATCATATGGTCTCACAATATCAAGCAGACACTTGTTTCACAGGGTGCTTGACCTCTGAGGAGCTGTTTCACCAGTCCTTTTGGAATAGTGAAAAATTAAATGAAAGCATGCCATTCTGACTGTAAATTGCTATTTCGTTTCAAAATAAGATACTTTGATAATAAGCAACACTGGCCTCAGATTTTAGGCTAACTATGAAAACTATGGAAATTGCAGACTCATTTAGTGGCCTGGAATTAATCACCATGCTTGAAGCTGCAAAAGGCATGCAGATAGACATCTCTTTTGAAAACAAAACAAACCTCCCCAAAACCCCACAGTCTGAGCACAAGAGATCAGACTTTTGATTTTACTTCAGATGTGCATAAGATCATCTGTCAGAAGAATTTCCTAAAGCCAAACTGGAGCTTAGTCAGTGTTGACCATTACCAACCCCAGAGAGAGATGATTGCTGGACATGTTCTTAACACAAATGAATTGGCGATGTGTGTCACAGATCACATTAGGAATATATTTTTTCATTTAAATTTTTTCTTTTTTTCCTCAGAAAATGAAAAATAACAGATGCATTTGTATGGGTTTTTTTTTCTTCTTCTTCTTTTCTACATTTATAGTTTTCCCTGCTGTGCTTAGCCACATATATGAAAAACAGCACTGAAGAACCAAATAATCAAAGATTCATTTAAAATATGTTTTGAGCTAGGAAGGTTATATTTTATCTTTATGAAAACAAGAAACACCTAAAAAACTACATGTATTACATTCAGTCAGAAACTCTGCTACCTTTTATTGTCGCTTTCTAACAGGATTACTATGCTCTCAGCACCATAGCTGTTATGAGCTCTGATAAGGTTACAGCAGATATCCAGAATTGCTTTGCCCATTGTTCATAAAAATCAGCCTGAGCTTCACACAGCAGGCAGTTGAACTGTGCAGAGCACAGACCAGTTTTGACCAGAAAAGAAACAGATATAGGGGAGCAGAAAACAGGAGGGTCAGACAGCATCATGAAAAGATTGGGCAGTTTGATGAGTCTCGTGCACTTGATCTCAATGGAGAGACTAGTACAAGTAAAGAACAGTACACAAAAAAAGCAGTGTAAGAGAAAAATACTTGCACAGTGCTTTGAGATTTAACCTAGGCACACTGACTGATGCAAACAGCAATCTAGTTTCTACTTTCTGTAGGAACCTGCTGTCCTAGCAACACTGGAACCACTAACCACTTTGTAGACTCTTAGACTTAATATTAAATTCATGCATTCTTTTTTTATTTCTTTCCCCCCCGCTCCCTAATTCTTCAGGAACAGGAAATTATTTGGGTAAACTTAGAGGATGCAATCAAACCTCAGCAATTCACTGTGATAAATTTTTTTTAGCACTTAGAGTAACATACAGTCTTGGGGGGCGGGGGGGGGAGCTGCAGATGGAAACAAACTTGGATAGAAACACAAACTTATATCTACTCATTCCATTTTTTTACTAAGGTCATGGAAGTCCTGGAATCCCAACTGCAAGACTTTTCTGGCAGCTTCATTTCTGTCCTGACTCAAGACTGAGTGTAATCCAGACAAAATCTAGGTGCCACAATCGACTGTTGTTTCCCATTCCAAATCCAAGTCTTCATAAGCTGCTGACACTGTCACATTAACCTAAGCTTGTGCTCCCTCTGATATGCCTTCACAAGGCAACTAACAACATGGGAGAGGACATATGTAGGGAAGGGGAAAGAGTAAGTACTGGTGAAAAAAAAAGATAACGAACTCAGTACACCAACTTGCTAAGGCTTTTTAAAAATGTTTTAAGATTGTATGAGATTATGTGCTTCCATCATTAGAAATTAAAAAAAGTTGAACCTTAACCTAAATGAGATATTTCTTTAGATTTGGATATTCTCAATTGTTCTTTCAGACTGTATGATAGTATTAATTCTAGTGAAAAAAGGCACTTGACAAGGCACTTGACATCACCAAGGCATCTGTAGTACAGGGAAACATCAGAGGAATAATGTTCTAAAATGGCTCGTAGCAAGATGTATACACCTTACACCATATAACTGGGACAACTTTACGTATTATTGTAGCTTGCGTAATTCTATCTTTGAGACACAGTGACCTTAGAAGGTGTGATTTAATGTAGCAGACTATGGGAACTTTGATAGTACTCAGTGAGAGACACAAAGGGATCCACCTCCTACACAGCTCAGCCTGTCCATTGGTCTAAGATCCTATCATGCCAGTTCAATGCACTGAGTTTTAGATTGATGAAACATTAGAATTCTATCATAAAAGTAGTCTAGGGGTCATATACATGCAACCATATTCATAATCTACTATCTTTTTCCTAATTTACTTCAGATCTGTTGATGTCTGGTGCTGTCTAGGTAAGTCTGCTGGGGATACAGCCCACGGCCTAATAGGCAGAATTCCTTTATGCCGATGAGTCATCATGGAGAACTCTTTCTCACATGAGTAGAAATGTACCTGCACCAACTGAAGTAGAAGAAAAAATATTGCAGGAATTGGGAGATACTAGTATTTCCTTTCTCCCTTTATCCTTTCAGAAATTATGATCAGAAAGTAAACACTGCAGTGAAACCTATCCTTTCTTTACACAGACCTTTGTTCAGGCTAGAAGGAGGCAATGTTATGTAAAGACAAAGTCATCACCTTCTGAATGCTGCTCTGCCCCTAATGCTTCTGGAGGGTAATAGAAGATTTCAGTGATACTGACCTCTGACAGGGTACATAGCACTATATTAAAGAGCCTTATTTCATTAAAAAAAAAAAAAGGTATATTAAACTATTTTAAAATGGTTACCTATTCAGCATAGAATACTTTATTTGTCATACCACTGAATTCTTTCATTTTACAAAGTATTTTAATCCATCAGGGTGTCTGTCCCGGGTTTGGCTAGGATAGGGTTAATTTTCACCAGAAGCTGGGGTGGGACACAGCCAGGACAGGTGACCCAAACTGGCCGAAGGAGCTATTCCATACCATGTGACATCATGCTCAGCATAAATGGGGGCTGCTTGGGGAGGGGCACATGGCTCCAGGAAGTGTGGCTTGGAGATGATCTGGTTTCAGGATGGGTCTGAGTGTGTGGTCTGAGTTGTACAGTCATTGGGTGAGAAACTGCACTGTATGTCACCAGTTCTGTACATCCTGTTACCAGTACTGCTTGTGTTGTTGTATTCCTCTCCCTTTGCTGTCCCAGTAAACTGCCCTTATCCCAACTCACTGGGCCTCACCTCTGTCTCCTATTCTTCTCCTCATTGCACCAAGGGGGGGTGAGTGAGTGGCCACATGGTCCTTGGCTGTGGCTGGGGCTGGACCACGACAGTTCTTTTTGGCGCCCAATGTTGGGCACGAAGTGTTGAGATAGATACAGATCTGACTGGAATGTGCTAAAACAAAGCTCTTACAAGTATTTAGTGTATTATTTTAAACAGCCGCTGGTCACAGTGGTGTTTTGTTTGGTCACATGGCTGTGGATGTAGACCCTTCCTGGCTGCACATAGTCCTTGCAATACTGTGTATCACCTCTGGCAAAGGGGTCCGAATTCTCATTTTGCTGTACTGTGCAATACCAACTTATGATATGATAACCTCACTGGAGGTGGTATTTGTATGGGGCCTTGCTATCATGCCCATACCTTGGATGACATCTCTTTGAATTGATTAATAATTGCACCCAATCTTTGGGAAGACCGGGGTGAGGGGGGGAGGTACTTTCTCCCACTCTTTCACCTCCCCTTTTCCCTTCAGGCTGGTCACAACAGCTTTTGAGAATTTTGAATACCCTTGGGATGTTCAAG